>OZ014442.1:11006001-11437387 GCA_963966035.1 Acleris laterana | reverse complement strand
AGTCAATCCACCAGCACGTCCTGCGCCAGCGCCGTCAGCTGCTCCTTCAGCGCGCGGAACGACGGCCGGTCGTCCGGCAGCGGCCGCCAGCACAGGCGCATCACCTGCGACAACAAACGGCCCTTCACGACATCTACTCGATTCATTACAACCGTGATTGCGTGATTGACGCTAGTCCGGACACCGGGACGAAAGTGAAGATGCTACATGTCTAAGCGTGATATTACTCGATAACGGTTAGCCGTTCGCGGCCGACTGTACCGTCTGAAAGGTCACTAAAACGAGGGATTTAATTTAAACAATCAATTTAACTTAAGGTGCTTTGTTCCCAAAATGTACAACAGGAACTTTTTTAAACGGTGATTTGAAAAAAAACATACGTATAGAGTTGTCTCAAAAGCATAATTATGTTTTTATCGTTTTTTCACTATAAATTCACAAAATAAACAAATTTATACCAATGGCTAAAGAACACCACATGGTCTTTTCCATGTCACAGTGCTAGACTTGCAAGAAACAAAACGTTTTTCCGATTAAAGCGGGCGTGGCAAATATTGATAATATTCTTTTTTTTCTCAGTAAATAGGTAATAATTATTATCAAGAAAAGGAAATAAAATATATAATTTTGAACGTGTTTTTTTTCAGAACACCTTTCAAAAAAACAATCTACTATGATGGCGACCATCATTGGGCTCAAATCCATTAGCACACCGTAAAGATAATAAAATCACAAGAAAAGGGATTTCGTCCCCTCCCCTAACCGTAATAAACATAATTATCTTGCAAACTTATTCGAATTGAGTTCATTTCACTGATCTGAAATATTGACAAACAATACAAGAACGTCTTTATACGAATAAAGACAGTTAAAGAATGTGTTTCCAGTCAGAGACCAACTACTAGTAATTTTTTCTTAGCTAAAATCACGACTGATGAAATTTTAGGTAAGTGATTGAATCGTCCCGAGCTGACAGTTTCATCTTAACTACATAGAGATACACTCACATTATAAATATCGGGCAAACAGCCTGAAGGTTTCTCGAGCAGATGTCCTCTTTGTACCATATCTACGACTTCAGAATTTTTCATCCGTCCGTATGGCACTTTCCCGCACGTGAACACTTCCCACATCAACACACCTGCGAAAAATAATAGTAGATTATACACCGAGGGGATAAAGCACAGTTTTATGTCACGGGCGCGATATTGAATCCTGAACGTAAAGAAGGACTCCAGATTTAACTCCCGAGCGCAGCGAGGGTGTTACGAGTTGAGGGTGTTAAGAAGAGTCCTGAGCGCAGTGAGGGGTTCAAGCGCGCCCAAGACGAAAACAGCTTTATCCCCGAGGAGTGTACTCTACTTTTCTCACCTTTTGCGAGACAATAAAAAAGCGAGTCTACTAAAAACAGCGTTTTATTATAGTAAATTAAAATTAAAAGTGAAAATTGATATTTGAGACATTAGTCCAGTTGTGGAAAGACAATATTTATTTAAAACTTTGCAGTTATCACCAATGTATTTTATTGCAGCGTCTTACAATACTCGCGGCTTTTGTTTAATTTCAAATGTATTCCATTCTGCTTGCCGTGGCCAGCTCGATTTTAGAAAATGTTCGATTTTTAAATTAGGTTCGACGCCGCGGTGGCGGCGGCGCCGCGCCCGGCCTTCGAGTATTAGTTGATCTTTTATTACGAAATTAGACTTTAAGGCCATTGTAATAAGAACTATGAAAAGTGAAAATATTACAACCCAGCGGGTTATAATGAGATTCAGTACAACATTACACCCCGGCTAAAGCCAAGGGCTTTAATGATTTGGTTTGCGTAAGGTTTGCATGATATGTAATTTGGCATTGTCGAGCAGGTGGTGTGAAAATTATATTTAAGGAAACTTAAGTAAAGTTTCTAGAACACTTTCACGGGTCCGGTATACGTACAACAAACTAATAAAGGTAGCCAGGCAAACCACCTATCAACATGCATTGACACCAAACGCTTTGCTGCAAGTAGGTAAACTGAACCACGAGAGAGCGTACTCTCAAAATTCAATATTTTTATTCAGTAAATTGGTCAAATGAGGTCTCTTTTACACGTCGGAAATATGGAGCGAATCTAATAGCGCTTCGGTCAAGACCATCATTGCGAAGAAGCGCCGCAAGAAATTAGCAAAAGGTATTTTTTTAATCATAAAATATAAATTATACTTAAAAGTATGTTACATTACAAGGTTATTACCTTCATTCATCATCATTAAAAATGTAAGATCAATACCATCACATTATAAATAATGACTAGAGGACTCTGCCATTATGTAGCACATGATGTGTGTATACTAACCGAAAGCCCAGACGTCAGATTTGGAAGAGAACCGCGTGTAGTTGAGCACTTCCGGGGGCGCCCACTTGATAGGAAACTTGGTGCCGCCTGAACTTGTGTACTGGTCGTCCAACACGTACCGCGCTAATCCGAAATCTGCCACCTACGGACAAAGCCCATCGTTACTTAATAAAAAAATTCAAGTGACACGCTCAGTTATGCATTAATTCTTTTTAAAGAGCATTTTCAGACGACTAGGAAATTTATAAAAAAAAACTCAGGGGAGAAACACAAATTATCGCTGTCTCAAACTAAGCTCTAGTATCGTCCTATGAGTGCTTAACAGTGACATACTCACTTATATTGATATACGTTTGAAGATTAAATAAAAAAAACAAACAGACTCAGTCTCGGGAACAAATAATTCTGCTCATCACACAAATGTTTGTCTTTACTGAGGACTCGGGACTTACCTGGCTTCGTAGGTAGCGTGAATATGAATAAAGCTAACCTCGTGTCTGAATAATATTTACGGGTATCCAATAATAAAATGCCAATTTAGCACATGCTTGTTTCAAGAGGGCCTAAAAATAAGACGTGACTCACCTTAACAACGTTTTCGTCCCCAACTAAACAATTTCTTGCTGCTAAATCTCGATGAATGTAATTATGTCTTTCTAAATACGCCATTCCTTTGCAGACCTGTAAATAAAAAGTTAAAATGTTAATATATGGATCTGCTTAATTGATTTTTTAATAATGATTACAGTAATACTGGAGTTAATAGTATTAGGCCTTCTAACTCTTTCCCGCTCTCTGGCATAACAAATATACAGTTCATTCGTTCAAATAGTGTGCCGTACAAGAACCTTTAACCTTTCGTATGCGTAGTAGCAGATCTGCTCCATATACGCAAACTGCTAGAGAGCAGATCTGCACCAAATGCTTTGCGTGCCTCCCGAATTTAATTTGAACCTTGTTGTGAAGCTTTCTAAGGGTTAAAGTTTATTGTAGGTTAGCCAATAAAGTAATCAAATTTACTAAAAATTGCTCCTTACATAAAAATATTCAGTATGGTCGCTATTTTTGTTGGTTTGATGTCACGTGACTGGTCACGTGACCGCGTTGCCGCACTGAGCCGCCAACAAATTTTCTGCCTACCGCATACGAAAGGTTAAGGTTGCCGACACCGTTTTGTGCGCGCCGCGGCGGCTTTTTTGTAGAAATTGTAACCGCATATCAAAGCATGCAAACTATTTGAACGGACGAACAGTACTGACAGAGGCCAGAGACCTCTATAGACAGCCAAATACTATTGAAGCTGTGGATTTACTGTACTTCTACATATAAAAAATTATCAGCTATAATCATAGTTAGGGCGGTTTCAGACTAGCGTTGTTACCAATATTTGAACTTTTGAACGCCACATACGGCTCTGGCCGTCGTGCCACTGACACCACGAAGGCTAAAGATTAATAGAGACTTTGTTTCGTATCAATAAGGTGTTATTTGCATAGCATAAGCACATACATTTGGCGTGTGAGTGGCACATTTTGTAGGCGTAAGGCGTTCAAAAGGTTAAGGTAGTTGCCGTCCATGTGGCGTTATTTATTTCCACCGTGTGGAGGTGAATACATGCCTGTATACACATGTCGAGTAGCAGCCCCGGCGGCAGCTGCTCGTGCGCGGTGCGGCGCAGGTAGTTGAACAGCGAGCCGTGCCGCATGTACTCCGTCACGATGTAGATGGGCCGGTGCTTGGAGCAGACACCGTACAGTTGGACTAGGTTCTGGTGCTGCAACTTGCTATGATCAAAAACATTCAGGTTAACATTATTTTCACCCGACTGCATTAGAAGGAGTATGTATGTATTTTTTCTATTTCTATATGGTACGCTCTGCAGGCTAAACGGCTTGATGGATTTTAACGTATGCGGTGTCGTTAGATTCGCCTTGGTTGTAGGACTGACATAGGCTTATTTAAATCATAGTTATGCCAGAAGGGGTTAGTTTTATAATGCAGTCGGCTCTTTTGCTTTTAATTAGACTTGTTTTACTCTCAATCCACAACAACGTTCCATAATTTTACTTATTTGTAAAAAATTTCTTCGTGGATTGTAAATATGCTATGACTTAACCGAACTATGCGTATTAAATCTTGCGATCTAGGTCCAAGGCTATGTCTTTGTTGCTGATAAAGTACAGGTGAATATTTTGGGAGATGCCTTCGCATCGCCTGTATCTGCATAAATAAAACCATACAAAGTTCTAAATTTGTCCACACGACCCTATTGTAAGGAGATTAGGGTCGTGTACATATTTTTGGAATATGAGATGCTACCATTGTTTTAGAAAAATAGAAAAGAATAGAAATACCAAGACGTCAGTTACTACCATCAATATCATCATCATCATCATAATATGAACCAAAACACGTCTACTGCTACACAGTTTTTTGTAAGGTTCCGTTCCGCGGTGTGTGGATTTGGACTCACGTCATGACTTTGGCCTCCTCGATGAAGTCGTCCTCGGACATGGTGCCCTCCTTCATCATCTTGACGGCGGTGTCGATGCGGCCGCGCCACTTGCCGCGCCGCACCACGCCGAACTGCCCCGCGCCCAGCTCCTCCAGCAGGACCAGCTCGGACGGATCGATCTCCCATTTGTCTGAAACATCCGAAATACGTCATTAACAGCTGTCTTAGCTAAGTTTAACTTACGGATCGTAGTACGCTGATAGGTCACTCTTTTATCAGTCAAACGCCGCGTAACACTGTTATCTCCAGTCGTCGCTGAAGAAGCCAGCCCGAGATTAGGGCGACCACGTTTAAACTCATTAAACCAGTTGTAAACAGTGGCGCGAGATGGGGCAAAGATTAAAATCGGTTCACAGTCGACAGAGTAAACACGTAACAAACATGAAAATACCTACAATCGAATACAGAAGTCGGTTAAAAACAGGAACCAAGTAAGTGAAAATGGGAGAGGTTCTGCATTTTGTTTCTCTTTAAGAGTAGTGGCCAAGACTAAAGTATTCGTAATAAAAGTTACCGTGCGAGAGGCCTGCAGTGGGCGGCGCGGGCCGGTCACAGGGCGTGGTCTTGAGCCGCGAGCACAACCCGCCGCTGTTGTGCTTGTGGTAGTTGATGAGGTCGGGGATGCTCGCGCAGCAGTGCTTGTCCGACAGGTAGAACTCGCCGCGGCTGTTCTGTTTTATGTGATAGTGTTTGGTCTGCGGATGATTTCTGGAACGAAACGATACAAACAATAAAACTACAGGATATCATAGAAAACATATTAATATAATTCAGGGAGCATTATAGTAGTGGTGATGTATTAACGCTGTAGCAGATAGCTGGTTACATTAAAAATAAGTCTATTGCTCGTTGTCGTGGTATGACCTTTTCTTTCCGCAAAAGTACTTCAGCGATTAATCGACTAAAACCGTGTATACATTTGAGCAGACCGAGCCGCCTCGACTTGAGGCAAACAGGCTCAGTTTGAGGCTGCTTGCTCTGAGGCAAAGGTTCGAGGCACGTTGCGGATTAAATCGAAGCTTGATCCACAGTGTGCGCAGTTGAAGTGCCCGTCTCCATCAAATAGACGGCTCGGACTGAGATGAAAGCATAAATAAGTAACCTAAAAGGAAAAAGCCAGTAAAATGCAGGGTTCTTACACTTTGGTAAATAGCGAGAGCGTGTACATCCCCTTGGTGGAAGAGTTCCGCACGACGAAGCAGCCCTCCTTATCTTCCTGCTTGAGCAGCGACTCGGCGCGCTGCCGCGACATGTCGCCCACGTACCATCTGCGACACGACAGAATCAACAACCATTCTCGACGGTAAACCATCAAATTTCATCATTTATTTTCGTATTGCATAACCTCGTATGTTAGGGCAAGACGCTTACAGTTGCCGGTTATTGGTGTGAAAATGTTCGTTGGTTGTTGGTTAAGGAGCTCTAAGATCTTACATGCCGTAAGTGGTAAACCAGATCTAAATTTTCTCTTTTTCCTTTAGAACGCCACGGGCGTCTGCGTTTTTCAATCAAAGTTGAGGGTTAAGGGCGAAAATGTGCTGTTGTGTATTACCTTTCCGGATGTTCAAACAATTCAATAAAAGCACTGCTGACTAAGAAACTAAAATAATGTTCTTATCTTGTTTCAGATTTGTGGTATTTAAGATAGGAAATTTTATAAGTGTTTTAGTTATACTTTTTAGTTACAGCTTAAGTACTACAATGCATATAACATTGTAAATATTATTATATTTAAATTCAAATATTAATGTCTCTAAATGTTAATGAAGTTAGCACCACCGACATCGCTTCAGTTAACGATAAGTACCCGAATAAACACGAGGTATTTTGGCGTGTTGCAAATTTCCGCTGCCGAGTACGATCGGTTTCATACAATTTAACAAAAACATTGACCGTGTCATGCCGCGACGATCCGCGGTCGTGTAGTTCCGTCTATTGCGGACGAAGCATAATCGATTTAGCATAAAAATGCACGTTATTTTCTGACACATCGAAGATAATGAATAGTTCTACTTAGGCGAGCATGGCTTACAGGGGCCGGTTTCTAAAAAGTATTAGTCTAATAATATGAGTGTTTTGTCTCATAAATAAAACTAAAAAATACCTACAAAAATGTACCTATGTAAAATGTGTGTACACGTGTATGTATTAAAATTAGGGAAATCAATATGTTCCTCACGTTACAGGTGAATTGGTGCAAGTTTAAAAATAACATTTATAACTCCTTGGAAGAATACTTACTCATACTTCTGAAGTCCTAAAGTTTCCTTTTCTTTAACGTAATTGCTAGGTATGAATCCAACGGACCTAAAATGAGGATAAAAAATAAATTATCAATACCGCGAATAGTTTCTGTGCCTATTCAGCAATCCAAAGTCTGAGAGTCTGAATCACAATATATTAATCAACAAATAATATATTGTGATACAATATCGGTTTAAGACCATTTGGATCACCAAGCTCATTTCGAAACAATGCTACTTTATTCTTTGACCGGCTACATTTTTTGTTTGTAGGTAGGGATTTTATTATCATTGTAATAACTTACCCATTCTCATCCTTTACTTTCCACCAATGCTCCTGGGAATCATCTATAACTTCATATTCTGCGCCCTGGAAATAAACAAAAACTTTAAATGTACATCTAACTCGGCTTCAGTAACTGGTAAACGTTGATTGCTGCTCTTGCGTAAACCTTACAATGCTTTTCGCACTTTAAGAAAAAATAACCATTTTAACACGCGCGCTGAATCTAAGTCTGAAAACAAATTATGAATCTGGAAATAAGAAGTAATTTTTTTCGGTGATCGGGCGGAATGAAAGGGCATTGGGTAAATTTGTTTGAAGAATATTTGTTTTTTCTGCGGCCCCCTATGATTTTTACACAGTTATTTAGAGGGCCTCGAAATACACATAGATATACAACGTGTTACAAAATACCCCGTAAAAAATCTAATAAATTATCAAAGCCTAAAATATTGTCAACCCTAGTAAGCTGTCATGTCAGGGAACCGGAGTTAGCTTAGATTATTTTAACAGAGAGGCCTACCTACCAATTTAATAATTTTTCATCTTAAATGGGTTTAAAACCATATCCCGACGAGCGAGGTTGTGCATTGTACAAGGCAGAGCTCACTTTGAGCCGTTCCTGTAATTTTGACGTTCTTTACGAAAAAGTAAGTGCTAGTTTAGGTTTCTTCGTAAGTAGTTTAGGTCTTTTAAAGTCTTCCAAAACTCGATTTGTAATATCTATCTAATCGAATTCTGTACATTTTGTTAGTATCTCTCTTAATCGTTTCACGAATTAGGTAAAAATGTACATAAACAATCTGCGTAGTTTACTCTTTAATTTTACTGAAATAGGGTTTGCACATCAATGAAAGCAATAATGGTTTTCTTTTTTTTGCCGATAAGTCATGCGGTGATAGTACGGTTCTCAAATATTGTAAATGGACTTATTATAAGGTACCATTTAACCCCCTTTCGGCTTTACGGGTATTTTTGTAACACCTTGTATATAATTTATGGCGTTAAATAATATCGGAGCGGAGATATAAAAGATTTAAATATTCAGTTTTGATAGATACTAAAAGTACGCCCAGGGATGAATATTTAAATATCTCAGCTCCGATGCACTTAAGAGCATTACATAACATAGCAAAATGTGTTTATTTTGAATAAATCTATAATAATTTACCACTTTTACAAATGGCCGCTCAGCATGAAAATGTATGACTTTTACGAATGACAACACTTTTACCCAAACCCCTTTGTATTAATTTTATTTCATTTTCAGGATACTAAAACGGACAAAAGCCTACCAGGGGTTTGGTGAGTTCAAACTTGGGGCCATAATAAAATGCAAACTGCTGCAACGGTTAATACTTAATAAGAGAGCATGCATGCAAGTACAGTCGCCAATAATTAAGTATTTTTAAATGTTTTTTTTTAATCCTTACTCCGTTGTTAACTATACAATTCTTTAAACCGATTTACTTGAGTGCCAAATTGATTAGGTAGCTGATGCATGATCGAGTCACAGTATCTAGACGCCCACACAAACTTTCACATTCATATGGTCTCTCTCTATGGGTTCTAAACAGTAATAAAAAAGAGGAATATTACCTTATCTAATGAGAGATCTCCGCTTTCGATTGCCTTGAACGGGTACAGGGCTACTACAACCTTAGTTATTTGCTTTTCCTGTAAATAAAAATAAAACCTTTTTACACGTGGTTAAAGTTAAACAATAAAGACTTTTCTTTGCAGTTTGTTATCTGTAGTGATTTGCAACAAGTTACAAAAATGCGAAGGTTTACAAAGCAACCCCCATATTCACCTTGAGCTTAGCAGAAGGAGTACCGGGGGCCGCGCCCCCTCCCCCAGGCATCGTGACCGCCGCTGTGACCGCTAAACAAAACAAAAATACAATCAATATACAAACATGAGGGTTCATACGAACGCAGGTAGCAATGATTGAAGTTCTTTCGAGGATTACATATTCTCAAACGGTCAGTATTATTAGGTAAAGTAAGACAGTATTTTCCATAGCTATACAATTTATCGTTTTAGAAAGGACGGTGTACTCTGTCTATTTAAAGGTTGTTTTCTAGCGTGGTATCTTGTTTTTAAAGTCGGCCAATCAAGACTGATCTTATGAGTAGTTCTAAAAGTAGTTCGGTCCAGAACTTTTTATTTAATTTATAGTTGTTAGGATGAAACAGGCAGGCATGAAAATAAATTCGAGTGCCAAATTTACTGGACTAAGGAAGACCCAGTGAAGTACTTTCAGATAGAAAGTAAATATGTTTATATTAATAATATTATCTAACACTAGGCTCAAAAATATCTGACACGTCTCTAGAGACATAAGGTGTCAGATATTTTTGATCGCAATTGTGGATTATTACTGGTGACTGCCAGGACCTACAAAACTATACAAGGCTACAATTTAGCAAAACTGCACAATTGACAATTTTGTTAACTTGTAATTTTATGTGAAACAGGGCCCTAATATTTTCTTCCTTAAACTGCGAACTACTATTAAGTTTTTTCTAAATCGATTAATAACGCAAACCGCATACCTGCAATAAGTATAGACACAACCAACTACCAAAATCAATTTTCCTTAACCTATTTTCACCGGTTGTGAACACTGTATTCTACATTTAACTTAACCACAAGATGGTAAAAGGCGACGCCGAACTTGGTAGTTCAAATAAAGTAAGTCTTATGTACTGTTGGTATATCAACGTGAGCGTCGTAGTATGTATAGATTATTTTTCACGGTGTAATATAAATTCAAAGCGATGAAAAGATAATTATGCTGATTAGTTGTATACACTTTCGACTCGGTAACGCTTCAAAGCCGTTGTGTCTTTACACATAAAATCAAATTGCGTCTGAATTTAGCAAAAACACATTTTGTATCCAATGTCAATAAGTTGTGTTACGTAGCGATGAAGCACAAGTTATAACTAAGTGCCGGCGCGTCTGTCTTCGACAATAATTATACACTGGCATATTCACGATAGCCTTGACTTGTGTGTGCAATTCCAGCAAAAACCAAGACTCCGTTTTTTAGTACGGTTGACTGGAAAAACTATTACATAATTATTATTTTTTTTCTCTTTATTTATTTAGAAGCTTTGTTCAACCTTGAACATGTCAGCTCCAGCTGGCCTAAATACTACAATATTACATAAATAAAGTTTTATTCGCGTTATTTAATGCGTGGACCAATAATTAATTTCAAAGCGTTGCATGATGAAAAAAATAGTATTACTATACAATTATTGACGGACCTATTTACATCAGTCCAACCGTGAAACCTCGCTTAGTGTGACGTCAGGGCACAATACATGATTAGCGATACAGGTTATCAACAATAACAAACCATACAGTACCCGGGTGCCGTGACGCAAGCGCAGACGTGAATGAACAACTTAACACTTGCACAGATGGATGAGTCGCCAACACTTTCTTTCCCTATTATATGAAGATGAACATCAAAAGACCACCAAAGGAATGTAATACAACAAGATGTGATTCAAATAAAATATAATGTATATACGAAACCAAACACTTGTTAAAACTACACAGCACTTCAGATTGTTAACAAAAACATTACATTACACCTGACCAAGACAAGAAAGTGAGTGCAACGAGACGGGTGAACGCAACGTCGGCGGCGAGGCCGTAGGAATAGAGGTCAGCCGAGTATCCGTACCCTCTAAGGCTGGCAGAAAGGCGGAGAGCGACAGGCAGGGTATCTTGGACTTCTTCTTGGTCACCATGGCGTCGGGCTCGGGCTTGCTCTGTAGCATGGGGACGGGAGCGGCCGGACGTCCGCGCGCCACCTCGCTGCGACTGCCGACTAACGTGTCAATGTACCGTATCCGAGGCAAGGCGCCGTCCACAGCGCGCCCGATCACGTCGCCGCCAGCCCGTTTTTTTAATTATGATTCTAATTTTACGACCTACGTTAACATATTCATATTTTGTTAATTCGTAGTGCACGTAAAAACCTTATTTATATTATGAATTGCTTTATAAGGTAACTAGAGTTGTTTTTGCATTGCATGTTTCGTTTATTTTCCTGAAGAAAGGTAGGTACGACACAAAAATAATAACAATATACATTTAAGGCATCATTAGTAAAATAGTTATAAGTTATGAACTTTTTCTACATCAAGGTTTTTTTCTACTGTAAGGTACCGTATATTATCGGTTAAATCACATGCAGAGAAAGGCCTCATAAATTGAAAAGTTTAACTTTTACAATTAGGAACAAGGCTTTACATTCGTCGAAGCTACGTAGCGAGGCTTCAAAGATGGTCGCGGCCTACATTCACCATTCGACGCGAGCGCAGGCGGCATTCGATCTCGCTTTCACTTATTTGTACTTGGCATGATAGAAAGGGACAGGGAATATATTTTAAGTCATCAAGCAGTCGCTCGAATCGACTTGGATGTACGCTAACTATAGAATAGCGTGGAGCGTATGGCAGCCTTCTTCGAGTAACTTAGCAGACTCATCACAATTTAAACATCGTACCCGGTGATTTCCTTACCTGATCGGCAAATTAAACAATTAGATCGGTAATGTTTTCATTGTTGCGAGTCAATAACGAGGAAGGAAATACGTGATCACGGATACTCGCTTGCCTTGGGTATCGAATCAAATCAATACGACATCGCTGTTGAAAATTTAAACACCGGCAAGTCGACATGTCGATTATAATTAAACCGTCGGTAACTCTATGACTTAAGTTCATGAGGAATTCTTCTGGTTTTATATGGTTAAACATACTGTTTTTCGAGTATTAATACATCAACCAAAATCAAACCAAGATTACTAAAATATTCCGAGGTTTCTGAAGAAAAATTATAAATACTTTCACCACGGTCAGAAAGTAACAGCTGAAGGCAAGGTGAGTAACAAACTTCAAGGGGCTTATAGCGGATTACTTGTGTTGCAAACAACTCGGTCTACCAATGTCGAGTTAAAAACTACGATGCGACAGAACACTAGGACAGATAATCTGCTCTGTGGACAAAACTATAAAATTAAATAAACAAGCCACTTAATAACATTTTAAGGAGTTGTCATTATTTTCATACGTAGTAGCATCAGTCCGGAAAATGATTGTTTTATAACTTTTTGATATTAAAATAAATAATAAATTACTACAAAGCACTGTCAGTCTGTTTAACCCTTACGACCAAGCCACTGAAAAATAAACAAGATTAAAGATAATGTAGGAACTCTTATTCCATGCAAATATGGAGCAGTATGGGCAAATATTTTATGCACTCTGCCTGTTGAGCGTAAATATTAAAAAGTCTCAAAACGCCTCATTACCGCGCGTTGGCCTAAATATCGAGTTCCGAGTAGTGTTAGGTACTTAATTAACGTTAAAAAAAAACATTTTGTCTACTTATATCAGATTTGAAACAACCAGTTCAGTTATGTTCAAACGGCGCATAAATTTGACGTAATAATTATAATTAATTTTTTATGTATGTGTCATTTTGTGTATGTGTCATTTTGTGGCGTGGGATTTTGTATTTTAACCTGAAGTCACCTAATCTATCCGCGGTTTAAATATTGGGAACGGACCTTATTAGTCAACATACTATCGTCTATATTTAGGAGTCGATAGGGTTTGAAACGCTCGATTATTCACACTTACCTTGAATCCATTTGTCAGTCAGTTCCCAACGGAGTGTAATTTTCTAATTACATACACATAGCTTATTATTATTACATTTGTGACCTTTGATTGAAACATAATCCAGTCTGTGGGTATTCATGTTCTACAAAAGGTAGATCACAGTTTTATTTGATCTAGGTATAGGATCCTATTAAAAATCTTGAAAGAAATCCACCGCTTGTCACTTTTTACCAGCAAGACTTACAAAAAAGCATGTACATGCACAAACTGTGCACAATTATGTGTTTTTATACTTCTTATAGACACTTTTGTCGTAGTCTAGGCAAGTAACGGCAATCCCATGTGGGATTAATAATAACTAAGAAGAAAGAGAATTCAAGATGATGGCTAACGCCCCCACCCCCACCCTTTCTATGCTCCACCTTTTTGTAAAGCAAATACTTTTTAATCCCCCACAAAGAATGACCTGTTTTGGATAGTCCAAAAAAACACTATTGTTATCTAACGAACAGCATTAGGTATATTAGATAGAAGATATTCCTGGACTGATAAGTGATGATCCTAAACACGTAAGTACTCACGTGTTACGTTATTGATGTTCCTGTTCTCCTTGAGGTGGGCCAGCAGGTCGAGGTCGGGTTCCGGCAGCGCCCAGACGGCAGCGAGGGCGCAGCCCTGCGCTGAGCGGCGCTCCCCGTCGCAGCACGGCCAGCGCCGCGCCGACCACGCCTTCGGGTGGTAGCTCAGCCGAGGGCGACCGTTCGATATGCACACTGGCGAACGGCGCACACATTTAGGCGAGTGAACCTCTTAAATAACTATCCTTTTAATCTTAGACGGGATATAAACGTGTGGGCCGAAGCTGTGCTTTAAAACCACATAGCAAAGGCTTTCTTAGCGTGTATTTTGAATTGAGTCGCAAGTTCATTGGACTTAAGTTCGCTGGTAAATTATTTGCCAACGATTTGAGAAACGAGTTGTTTAAGAGAATAACACCCCAGGGTACATTCAAACTTAGAATAATTTGTATATATCGGTTGACATTGAACCTCAAATCTAACTATTATTTATCCGCGTCACCAAAATTAAATATGTAGCATTATATTATATTAGTTGTTGGTTATATTTATGTGTTAGTTTCAAGCATTTAGGTTTTCCTTGCCTGCCTGTTTACATTAGAGACTTTCGAAAAATCTATCATTTTACATTGTATCCAAGGTTCACAATAGCGTACAAAAATAAAATCGGTATTTTATAAATAAGGTACGTATCTTGAAAAAAACCCGGGCAGGTGCGGGTTGGACACAGAGTTCTCTGCCAACACGCAATTTATTAGTGTTTAAGTATTTACCTCTGTATTTGTCTTTCATTCAGTTGGGGATCCTTTTGGAGCGAGCGCGAATGACAATAAGCATTTTTTTTAAATATATTTCTTTTAATAAGTGTGTACGCTAAAAAACAACGTTAAAAAAACAAACATGTATGGGGAATTGTAAATTTCAAAGGAAACACTAGAGAGAGTCGGGTCCTGCCTGAAGCACCTTTTTGGTAGGTACGGAACACTAAAAAACTAGTTTCATTTGGAAGATTCTAAATCTTGTACTATATTTCTTTCTTCACATGTGAAAATCAAAGCTTTAACAAAACAATATAAGGCCTGTGTCCTTCTTAAATTTGAACACTCATATTTGCCAATGACCAAAGACATGCGAGCGCGGTGCTCACTTCGGTTCCCACCCACCGCTACTCCACAATCCCACCCTTCAAACGATCATATGCTCCACTGGTCCAGAAAACGTAACAACGTCATAATTTTCGGAATGCAAATAAGTAGAGTTACTCAGTAATTGGCAACCAAAGCAGTGTGTGCAATATATAGGAATATCTGTTTTGTTTTCAATTTCATCTGTGCAAATCTAAAGTTTTTTATGTGTACATAGTCTCTTTCGCTTGCTGGAAGTTCCACCCATTAAACTAATTAAATAGGTCACAGTACCACCTGCAAGCTATAACTTTACGTCGGTTACACGATAGGGCAAAATTTCGTTTTTGTTTGCTGCAGCAAAATCACTGAATAGCTAATGTATCTTTACTTATATGATATTAAAATATTTATTGATAAAGAGTAGGTAGTATTTTACATACCCCAGAGTGTGTTTAAGATTAATCCCCAAGCTCTACCGAAATACCGCCGAGAAAACGCTAACAAGTCTTAAAAAAGAAGCGGTAGGTACGTGGTAAGAAAACAGTGTGACCAGTTGTGTTATCTTTACATCTGGGAACATATCATAATATATAAAGTTTAAAATACATAATGGGTAATATATTATATAACGGTATTATTTCTGAAGCTGTTAACTTTTCGGGAAGGTCATTGTATAGGTTACGTTACTAGTTTAGGTTAGGTTTATTTTATAACAATCCCGAAAAGTACTTATACGGTTTCAGAAAAAAACACCATTATAGAATTATGAACCATTGTGTAACCCGGTAAGTATCATAAAATAAGCGTTTCAAATAATTCGAAAATAATTCCATGACATGTACACTATAAAGAAAAATCCAAGATGCGAAGGTTTCAATGGATAATATAATATAATATTTGAGAGTTTTTAATAATTTCATGTTAATAATCAAGATAGTCCAGGTTGAAAAAATGTTTATTATGGTCTTATTTATTTATTGTTTATTTAATCTTTATTGCACAAAAATACAAATTAGAGTACAAAAGGTGAACTTAATGCCTCGTGGCATTAATCTTGACGAAATTTAAATGAGACCACAGATCCTAACAAAATACAGAGCATTAAGAATATATTAAAACTGCGACGTCGCCAGCACAGTTTTTATAAGACGGATCGATATTAATCTATCATGGCTCAATGCTTTTACAAAAATTCGAAATTACGCAGATAATGGTTTTAAAGAAGATCAACCACGAGACCGCGGCAAAGCCCACGGCTTAACTAACTTCATGCAAACTTCCGCGGCACGTTTTGAATCTCGTAATAATTTTAATCCGTGAAAATACCGTCAAGAGTTCCGTTTTCAGCCCCGAGTCTGGGTGAGAGATTTATTCAAAAAGGCTTTTCTGTTTACAAAGCATACAAAAAGCGTAACCTTACACATACATACCTGATCTGATGGCGTTAATCCACTGCACTCGGTCGGTGTAGCTCCCCGCGACGAGATACAACGTGTAGTCCGCGTTCTGCTCCGAGTAGCCCACCTGTGCATACTCACCCATGAACACGGACAAACAATACCGCGGAATGATTCTACAGGGAGGTACAGGGTGGTCGACATATCATAAATCATAAACGCGACGCGACCTAGATCAACGGAAGGGATAGGCCCTCACGTCACGATAACGTTGTGTCAGTCTATCACCACCTACGTCAGTGGAAACTATCCTGTTACATAAGTAAAGCTGAAATTGTGCAAATATGTACCTAATGTTCAAAATGACAAGTTAATGAATGGAATGGAATTACGAGAAAAGGTGATGGCTGTTCGAATTTCAAAGTATCTCCATACGCAATTTAAGCAAAATCAGTCGCTTTTACTTACGTACAGTCGGCCAAAAATGTGGTCTACCACCAACAAGTTGAAACAATGACAATTGTCAACCTTAGAGATAGTTACATCTCACAGATTTTTTTGTCAAAACTGGAAGACCACTTTCTTGGCCAACCGTACGTGGGTCAGCGAGCAAAGATATCCCAAAAGGTCAAAGTTAACTCAATGTAATTACGAACAAGTTAATTGTACAAACCAATTACACAACTTCTGACTTTGCGCCGACTTTCATGGTTTAGGTTACAATTCCATCTCTTAGTTTTAGCGCTGATATCATCAAAACTAATTTATAGGGGGCAGAAACACGAGCGTAGGACTATGGTATACTCATGGGAATAATGGGAAAGTAGTCTATAATATAGATATAGATATATATAATATAGATATAGATATATATAGATTGATGAATGTAGAGGAAGCGAAAATTGTGTGTTTATATCGGTGCACCTGGCGTTCCATAATCTCTGCCTACCCTATTGGGAGACAGGCGTGAAGGTATGTATGTATGTATGTAGTCTATAATATGTATATATATATTTATGACGCGTAATAGGTAAAAGAGCATATAGGCCTCCTGATGTAAATGGGCTGAGCTGAGGCCCATCCATACGCATTTTGCAATCCTTAAGAATGCAATTCAAGACTGCAATGTTAAGATCGAATACTTTTATGCTAGCCATTTCACCGGCTGTCTTATCCCTACACCGGAAAACAACAATGCGAAAACTGCTGTTTGGTGGTTGGTTGAATGATTGTACTGGTATCGATCTCCACGGATACTGCACCACTAGTAGCTATTATGACGACGTGTTTAGGCTACTTGGTAGCTCCAAAAGCATACATTTAAATAACGTTATAGCAGGAAACATTAAATTTAAACTATACGATCCGGATAATAAGCCTTTCATCTAGGTACTCCAATATAAAGAGAAAAGATTTGTCTTTTTGAATGCTTTCAAGGAATAAACTCAAAACTACTGGACCGATTTCAAATATTTTCACCATTAGAATGCTACTCGTACATTATCCCTGAGACCCTGAGTAACAGGCTATGTTTTATTTTTCTGCGCGGACGGAGTAGTTTTTGATAAAAAAACATACAAATATCATAAATGTGAAAGTAACTTTGTTTGTCTGTTTGTTACGCTTTCACCGCTAAACCGCAGACCGATTTCGATGAAATTTGGTATGGAGATAGCATGAACCCGGTAGAAGGACATAGCGTCGATGATACTGCAATAGCGAGTAACTAACAAATTCAATAAGCTGCAAAATGTACGTTAGGGATTTACTTGCTTAGGTTTATTTTGCACCTTATTTAATTTGTTAGGTACGCGGTATTGCAGTATCACCGACGATAGTGTACTTTTTAAAGGTCTTGTATGTAACTGTGTATCTTCATTTATTGATTTCTCGCAACAATTGCATTATTTTAAAAACCTGCTGGGTTTCTGTAATCTATGGCTATTTACTTAGGTACTCTTTTTAGCTTTAGTAACGTACTCGTAGAACAGGGTCATCTATTGCACATTTTTAGGTATGCCATTAGACCACTCATTTAAATTTAAAAAAAAAAACCTCTTTCAAACACAAACAGAAAAATATTGATTGCCCTCACAGCACAGTAGTTTTACTTATTATTCCTTAAGATAGATACAAAAACTACAAATAGTCTACCAAAGTTATGGCACAAGGTTCAGAATTAAGCATATGCTGTGAGACAGGTCTACACAGCGCTGTTTTTCAGCCTGTACGTACGTGTCTGTCAATGTGTAAATAAGCCTTAAGGGCACACTGCATACATCACAGCGTAAAAAATAAACAAAACTTAACATAGAACAAAAACATACTACGAGACCCACATTCAGTCTGCGAATTTTAAGTACAAAACGGGGTAGTTAACACTTTTTTAGTAACAAAAGCTTACTACACGAAAATACCAAACCACAACGTCTGGTTTTAAAGTTCGCTTTTTGTTAGGTACTCATGTTCAATGTTTATTTGTCATTCAAATATGCATGAGCAACGACTACAATCATTTTTACATAAACCCAGCGGACACAATACATTCAAAACAAAACGCATTCGTGTCAAATGCAAGCCTAGCTCCGACGAGCGTGTCCGCCGCCGTCACTCGACGCTGGGCTCATTAATATCTCGTAACTTCAGCGATAACGCTGACAATGCTGAGGCTTCAGTAGCCCGTAAGTGGTCAACCTAATTTACGGAGCTGTAAGAACTTAGTATCTGATCCACTTACTGCAGGTAGTCGAACTAAAATATAGATACTAGCATAGCGAGCGTGTAAATGGAATGAAATGAAAAATTAGTACCTAATAGTAGTTTAGTAGTGCGTTGATCCGGAAGAACTCTGCACAAGGTACTTCTTGTGCAGGGTCCGACCGGATCACTACCACCATGCAGCAGTGTTCGCATTGTTATGTTCTGGCCGATGTGGGGATAAGATTACAGGGTAAAATACAAGACAGAGGCATTTTATCTGAGTCCTCAAGGTGGGTACCGCATTTGCAGTGTTAGGATGTTTTTTTTTAAGATTGTAGTCTTGTGAATGCAAATTGTGGGGTCTCAGTTCCCACTTACTATAAAGTGGTCTGTGTATTCATTTGCTTAATCTTTAACAAATCTTCCTCGGAGGCAAAAGTTATCTCCACATATATTTTTGACGACGCGATAGCCTAGTTGGTAGTGACCCTGCCTACGAAGCTAGAGGTCCTGGGTTCAAATCCCGGTAAGGGCAGATATTTGTGTGATGAGCGCGAATATTTGTTCCTGAGTCATGGATGTTTTCTATCTATTTAAGTATGTATTTCTCTATACATATAAGTATTTGTATCGTTGTCTAGTACCCATAGTACAAGCCTAGAGCTTATTTTGGGACTAGGTCAATTGGTGTGACATTGTCCTCGGATATTTATTTATTATTTATTTTATTTTTTAAACCGTTGTATCCCGTAAAAAGGTTTCAACAGACAAACATTCGCAGTTCTATTATTAATACAACAGCCATAAACGACTACGCCTTTAAATAATTCCTGAACTACTTTATTATACTTACTACCAAGTAAATTTTGTTGCCGCATACTTTTTTTAGGCGTGTTATTTTAGAACTTTCGATACAGTTTGGTAGAACGTTAAAATTTCCTAATCGAATGGGGATTTCTATTTTTAATTTTTAATAAACATTTCATGTCAAAATGCACAATATAATATTTTGCTTACCATAGGTAATTACAAGTTGCAAAACTACTTAATATATCTTTAAGCAATTTCTCTACCATTTTCTCTTTCTCCCAGTATATTTAAAAGTCATCTTGGTGAAATAACCTCGGTGTTCATTCAACTGCTTGACTTTCTGGCACGACTCGACCTGAACTTTATTTACAACTCATTCATTTTATGATGTTTCATCATAAAAGTCATCATTATCATCACTCTCATTGTTACCATAATGTAACTGAACTGAAAAACATTCAAAACTCTTACCTGGAAGGGAAACCTGAAGAGTGGGCTGTCGCTGTCCCCCTCCGGGATCTGCTTGCCGAGTTCACCGAGCTCTGCTAGCTCAACCGTGTGGATCGAGTCGGTTTCGATGCGCCCGCGCTCCTTGCGCTTCTGTTAATAATACACTTATATCAATAAAATTTTCATTAAAAAAATTAAGCGTCAATGTAAACGTAACTTATTATAAAGTATTGACAAGGATGTCTGATGCCTAAAACAGAACATAACTTCATCAGCACAATAATACCCTTATTAATAAACGTGGAGTAGCTAAGCCATGTTTTGTTTTTATTTATTTAATAGTAGATGGTAGTTGATGACTCGAATATATACAAAAAGATATTACAATAAATTATAAAACTATATCCACTGACATTGTGACATTTGAATAAGACATATAAGGACAAACCATGGCTCTGTTACTCCACGGTTACCCCGCGTTTATTAATAAGGGCATCATAAGAGTTAACCTGTGCCTATATCGAATATGCATTCGTGTACTTTTCGCTGAAGTATATTTGCTAATAACTATTAAAAAACCCCAATAAGCAATCGATAAGAAACAGGAGAGGAATACAACTTCATTTTAATGGCATACAGATGGCTAACGAAGACACAGGGCATCTGATGGTAAGTGGGGTCTGAGACTTCTGAGAGCCATAGATCAGTTTTGAAGACTACAAATTACAATGGTAAAACGAGGTTTAGAGTAGCAATATAAATTGCAGAAGTTGACTGCTGTGTTACTCTATGTTAAGTTAGAAAAAGACAGCAAAATTGTGCTTCTTGATCTACAACTGAAGTTAAAGTAAGACAGCAATAAAATTCTGCAATTTTTATTGCTAGTGTAATTCGCGCTTAAGACTGCAAATGACTTGCCAACCCCGAGGACTATGTTGATCTGCCTCTAAATATGATAGTAATTTCACCGCTTGTGAAAACTGCTGTTTGGCGGTAGGACGAAGGATCAGAAAGATGAGGTGGTGGTAGAGATCCGCATGGACCCTGCACAAGGTCCTCCACAACTTATAACAGAAATAAAAAAGCTTGAAATCATCTGAATAATTCATTGTTTTTTCTTACCATAGATAATCATTCAGTTAATTTAATAAAAACTGTAGCACGTGAATAGTTATTGGAGACCATTAAACTTTTATTCCAGATTTTCCCAACTGTAAAAGGACCCTAGAAGAGCACGGTACAGCAACCACTAATTGAATCCGATAAAACTGAAACCGCTTGGCAGCGTTTATCGGATCCGACCAAGCGGGTCATGGCAACGATGCATAAAAATAAATTTAATTTTCAGTTAAATCCGAGCAAATGTAGTAAGTGATTTAATTAAGAAGTGACATGAACCAATTGCTAAAATGGAAATAATATAAATAAATCTAGTTTGTTTTTCATTAAAAGTGGCTGTAGCAGGTAGGTATTTATTTACAAACAGTGCTTTTAGTGTTTACAATGACAACTTGTGGTTTGTTTTTTGTTCCTCCTTCACGCTGCAACCAGGGCCGGATCTACCATATGGCTTTTTGGGCTTCAGCCCAGAGCCCCGTGGATTAAAGGGCCCCCAGCTAAGTCAAGTCAAAGTCACAAATAGACGATAGAAGATAATGAGAAAAAATCTCTTGTAATTAGTATATGCCCCTAAGTAGTATTAGCCCAGGGCCCCCTAAACTCACGGTCCGGCCCTGGCTGCAACGGCTGGGCTTGGATGAAATTTGAAATGGAGATAGGTTATTATATGCTGGATTAACACATAAGCTACATTTCATCCGGTAATATAAAATGTAAGCAATAAATGTAAACAAATGCGTTTATTTCGAAGATGATATGGTCGCACGTTTGTGTACCATATCTTTATTATTACATTTTTTGTAAAACTTATTCAACGACAACAAACGTTCTTGTTTTCTGTCTGGTTAAGCACAGGGTAACATGTTATTCTCTTAACGTAAGTATTCGTACATTTCGAGCTACAATCACCACTTGACCCGTGCGCTCGTAAACATCATTAGGAGTAAGGTTTAGATACGTTTACACCTACGACGTTGGCAGAGCTGCGTCAAGTTGAGCGACGAACGTGCAAACGGGTCAAGTTAGGATCGTTGGGGATTTCGCCGACGAAGTGTATTTAAGAGATTAATATGTCCTAGGGTGAAGAGCTGTAGCTTGTCGTCAAAACTACATACAGATATAAGTAGGTATACAGGATTATAGCTTGATTCGATAATGACTATAATGATTTAAATTATTATTATTCATCAAAAAGCCAGATTCTTCCAATAAAGGGTTACAAAGTAGGTACTTACTAATTTTGCAAGTCAAATAAACATACGCTTAGTTTCGTTTTTGTTATAACGTCCGAGATCCCAATTATAAAAATTAAAATTAAAAAGTTTAAAAACGTCAACGACGACTATGCTTTCCAAGCACCCTTAAAAGCTTAAAAGTACTAAGCTTTGACCGACTCGCTGCGGAAAAGTTAAAGCAAAAAGCCGACGACAAAAACCATTCCATCCTTAATCCATAAAAGAGAACTCCGGTTCTCGTCGGAACTAGCTTCTAGGCACACCAACTTTACAATGGAATAATGAAACCGCTAAATTGAACAAGTTGCGAAACTCGGCAACAAATTAAGTAGTTTCTGAAAATAGTTGACGTATGTGGCGGGGTAAGGCACTATGCGGTAGTAGTGTGTCGTATCGTGTCCACTGGGTGGCATGCCGCGATAAGGAGCGGCTCGGGACGGGATGGCAGCGCGCCAACCGCGGGAGCTACTCCACGTAACAGATGACACCAATTACTGCCTGAATACTGCTTACACTACTATACATACTTGATGGAGTTTTCGTAAACGTTCAAGCTAGGTTTACATGTAGAGAGACGGTAAAAAACCGTTGAAGTGCAAGTCGGACGCATGCACCGAGGGTTTGCCGGCACCTACTTAAGTAGGTACTTTATTTATATTCTGAATTATTAGAAACTCAATAAAGCTCTAATGCTGCTTAGTGTTACTAATTAATTAAGTTACTTATTATATTTTAGAAGCAACGCATACGGACATTTCAAACGAAGCAAAAAGAAAGGTGTTTTGATTTAAAAAAAGTGAACTTTTCTTCGAAAAAATTTTGGAGGGAGAAGACAATTTGTCTGACGACCAATTACTATCGTTAAGTGGCACCCTATTTGGCACCATAATAATCCATACATATAAAACTTTTCCGTGACTGATTGACTGACTGACAGACAACGCACAGCCTAAACCGCTACATCTAGAGACTAGAAATTACGAGGAAATATTCCTTGGGTACTCGTAAAGATGCACTAAGAAAGGATTTTACGAAAAGTGACCTCCAATGGGAGGGTAGCGGTAAACCAATTCTACGTGTACAAAGTCTACCAACAAACGACACGATATTCGCTTGTGAACACACGAATCTCATGAATGGGTAAATTTCAGGTTGAAGAACGCTAGTTCGGCAGGAAAGATCAAAGGTATACAGAGTAAAAGCTCCGGAGGAGCAATAATGATCTGGATTATGACGAGAAAAGATATTTAAAAACCATAAGAAAATAAGTAACATTCCAGTTTTAGTAAAACACAATCGTAGATCATCGTTAGTTTGCCACATGCCGCTGCCCGCACACGAATACCAAAGGATGTAGAGTAAGGAAGCATATTGACACGGGCGGTAAATGAGTTTCCGTACTCAAACACCCGAGAACGGAACTGAGTAATAAAACCGCTAAGAGGATTTCCCTGTGGGAGGTGAAGCGGTTTCGAGGCTGCACCTCGCTAACCCAATGTCCGATCCCAGTCCCGATCCTGATCGATCCGAGTATCTACTTGTAAATTCAAGAGTAGCAACGTATGTCGCAGACTTAGGGATGAGTTGTTTTAGAACGAAGCATTTTTCTCTCAAACAAATACGTATAAAAAGGGATTGTATAAACTTTAACGGGAACAACAAGGAAAACTAGGTGTGAAAGGCTCTAGCTAGAGGGACGGATAACAATAACCTAACAAAACGGATTATCAAACGAAGAACTTCATCAACTTTAAGAATTGAATAAGAAACTTTTTATAATCAGTTTCCACAGCTTTTGAGCATTGTTAAAACCATTACCATGCTATTGTCGTCAAAGTTAAAGGACATAACAAAAGGAAATGATTTAACTAATAAGACCAAAATGTACTAATACTAATAAATATTATAAATGCGAAAGTGTGTCTGCCTGTCTGTTGCCTCTTCACGCTTAAACTGCTGAACCGATTTAGGTGAAATTTGGTGCAAAGATAGTTAGAATCCTGGGAACGGACATAGGATAGTTTTTTTCCCGAAATTCATCCCCTAAGGCGGTGAAAGTGGGGGTTAAAATTTGTATGGAGCTACGATATAAACGAGTTCCACGCGGACGGAGTCGCGGGCAGAAGCTAGTTATCTATAATTTATCTATTTTATTATTTACACAACAATAATCAATGAGCATCCACTAAAAAAATGGCAAATTTAAAATATCAGCTACCTCATTAGCCTGTCTCTTAAATCTATCAAGTTCTAATGTATTAGACAGACTAGTACATTTCGAAGCCGTTTATCGGTTGTTTCATGTTTAAAAACTATTCACAACAAAAACTGCTCTTACTAAACCAAGCAAGTCAATTACACAGATACACATCCACACAAAAACCGCACCATGAAGATAAAGCCTTACAAAACACGTATGAATCTGTACTAAGACACGTTGACAAAAGGTCCGCGACAGAAAAATGCCAAAAGCAACAGCGAGTCTTTTTCAAACAATTAGCGCGCGAGTCGCGGAGGGCTCTCCATTAAAATTGCTTGGATAACGAGGGGCCGCACGTGAGCGGTGCAGTGCCGTGACTACACATACATTAGTGCGGTGAGGGTTGTTCCCTCTTTTGTAGTGATTGCAGTGTACACTTCGCAACCTACGAGGGCTCCGTAAAAGCCATCAGGCTTCATTGCGCTCTACATAAGATTACGGCGTAGTTTTAGGTAAAAATTATTGTTTTTCCGTAATAATCATATTGCTTGAGATTTGAAAATCAGACGAAATGTAGCACTCAAACTAATTTACGGCGTCTTGAGTGTAGTTTATGAAACACCAATTTGTAGTTACAATCAGTATGAAAAAACAAAACAACAAACAGGAAAAGAACCCATGAAAATATCTCTTATTAGACATTGTTATTAGTTAAAATAGTCACGCCAATCAAATTAGAAAAGTAACCATTTTAAGCCGCGTACAAAAATGTTGGTCCTGCGTAGGCAGGCACTGCAAAAGGAATGCGCACAAATCGGTGATACAGCCGTTCGTTAAGACGCACTGACAGTAGACAAAGTTATGAGAGAAACTTAAGAGTTTAGGATTGGAGAAGTGTTCAAAGGTTCTTTTGGTATGGTTTCACGCAGATCTGTAGATATAGTGGTTGGTAATTACCAGTGATGTGAGGTGCGGGACTGCGAGTAGCGAGGGCTGGTAGCCGGTGCGGAACTGGCGCCGGGGTCCCGCGGCGGAGGGCGGTGGGACACACCCTACTAGCGCATGCGCGGCGAAATCCTCTCACCCTCTTTCACACCGTCTATTCTGAACGCGCCGCCTCGCCTCGCGAGTGCTTGATTGCACCGACATTGAAGGACTGATCGACTTAACGGTAGATGGCCTACTGTGCAAGACTGTCTTTCTTAACCCAGTACCTAGAGTTAATTAAGGAGAAGTTTCTAAATGGCTACGGTTCTAGATTGGACTAGGAGGAATTATTCAATGGTGACAATGCTTAGGACAAAAATTGGAAATTCTTTTTTTATTTGAGTTTTTTTTTTCTCGGAAAATAACTAAAAAATTCGGAGTCAAAATCCATGCAAATATTTTGGATTATATTTTTGAAATTCATATCCAAATTTTTAATTTATTACGTATGTATGTAATGTAGTAAGTAAAAATCTAGGTTTCATAGGGCTCGAAAAACTAGCACCAGTCTTCCTTTTTTTTTTGTTATAGCCATATCAAGCAAACGAGCAGACGAGCCACCTGGTGGTAAGTAAGCACCATGATGAGCCGCTCATAAATAAAAGTCAACAATGATAGGGGCACAGCCGACTGGCTGCCTTATAGTCTCTTTTATTATGTTATGACATAGTGATAGGGAAAAACCGTGGAGGAAAGGTTCTGCTTTTCCGATAATTTTCTTTCCATACAATGATATCATTCGAACATATTTATGTGAGTCATACTACGCTTGATCAAAAATGTACAAATGATACTAAAGTGTTCACATATTTATGAACTCGACTGTACTAGGCCAAAATTGATTTCAAAAAAAGATACCTTAGACAGTTTTCTGTTTTTCTCCTATGGTTTCGGAAATCTCCATATTGTCCCAGTTAAGAAAGGACTATGTAACTCCAAGGTATCCAATATCCATAATACACTATTTCCTTGAACCTCGTTTCAAGGGCACACTGCTGTTAGATTGATTTTTAAATATTACCATATACGTGGTGATATGAAGATACCCAACAATTTTAGTTGAAATCTGCATTTTATTCGCAATCGGACGGGTAAGAATTTGCATTTTAATTCAGATCAAACCGATGCGACTGCCAGCAACGCGACGTATAGCGTCGAAAACAATGCACATTCCACTTCACCTGATAATTCGTGTCTTTGAATACATTCTGTAACTATATAACTGAAAGAAGAAAGAAAGAAAGAAATCAGGTCTGCCTTGATAGTTATTGTCTATACTTGACTGTACCTGCCAACGGCGCTAAAGATAGTAGATAAAATGTATGTAACGAACGCTAATGTTTGGACCCTCATGATCGTATCATATAATTTGAATGTTGGTATTACCATACACAATCCCATTCTTAATGTTTTTGCCTTACCCATGGTTAGCACGCTTCGCTGAGCACTAACAGGTTACTATAACCCAGGATACGAATATAATGGCTACTTAAATACTTACCTAGCAACATTAGCTCTATAAAGAAATGCGGCCGCTCATTCCCAACATATAAAGAGGGCAGTCAGGGTGTCAGTTTTACACAGTTTAAATCTGTTTAAGACTGCACCGAGCATAGGTAGGTAAGCCTACGTACGCTAGAAGTGGAACTTATGATTAGGGTTGCCAACCACACTATTATAATAATAACGTACCTACCTACCCTACGTTATTTTGCTTCATTATACTTCATACTTTTGAATTAAAAAAAAGTATCGAATATACTTTATTTCTGACTTATTTATGCGTGGAATGGAAAGGAATTGATGACTGGAACGCAGAATCAATACTTTTGAAAAAGTTGGTAACCCTACTTATGATGAAGACCACAGATGGCGACTGAAACTCCTTAACGGTGCCTATTGACGACATGTTGGCCTAGGTCGTAGTGAATCTGCCTACGAAGCGGTCCTGGGTTCAAATCCCGATAAGGGCAGATATTTGTGTGATGAGCGCAAATATTTTTTCCTGAGTCACGGATGTTTTCTATGTATTTAAGTATATATTTCTCTAAATAAGTATTTATATCGTTGTCTAGTACCCATAGTACAAACGTAGAGCTTAGTTTGGGACTAGAGCAATTGGTGTGACATTGTCCTCTGACATTTATTTATTTATTTCAACGGGGCGATAACATAATCTCAAATAATCTCAATTAAGGTCATTGAGCGACTATGACGAAGCATATTTCAATGTTTAAAATATTTGACTATGACTTTCCCGCGGCGCTGCGTTGCTTGTGGCGAGCTTGAATGTCCTATTGTAAGGTTTCATGAAGAAAACAATTTTATTTTACTGTATTTCATCAGTATGTAATAGTTTTGCTTTAAAGCCAATATTGTTAAAACCATGTGTCAAATACTTTGGATAGATTATTCTATAAAATAAAAAATTACAAGGATTTTGGGCACGCGGAAAATATTTGACGTTTTTGAGACGAGTAATTCGAAAGTTGTATTTGTATTACCTACGGAATTAAACCTTTTATAAACTAGTAGGTACGTGTATTGTTGTTGTTGCAGGTGTTTTTGTTGTTTTTTAAACATAATATTTTATAATCTAAGTACGTTTAAGTGGTCAAATTTTTCATGTTTCCACTTCTCAATTAATATAGTAGATTGTACAACAAGGGCATAAAACAAACCATTTTTCCCGAGACTTATGGTATCCAACCGAGCCGGCAGGCGAGGTTGGATAATTAAGTCGAGGATAAAATGGGTTTTAAGACCGAGTTATACACTCTGCTTTTCACTTCGATTACGAGGAAATAAAACAGTGATAATGTAAAAAAACTTTAATAAGTAAGTTCTTTTGCATTTTTTTCCATGTGATAATGTAAAAAAACTTTAATAAGTTCTTTTGCATGAGTGTGTTAGGTGTGAGCATTATTTTCCTCTTCACTAGACGACATTTTAATTAAATTCCATAACACAACAAGTTTTGCAAAGAAAATAACTAATTAATAGTCCAAAACCTCTTTCCCGCCACTGTATTTCTGTCAATTTTTTTTTTTTTCTGTTTGCGATTTTTGACTTAGGTCGAACGCAATACTGCCAAGTTTATACCTACGTTGATTTTTTAATGTTCTTGTTAATAATGCTTGTTTTTAATAGTTTTAAATTTCTTCTTTGTTAGATGCAACTACGATGCAAATATAAATAAAATTAAAGTAAATTTATTCAAATAACAAGTTTATTTAATGTAGTCACCTCGTCTGTCTGGCTGTAGGGCTTAATTGTCTTAGTCTAGATGACGACAACCATTTATGCACTAGTGCATAAAATGCGATTTTATGCAGCCTATACCCAGCATAAAGAAGGACTTTACGAGCATGAGAAGTGAAAAGAATAGAATCGTATGAATGGTCCCGAACAGGTATTTAAAAATACAATTAATTCCGTGGGTAATACAAATACCACTTTCGAATTGCTCGTTCTGGTCTCGGACTGATCTCCATTTCAACAGAAGTTATTTTTATTCGTTTTTTTTTGTTTTTTTTTGGGTTTTAAAACATTTATAATAATAAGGATAGTATTACATGCGCAACTATTATTAAAAGCATAACTAGGTAAAAACCAAAGTTGCATACACTATACAGCGCCTCTATTCTAGGCGGTAAAAACCGGTTTTGATAGCTCATATTTACTTGACAGTAATGGCGGGCTTGTTAAAAACAATACCATACAGGGTAAAGACGATAGGGTTTTTACCGCCTTGAATAAAGGGGTATGAGTAATCAAACTGCGACAGTATAGGGAATTCGTAAATTATAGTGTAGGTATACTCTGATTAATCTAAGATGACGCCTGTGACAGCTCATATACACATTATACACACTTATTATACTTGTTTTTTTAACTTCACATAAGGTTTTTTTTTACATTATGACATCTAGTAAAGTAAGTAAGGTATAGAATAGAATTCATTTCGCTTAATTATATTTTTTACAGTGTGTGATATTGATATCATTGGAAAGCTCTTAAAAAAACATTATGAATATGTTATTTACTATCATTTTTTAGATTTGGAGACCGTTTACGAGCTCGCTAGAGTTATGTGTCTAGGTATATTATTGAATTAGTCAGAAATATAGAAAACAGAAACAGAAATTTGGTGATCCCTCCGAAATTTTAAAGTGTAAAGTGTTATGCATTTATAAATTTTACGATTAACGCCTATAATCAAAATTTTAACAAATAAATTATAAATTATTGAGGGATTAAAGGCTTGTAGTATTGTTAGGCGATGGGCTTGCAATCTGTCACTAATATACACATGGTAAACATCTTAGCCTGTTGTGCAAAATGTAGTTATAGGATTAACAACAAGTTGTTAAAGTTGTTGGTAATTCTGTAACTCTGCCTACCCCGCTCTGGGATGAAAGCGTGACGGTATGTATGTATGTAATTATAAATTATTATTCTGAATACTCCTTTTCATGTCTTTAAGAAGTAAAAAGAAAATGTACTCATTGTTACGGAATTTACTTTTTGGACCATCCTATCCTATCATCCTTGGGTTTTATGTTTCTATATCCGTCCCCACCTTAGAATTTAATCAAAACTAGAGTGAAAAGGAGAAAGAAAACTAATACTATTGAACTTAATCGAGTTACCTACCAAAGCTTGTGGAGTTAGAAGGATTGAGATGATCAAGCAGGTGTCAAAGCGAAACATTATCAAATAACAAAGATCATTAATAAAAAGGGAACTATTAAGGAATTTATCAATAAATAATAAACCCTGCTATCTTACACACACACGAAATTAAAAGCAATAAAAATAAAATGTAGGCATATTATTCCACAATTAATTATGAGTCTGTGGGCCATTCTACTTTTCAGTGTACATTTTTGCTATCGTCCGATAAAAAGTATACCAAATGATGAATCCGCGAATAAACAAATAATGTGAACTTAGAATGTTTACGTTTAACGGTTTTCAAAAAAAATATCCTAAATTACTCAATTATCGCTGAAGAATCTTGGTAACTCAGTGGTAAATTGCACATTTTCCATAGAAAAGGCTGGGACATCAACGTCCACTGCGTTACTCACTTTATAGTTATTACAAATAACTTTTTATGAATTAGGTTAATTCTATATATAAGCTTATTGACGTCCCTTTTCTAGTTTTAAGTTAGAGAAAGCAGCACTTTACTGTTTGTTGAAATAAAAATAGTTTAGTGAGAGCGTGGCTAAAAGTTATGTACAACGAAAAGTAGAATGGCCCCTGTACATACCTTATTAGTTAATTAAATAGGTAATCCTTGGCAGCATAAAATAAAAAAGAAGTTTAAATTTGTATGGTTATACAAGATAAAAATGTAAGAGAGAGAGAAAGTTGGTGCGGCGCTGGCTGAATACAAGTGCAGCGTTTTGTAAACCACATCTTTATTGATTGATAGCCTAGATGTTTGTAGTGACACCTGACTGACATTGACTAGTTGGTACCTGTCATGTTATGGGGTTATGGCAGCACTAAACCTGCTGCTCTATGCAGATTATCAACCAATAAAAAATTGTTATTAGCCGTATGACTACCCTTCTCCTGGGTTTCGAGCTGTTGCTCCACTCATGTTGAGTCGGACTCAAGATCCAGGTATGCCAAAAGCTCAAATATTATGTTATAACATAAAAAAAAATACTAGTGTTGCAGGTATGACCCAAGTAGTTAAGGTATAAAAAGGTTGTTGGGCTTGGTTTTGAAATATTAATATCATTATTTTTCAGTATTTTTGGTCTATACATAGTAAGTCCATAAGTTCTATCATTGAGGTTTAGTGAAATAAAACTAACTTACATTATATTTTCTATATATAAATTAAAAGTTTTTTAATATACATTGTTAAGAAATATGTTTCATTTCAAATAGATGCGGTTCAATACAATTACACAAATATTTTACATTTACAGAAGGCATGGAGATTTTGAATTTCTGCAAAATTTATGTTTTTTTTAGTAGATTTAAAGAGACATGAAGATTAAATAAATAATAAATAAATAAATAAATATATAAGGAGGCAATCTCACACCAATTGAGCTAGTCCCAAACTAAGCTCTAGGCTTGTACTATGGGTACTAGACAACGATATAAATACTTATATAGAGAAATATGTACTTAAATACATAGAAAACATCCATGACTCAGGAACAAATATTCGCGTTCATCACACAAATATCTGCCCTTACTGGGATTCGAACCCAGGACCACTAGCTTCGTAGGCAGGGTCACTGACCACTAGGCCAGCGCGTCGTCAAATTCGCTGTGATTGACGGTTGTATAAACAGATCGCCAGTTTTTTGCAGTATATTTATATAGGTAGGTATTTAGTGGAATAAGCCTGTTTAATATCATGCAAATTTGAAAATATGCGAAACAGTAACCATGTTACGAACTTTATTTTTTGGACCATCCTAACATCCTTGGGTTATATGTTTCTATATCCGTCCCCACCTTAGAATTTAATCAAAACTAGAGTGAAAAGGAGAAAGAAAACCTATACTACTGAACTTGGTCGAGTCAACTACCAAATATATTTTTTTTTATGTGTATCATTGTTAAGCATGTTTTTAACCCTGCTGAACCAGCCCCTTACAGAAATACTAAAAGCTATATTAATTAAGGTTTTGACTAATGTATACGACAAAATCATTTTAGTGTAACTACTTTTAAAATTTTAATAAATTTCATTGACTTATGGACCAACTAGGTATTTTTCGGAAATACGGGTAAGCACAGACTTACAATATATTTTTTTTGAGTTCATTCTTTCTATAAAAGGTACACTGAATGTATTTAATTATTCTTATTGTACAAAAATAAAATGGGTTCAATAGTCAGACTGTGAACTTTGGTTTTGAAAAACTCCACTACAACATGACACCATACCTACTACATACATGCAAGGAAAATCATTGTATCTTAAATGTTATTATACTCATAATTTCAATTGTATTATGGATGAGATAGATTGTGACTAAAGATAATAAAAAATAAGATACAATATTTTTCCTTGCATGTATAGAACACAATGATAAGAAATAATGGAAAGGATGAGTTAATGCAACAATCTAATTCATGACAATTTACTGTTACGCATGAATTGAGATAAGTGTATTTCCTTCCTGGTAAAGCCATAGTACCTTTTGGCAGTAATTCCATAATTTCATTACATTTTTGACCTGCTTCGCAATTAATAGATCTACTTAACATTAATAGTTAGGGACTGGATTGAATAATAAATAAACTTACTTCACTTCCAGAGTCATAATAAATGAGTGCACGACGTGTGAGGACTATCCACCTCTCCTTATAGTTGACTGGAGTGAACAACTTCTTGTTTTGAGACCTCTTCACCATGAACGTCTCACAGATAACCTCGTCCTCATCCTTCTTTGCCATCTTCAACTGAAATAATTAAAAATCATCCTACATATTAACTATTTTTTTTTTTTGGAAATACATTAGTATTAGCTACAATGTCGTATGTTGCAGTCTTGGTGGCACATTGTTAGGCTTTTCTGTGTTACTTGCATGTCAAGGAATAAGAAAAGAAAATTATCTACAGACATTTGAAATCAAAGTACCTATCACTAAATCAATTATTTTCAGATATCTGAATGGCATAGTTACAACATGGTCTCGAGACCCATAAACTAAAAGGACCCAGCACACACACACATAAGGGCACATTAAACAAAAAGTACTTATATTACTGTCATAACATAACACAAGATAAACGTAATAGAAACCTGCAGGAATGGAAAATGTTGCAACTTATAGATCATTAAGTATTATAAATTTATATTTAGGAACAGAATAATAAGTTCCTATATTAATGTTTGATAGTTAAGCAGCACGATTGTACTGAGTCAGCTTACGCAGCATTGCATTGGCAAATCCATAAAATAACATAAAGAAAGAGGCAAGAGGCTAGTAAAGACAACAATAATAAGACAGAACAGAAATTTAAACTTTTACAAATTACAATCTTATGGGAGTATGTAAAGTAATAACAAGTTCAACGCTGTCATCTCCATAAAAAAAGAATATCAGAGATATTTAAACCGGCTAGCTCGTATTTGAGTAAAACAACCAAATTAGTCATAACTGGGCGAATAGCAGTGTAATACCTACCAAAGTTAATGGAAGTCCATAACTAGAAAGTAATTCTGTGTATGAACCAGCAGTGGCACAATTTTCCCAACAACTTTACAAATTCCATTCAATACTAGTAAAACAATATGACACAAAATCCACTCGACTAACTTTTGCTTTACTTTGGAACTTGGGTATACTGGAAAACCGAACGAATGAAGAAAAGAAAAGACAAACAAGCAAAGCAACTTTAGCATAGACAAGACAAGACAAGACAGTATAGACCACAGATTATAGGATATGTCTGCATAGACATTATACAGACAGATTTAGATTGTTTTGTCAAGTTTATTATAGGGTACCAAATGGTAGTAAATTCGTTTACAACTTCTGAGAATAATGTAGTCTTAATGCACGAATTTTTAGCAGTGTGTGTAGCGTGTAATGTGATGATGTTGAAATATTCAACTAAATTTTGAGAATATATTGCTCTGCTAAGGAAATTTTGATTTTATACAGAGTTTCACTTGGAAACTCAGAGCATCACTTGGAACATAACGCGAAACGCCACAGAGTCACATAACTCATAACGCATAACATAATAGGAATAGGAATATGTCACATCTGCACGTCTTACCATGTCATAAAATCGTAATTTTAAACTTATTTTTTTATTGTAAAGCTTAAGGTGTTAAGTTTTAAAACTGTCGTCGAGGGTTCTTGGCAATTTTGTATTATTTTTACTTTGTGCTATCTACGAAGGGCACTAGTTAAACTTGGCCAACATGTCTTCGGAAACGGCTCAAGTCAGCTCTCTACCCTTACCCCCTATGCAATACATAAATTTTTACACCGATGATAATGTAAGACGAAATAGAGCTCCATTACCACCGCGGCCTATTCATGATTCATATTCTATGTTTGGGCACCCCTTTAATGCTGATGACACTATCATCAGATCATTGGAAAGTCAAGTAAGTTGTCTTATCAAAACATGCCCTTCTTTGCCATAAATAGTGGATGAGTATTGAGAGTTCAAATTGTGCTTAGATTATCTTTACTGTTCATTCTCAACAGTTTTTACACAATTTGAGAACAATACAAAACTTATTATTGGTGTTGACAGATCTGTTTTAGCTTGGTATTTTTTACAGGGATTCAGAAGACTTTATCCTATGCATTTTGACCGACGAAGGGAATTGAAAAAACTTAACCATTCCTTACTAGTGAATTTCCTAGATTTACTAGACTTGTTAGTGCACTGTCCTGATTCACCAAAGAGAGCGGAAAAAGTGGAAGATTTAAGTCTGCTATTTATTCACATCCACCACCTTCTCAACGAGTTCAGGCCACATCAGGCTCGGGAAACTTTAAGGGTAATGATGGAGCTCCAAAAACGCCAGAGAGTTGAAACAACATTAAGGTACCTAATTTTCTTTCAGTTGTGTTGATGAATGTTTTTTTTTTATTGCTCTAAATCTTAATCAAAGTAATCTGTTTTGTACTGGGCAAAGAATTAAACTTTTGAGCAGAGCATTCTAATCTGCAAGGGTGTTAATACAAGTCAAACTGGTTCCAAATTGTGCAGTAGGTCAAGTTTGGCATTGTTTTTAGGTGAATAAAGGATGGTCTATTCATCTGCAGTATCAAATAATTAGAGATCCTCAGCAAATTATTGAGTATGACCAGTAAAACCTAAAATAATAAAATTTCAGTAGTGATCTACCTTAGAATTATAAATAACAGATTTTTTAAATTTCTGCCTTTCCACGGAAAAGGTGTTAAAAGATTTTAAATTTCATCCAAATCGGTCAAACTGTCCAGCTTAAAGGAGAAACAAACATACTAACCCACACAAACACTATGTTATTGTGTGAACTGTGAATATTGTTTAACTTCATTGACTTACCATTTCAAAATCAAATAATTTATTTGGTTAAATGTAGGTTAATAATAAATAAAATTTCATTGAGAGTAGTGCAGCAAATGCGGACAAAATTACTTTGATATTGGCTATTATTTACGCGTAGTCTTATCACTATAATTTAATTATTAGTCGACAGTATTCATCTTTTTACCATTGATTTTACCAAACTGGAATAAGATTTACTCCGAGATTAATCAATACAAATTTAGCATTTAATCTAGGTATAAAGACCTTATTCTTGTTTGGTTGAATCCACTCTTAGTCAAATAATTAGATTGCAAACCACAATGTGACATTACATACTTTTAAATGTCTGATGTCTATTTGTTTGATCAGTTCACAACTACATGTGCAAGAGCAGCACTTATGTTTTTCACCTAATTTCATTAGCATGAATAGTTAAACATACACATGTTACATTGATGCTTTATTTTTATAATATCTGATAGTATTATGTACAGAAAGTTCTTTGCACTAGATTTATTGTTGTGTTGTTATGACACAGTATACAGTGTGTCCCTGGATAAAGTGCACAAACGAATAGGGATGAAACTAGACACAATTTTATCGACAAAAAAAATAATAAAAAAAAATTACCACCTTTATTTATTTTTTTATGATTTTTTAAGAAAAGTCATAGTACGCAGAGGACCTCATCGGAACAAATCAAGATATTTTGGCTCCTGTGGGCTCTATTGATTTGAAACAAACGGAATTATAATCACAAAAGTTTATTTGTGTCAATGAAAATAGAAAAAAATGAGAAAAAATTACATAAACCCTAAAAATAATGACTTTTCCTATGAATTTTGTGTTTTTTTTTCTCGAATTTTTAGTATTTACTCGATTTACTCAAAATTATGCCCATCTTACCTCATGTTATTTTTACCAGTAATGGTTGTGTATCTCATTGCCTTTTATTTAAAAAAATAACCAAGTGTCTCGCACAATTACAAGATCCTTAATGAGCGGCCAAACAAAGACATTGCGTTTACACTTAATTAGGTAGCCGCTCAGGTTGAAACCCTTAATGGAGGATTAGGATTACATTTTGGGTATGGGATTATAAAATCAAACGAATTATGGAATTTCATAATTACTTATTTAATGTAATAACTGTTCAAAATGCCCACCCCGCTCTTGCAAACACAATCCTGCACGTACTGCTATTTGTTGAGTTGCTCGACGTATCATTTCCGGGTTATTTTTTATGTAATTTACACAATGGACAATTCTGCCACGCAATTCCTCTTCTGTGTTGATAGGGACGCTGTATACCCTCTGTTTCATTGTGCCCCAAAGGAAATAATCCAGTGGTGTCATGTCTGGTGAGCGTGCTGGCCACGCCACTGGCCCTTGTCGGCCAATCCAACGATTAGCATAAGAGGCGTTGAGAAATCCCCTTACGTCAAGTGCGTAATGGGCCGGGCATCCATCCATTTGTAAATACATTGTTCTTCTAGTCTCCAAGGGCACATCCTCCAATTCAAGGGGCAGATCTTCTCTCAAAAGTTCTAAAAATCTGGGACCGTTCAAAGTTCTGGGGAGAAAAATAGGGCCAATGAACATGTCACCAATTAGTCCAGCCCACAGATTTATCGAAAACTGCACTTGAAATTTTGACGACCTTTTGAGGTGAGGATTTTCTCCCTTGGGGTTCCATTCATGTAGATTCCTGCAGTTTGTGATCCCATGTCGTGTAAACTGACTCTCATCCATCCACAGAATTTTTTGGGTGAATTCAGGATCGTTCCTGATCTGCCGTTGAATCCAAGAAGACAGCACACATCTTGGTACCCTGTCTACGTCGTCGTGTAGATGTTGAACTCGTTGGTAGTGGTATGGGTGAAGACCTTCTTTTTTAAAAATCCGCCAAACCGATGATTTTGAAACTCCATGCTGCAAGGCCAACCGCCGAATACTGGTCGTCGGATCAGCAAATAAACTTCTTAGTATGGCTTCCTCAACAGCTCCATCAATCACTACTCCTGCTTGTTCTCGGCGATCTCGATCCAATCGAAGTCCATTCGACAATCGTCTGTGAAGTTCTTGAAAATTACGAGCAGACGGTACAGGTCTCCTGTTCGGGAATGCTGCCATGTATAATAAACGAGCAGCTCTGGCATTACCTCTCGCCATTCCATAATAAAAGTGGATGTCGGCGAGATCTCTGTGCGTGAACTCACTTAAACGGGGCATTTTATGAAATCCTGATAGTAGAAGTAGTTGTAACTGAGAATAAGTAACGACGAATGATTCGAAGTAACTGATGAACTAAACCTTATCTTATCACTATTTATGCTAATCCTAACATGTATTCCCCGCCCCACCCCAAATAAAATTCAATAAAGAGTAAGGACAATAATCTACCTGGGCGACAACCTAATTAAGCGTAATCATTATGTCATTGTTTGGCCACTCATTAATAATCTTATAATTGTGCAAGAAACCCAAAATGTAATCCTAATCCTCCATTAAGGGTTTCAACCTGAGCGGCTACCTAATTAAGTGTAAACGCAACGCAATGTCTTTGTTTGGCCGCTCATTAAGGATCTTGTAATTGTGCGAGACACTTGGTTATTTTTTTAAATAAAAGGCAATGAGATACACAACCATTACTGGTAAAAATAACATGAGGTAAGATGGGCATAATTTTGAGTAAATCGAGTAAATACTAAAAATTCGAGAAAAAAAAACACAAAATTCATAGGAAAAGTCATTATTTTTAGGGTTTATGTCATTTTTTCTCATTTTTTTCTATTTTCATTGACACAAATAAACTTTTGTGATTATAATTCCGTTTGTTTCAAATCAATAGAGCCCACAGGAGCCAAAATATCTTGATTTGTTCCGATGAGGTCCTCTGCGTACTATGACTTTTTTTTAAAAATCATAAAAAAATAAATAAAGGTGGTAACTTTTTTTTATTATTTTTTTTGTCGATAAAATTGTGTCTAGTTTCATCCCTATTCGTTTGTGCACTTTATCCAGGGACACACTGTATTTAGCTAAAGCAGTAATGAAACTTTTCGAGATAAAAACCTACTCTCCAATGAAAACAACAACAACAGTAAGGATTATCATCAAAATTTTAGTAAAATTGATAAAAGTCTTTGTTAATGTATCTGAGCTAGTTAGTGCAACATCGATATCTCGTGTGGTATGGTAGGGTAGCCACCTACTTTTTTATACTGTAACGGATTCGTTGTCGGAGATCACACATATCCCCAGGTATCGATTTCGGAAGCAATCCGTTGAATGATTTAAAGAAAGAAGAAATAATATAAAATGCAAAGGAAACCATTGATCTCGACGCGACACTCGAGTTTTTCAGCACTGCGATGTCCGCTTAGCGGTCTTGTAGAGGCGTGCGTCTGCGTCGCTTCGAACATATTTTGTTCGTAGTTTCGTTACTGCTTTAGCTATATCAGTGGTTATGACTTATTTCATATTTTGTCTTATCTGAGTGATGTTGCTTTATCAATAAATTTATTAATAGAATTGTAATTAGGTATATTCCTTGCCACAACCTGACTTATTAAATTCTTCCACATCCATTACATACCTACCTACATCCAATTTTACACATAGGTGTAAGAATATTAAAGAGAATGCTAGCCCACTTTTTTTTTCTCGTGTACCTAACCTGCGTCTTGGCAATCTGTTCATTTCAATTCAAAACCTTTATTGCATATCACATGTAATGTTCAAACAACAATAAGCCAATTTTTTGTCAGGTTTAACCATTGGTAGGCATTTTGACAGTTGATATTTCTTCACATACAGTGTTTATCTTTAGCCACTATGGGTCAGATTAACTCATAATAGAGCAAATTGGAAGAAGCTAGAAGAGGCATTTACCTAGATAAGTGGGTGTTCAAATAAAATGATGTAGAAAAATGTGTTTTTTAAATTTACAGATTCCAGAAGCATTTAGACAAGGTTCAAGACATCTTACAGAATGCCCTCCAGAGTTTGCCAGACCAAAACGATGTGGAGTCTAACTTTAAAGTTCCCATTGAAATCTTAGACCACATTGCAGGTGTAGGTGACGGTGTAAATGCAGACCCTTGTTATGAGTTGGATCGACTCATGTGTAATGTTGTCGATAACATGAGATAGACTTTACGGTAGCTTATTTAATGAATTGTAAGCATTTCAGTGCAGAGTTCACCATGAATTATATACATGTTTTTTGCAATTGTATTACACAACACCAAAAGTATTCTGAGATCTAAATCTTAACCATAATGATTTAAGAGAGTTCGGTAGTAACCAACTATGTCATACGTGCCCCCTGACATCCGTGGACAAGTATTTTTTGAACAGTCACAAGTACAAAATTCAAACAAAATCGAAAGCACTGACGCAACCTGCAGGAGCAGTTTTCGAAAGTCTTGTGTAATGTGGTCATTAAACTACTTGTCTAGACCAGCTGTTTTGTTGCTGAACTCTACACTTATAATGACTTAGTTTCTTAAGTGATACCCAGATGACGCTTGTGAAAGTTTTAGCTTAAAACTTGTATTAATGGCAGTACTTACCTCTTAAAGGAAATACGACTACTAATTTAATACTAAAAGGTACTGCTAAAGGAACTTGTACTGTGAATAAGCCTAAAACTTTGCTTGGTGTAAATTACTCGATCTCCTGTTACACATAATTTAATTTATAATTACCTACTGGCCCAAGGATCTGTAAAAAAGCAAATTCAATGATAACTTAGGGCAGGTACGCACTGAGCGGCTAGCCGCATGCGGTTGCGGCTAACCGCTTAGTGCGTTTAGGTTCCGGTTTTGCGGTTTCATACGTTTTGATCAGCTGTGCGGCTAGCCGCATGCGGCCAACCGCATAGTGCGTATCTGCCCTTAGTGTATCGTTTATTAATCATTAGCTGTACCCTGCGCGCGTTGCTGCGTCGCACCAACTCCGAAACCTTCGTAGACTCATGCACAATTCTTTGCTGAAGATCACATGATCAAATGCATAGTTTACGATTCTCCTACAGATATTCATTTTTATATATATTACTAGCTGACCCGGCAAACGTTGTTTTGCCATATAAATAATTTTTAAGGGTATGAAAAATAGATGTTAGCCGATTCTCAGACCTACTCAATATGCTCACAAAATTTCATGAGAATCGGTCAAGCCGTTTCGGAGGAGTACGGGAACGAACATTGTGACACGAGAATTTTATATATAAGATATAGATTTCATCAGTCAGACCATCAACCATCACATCAGTCATCACTTCATGTTATGTGACCAGCAGCTGTCGGCCTATTGCCTAACGCAGTCAAAATCGACTTGAGTGGAACAATTGATTTCATTTTGTTTGCAGGCAGACTCGCCTTTGGACTGTCAAAATGAAAATGATTGCGATTGCGTTAGGCACACAGAGGACACACTGCCCTAAATTGTCATTGGCAGGTAATCGTATGGATATTTTTCATTAATTCTTTTGTAGTATCCCTATCCTATGTATCATAAAAGTGAACCTAGATAAATAAAGCTTTTTACCTTTGTCACGTATTTTACTACATTTAATTTTTACCTTTGTATCACTGTGTATTTATTTAGCTCAAATCTTGAAAGTCAATTTTGAACTAAGTAGTTTCCGATGGAATGGGCTGAAGTTTGGACCCTTTAGGGGTTTGGCTTCTGGTTGCTGTTATGACCAATTCCCAAAATGTGAACTGCCACCATGGCCTTTTCCCATTATGTACACTTCCCAAAACAGTAATTTATCAAAATTTATATTTCCTATGTTGTACGCTTCCCAAGAGGGAAATTTTCCCAAAATGCCTTTTTCTTATCGTGTAGGTCCTATGCGCCATTTACACACCTAAAGGGGTCAGCCCAACTGAAATCGGCGACTCACAATAATAATATGTTTAACCAAAAGCAGACTTCAGAAACTGACCTACCATTCTAAGGGTGCGGCTCCACTGAGGCGGAGATGAGCGGAGCGGAGCGGAGCTGTGCCAATATTAACCAATAGAAGGCGCATGCGGCCACGTCGAGCGCGCCTTGCGCACGTTAGTTTAGATTCTATTGGTTAATATTGGCACAGCTCCGCTCCACTCCGCTCATCTCCGCCTCAGTGGAGCCGCAGCCTAAAGGTATTTTTTTGCGATTTAAAAGGTGGTTTTTTGTTTTTTCTAAAATGTATCTGTCACAATGTTTTAAAATTGTCCTATTTTTGGCTTTGGGGTGGATCAAGTAAAACAATTGTATAAGAAAGAACGGTTTATTTAGTGGAAGTAAAGATGTCTATATGAATCTACGTGAAGGTGAACCCAACCTCCTATAGATTTCCGGCGTCCGTAACCGTGGGCGGCATCTGCGTGGGACTAACACTAGAGATAACGAGTAAAATCCGACAAAAAATTAATACTCATAATCAGTATGAGCCATTAAAAACAAAAGTGATATATTTCAAGTATTAAAATTATACTTTCAGTAGAACTTATACTTACATTCCTTGAAGATTGTGTCACCTGAGATACACCACTTAAGAGCTTATATTATTGATGTGGACTTTAATAATAAAACAATACTTACGAAGTTTACAGCGGCCTCCATGAATCAGCTACTCCAAAAGAAAATTCAACAGCATGACCGAGTTGAGAACCTGATGTCTTAAAAATATAATATACATACCATCCTAAACATTAAAACGCTGCTTGCTACATTTCTGCTAAATACTGAAACAACACTGCAAAATTAATAGTAGGATTCACCTAAAATTCACATGTGGCAGAAAAATCTTGTTGTCTCTCTCCCTTCTGACGATTCTGCTAGTGAAGGACAACCTAACCAACCCAAAATTTTCAAAAAATGTAACGGTGAAGTTTTTTTCTCATTTTGACAGTTTATGTCATCATCTTGTATGGCATGTCTTTAATGTTGAGAAATTCAATGCCAATAAGCCATATCGTCCAATATAATTATCGCTAGATGCCCAGATCATCAATCTAAAGCTCATTTATTATATCGTTTATTTTAATTTTGAAATACTTGTGATGAGTGGCCAGTTCTTTGATGGCTTCAAGTTATTATGTGTATGTCATTAAGGCCCTCTTTAAAAAAATTAGTAGTTGCTACGCCTTCTGAATGGTGCGCCATTGTTTCTAAAATCACGTCTGCCATAGCCCCCCCTACCCCTTCCCGGATTTGGCCCCGCGAATCTTCCGCTATTGTTAAGCCTTGAGCTATATTTGCCTGATGGTGGAGTATACATTTTTTGGTTTCGTTCGCCGCTTCTTGCCCGCTTCTCTGGAGAAGACTTTTCTCCACCATTATCAAATGTAATGGGTCTATGTCTTTTAGGGGGAGACTGCTGCTTCTCATTATCTGCAGTACTAGATGACTGTTTTTCCTAAAAAAATAAAACATGTTTACAAAGAATAAATAAAGAAAACTTGTTAATACAGTTTTAAATGACTTTTTCCCCATAAATGGAACTTCTGTCTATGAAACAACATGATATGTAATTTAGAAAAATGTAAAAAATTACCTGTCTTTCAGCCTTTTTAGACAAAAATGAAAGTTGCACACGGCTCTTAAAGCTTGGTGGGGTTCGGAATATGTCACGAATTAAAGTGTTGATGTTAGAAGTTGTCTTCAATGCTGCAATCTTGAGCTTGCTCTCTTCAGAGTTAGCATCATCTCCCTTCTTATCCTGAAGAACACCAAAGAACATTATAACCCATCACTGATTATAAATTAAATAAACATTAAAGTACTAAATACATAGGTTGGATTTGAAACAAACCTTAGTAACTTCCTTTAGCTTCTTGATGTAGCCTTGTGTTAGACGCGCTGTGTATTGCAATCTCAGGCGAAGTGCCTTCAACCTCGCTGCATCAGCACTCAGAGCCTCTGGAGCCTTTCTACATAATGAATGGAGGGCAAACAAAGCACACTCAACGTGCGAGAATTGGAGGGATGGGGGTGACTTGCTATCTTCTGGCTTAGCCTCGCCATTATCTGACTTCTCAGCATTTACTCCCTCTTCTTCTACTGGAGCCTCTGGTAAATAAATCTGTAAGAAAAAGTAAACAGTTTTAAATTTATAACAGATTTACGAAATAGGAATACAACGAAACGGGAAAAAAACAATAGATCAGGAAGAACAATAGAATCACTCATACATTATATACTTGGCAGCAAAGAAATTGAGCCACTTTGTACGGAAATTCAGTAATAAGTGGCTCGATTTCTTTGCTCCCAATTGTATAAGCAAGTACTATATTTTTGTGAAGAAAGTGTTTAAACATTAAAAGAAAAAAGATTACCATCAACGTGTCATAAACAGAGTCAACTTTTTCCTGAGGTTTTTCCAGGTCTCCGGAATGTTCTGATATTTCAGAAAATATCTTCAAGAGCTCCAGTTTCGAGTCTGAACCTCCCTCAGATGAAGTTATTTCTTTCCACTTTGGTAGTACATAATCACAGAAGAAGTTGATGAATTGTGTTGAATCCACTTGTGTCTGAAAGATAAGTTGGCAAATAGATATTCACATCTACTAAAGTATTTTTTTATTGTAAAATTGCAGATTTACATATGTGAAAGATTTACATTGTTTGTATGAGTCATTGTTTGTCTTAAACCGTTTTTCAGTCGAGTCAGTTAAGTTCTGAAGTTTAACAAAAATACTTGCGGTTAGGTTAGGTTATGGATGTATCACTACATATTATAAAACAAAGTCGCTTCCCGCTGTCTGTCCCTATGTATGCTTAGATCTTTAAAACTACGCAACGGATTTTGATGCGGTTTTTTTTTAATAGATAGGATAATTCAAGATGAAGGTTTTCATGTATAATAAACTTTGTTTTACGTACGGGTATTACAGAAAACTCACATAAACCGAAGCGAAGCGAGGGCGGGTCGCTAGTTATTTATAAAACTAAAAAAAAACCTGAAATATCTTTAAGATAAATGCAATCTCAGAAACAATGCATTGAGACAATTTTTGTGTTTGCAGGTTGTGATTGCTAACTTTGTGATCATTGCTTTTAAGTAGAGATGCGCCGAATATTCGTTCCGTATTCGGTATTCGGCATCTTTTTCACTATTGGTATTCAGCCGAATTATTCGGTTTTGGTGCCGAATATATTTGGTTCGAGTATTTCTATTTTTTTGGCTACACAACACGGTATAAACTAAAAGACAAAACTTGTGTAAGATTTATGTTAAGTATATTATAATATAATTCAAAGAAATCCTATGAAAAATGTGTTAAATAAAGATAATAAAATAAAGCAATAGTGTGATGTATTGGAGCATAGTGACAGCGCAGTGTGTGCTGGTGGCGGGCGGTGAGGCACTCGGCCGAATACCCGGTTCGGTAAAGGTTAAACCGAATAGTGTTCGGTATTCGGCGCATCTCTACTTTTAAGTGTCTGTGCTACCTATTTCTTTAACTTATTTAAAAACAACTTACCGAGAACAAAGGCAATGCATGCTGTGAGCATTGTATGATTCTGTCAATACACTCTGGATCTTCTGGATGCCAATCATCAGGTGAAAAGGCTAAAGCTGCAACTATCTGTACCAGCTCCTTCTTGCCTGCTGGTGTCTTACCAAGCCTTGACCATGTTAGAAGCTCCATTATATGTTCAAACTCTTCAGCCACAACATCCTTAAAAAAAGTTATCAGTTATTTTATCATTTGCCGTGTTTAAATAAAGTTGTTTTAGCCATTATGATACTGTACCAAGTATTGTTTTCAATTTATACCAATGGATTGATAAAAATAAATTTACAAGTATGTTGCCTATATTATATCTTGGAATTATTAAGGTTGAACAGTTACCTCGAGTATTTTCTTGCATTCAGTTATGATAAGCTCTTCAACATCCTTGTCGATGACTTCTCTTCCAAGTTGTTTCACTTTTGTAGCCAGAAACTTGATGCATCTCTCTCTAACAATCTCATTTACCACCTCTGTTTCTGTGTTTTGGTGTATTTGAGAAAAGAGACCAACTAGGGCACCTTTAGGGTCGCCTTTGATTATTGTTACAAGGGAGTTATGAACAATATTGATCTCTGACACATCATCAGACTGCATGAGCTGTGCCAGTATATCAGCAATTCTCTGAGTGTGATCTTTATTGTCCTTGCAAAGTGACGGCAAGTCTTTGATAGCCTGCTTCCGTATCTGGAAGTAACCACAACATAATGATAAATCTATTTGGATATTACCCACACAGCTTTGAAAATTATTATAGTATGCTTCATCATAAAAGACATGAACCACCATTTACATAAACCCCTCCACTATCAGAGCCATTGTAGCTCCACAGATAATAGCTTTTGCCTGCGATTTTATATACATTTAATTAATATTACAGCTTTGCATGGAAGCATTAATTCAATTTATTTTTCAGGATAAGGTACCTATCTTATGTGTGATTTTTATAGTATCTTCATTCCAAACTTCTGCTAAATCTGTTCAGGTGTTTAGTATGAAGGAGAAACAAATAACTAACTCACACACACTATCAATAGTGCTAGTTTAAATTATTTGAATACTATAATTTACACGTGTATTTGTTTAAGAGCAATTTTTCCAGTTAAATAAGTTAAAATAATCAATATAGAACCTGCTTTTTCCTGCCTATGAAGTTAGCAGTTCTGGGTTCAAATCCCAGTAAGGGTAGATATTTGTGTGATTAGTGCGAGTATTTGTTCTCGAGTGTTGAATATGATGTATGTGTGTATCTAAACACTTTATTGTACAAAATAAAAACAAGTACTATACAATTAATATAAAACTATGTACAACCTGTCAAAAAGTATGTATTTCACTATACAAATAAGTTTATCATTGTCTAGTAGCACCCATGGTACAAGCCTAGTTTAGTTTTGCACTAGGTCAATTTGTGCGACTGTCAATTGTTTTTTTTTAAACTCCATTAAAAAGGGGTTCTACCAGCTATAGCACTCCAAAGACATTCAAAGAACTGAGATGCTAAACAAGATGCATAATGCTTACTTAAACGATTTTCGAAAACTAGGTATGGAATTGTCCGTCCATCTTACATCAATCCTATACATTTTTGATAACAATCTCGTTCTAGGGTTGCTGGAATTAATACCATTGAGTCTTTCTTTGGCCAGACATTCAATATGTAGAATATTACCAAAATGGCATTGCTAGTGCTATTTAATTAGGCATGTGGTATTTTAATGACAGCTAATTAGGGTACAGTGTTATCTCAGCAGCTATTATAATGGCATTAACAATGTTCATTGATATGAGGCATGGCATTAGCACATAGCACTGAATATTATATTATTTTGACTAGAGAATTAGCTGCATTTCTTATCATACAACTTTAATTATGATCTGCGAAATTATCTTTTGACTTTCATGTGGTGTTAATTTGAAAAGAGATAACAGCGTGGCGCGGCGTCTATTTTTCGGATATATGAAGTTATTTTGGGTAAATAAATAAAAAACAAGATAATCAAAATAAATACTTACAGCAACATCATCATCTTCACACAAATCGAATTGAGCTTCAATAGCTTGCTCAGCGAGGTTAGGAAAACTGTTAAAGAATTTCGCAATGAACTGCGACGCCAATCGTTTCTCCTTGTCAGAGCCTTTCACAGCAGCTAGAATCTCAGTATACTCCTTTTCATGCTGAAAAATAAACGGCTATTAGACGGCCTTACCAAAAAACAACATCATTTTGGGACTAGGTAAGTATCACATAGATGGCTTACCTTAGAAATGTCTTCTTTAGCGTCGGCCAAAATACCGTAATTCTGATACAACTTCTCGATGTTGTCGGAAGACATAATGTTCAACTTAATTCAAACAATCCTACGTGATAAAACGAACAATCAACAGTAATGGCAGTTGCTTACTATAAACCACAGCGGTTGATTATTGAATGACAATGACGAAATTACAAGATACCGAAAGACAACAACGCGACACATGCACATCCGCCATTACTATAAATGAATGTTGCCATGGCAGGCAAAGACTCATTCCCCTTACTTGCTTTTCTTTGGTGAAGAACTAAAAAATCCCGGATACTCCAGAAATTTATAAACTTAAGAAAGTTACGTTTTCTCTCTGCGAAGACATAAAAAAAACAGTTCTCTATTTAAACATATTCTAACAAATAATTTGATTATGTTTTTATTGTATTTAATTTATTGTTTGTAATTGTAATTGAAAACTTTATTGTATTAATTTTATTTATCGTTTTTATTGTGTATTTGTGTTGATCCACGACATCTATGATCTACAAAAATAAAACACCATTATTCCTTAAGAGTCCCTGATTTGTGGGAACACCATTATGTTTGTAGACCGGCAATACAATAATTTTGGGAAAAACCATAAACAATAATCGTTAAAGGGGTGATAGACGGGCGAGTAAGTACGCGTATAGTCTGGCAAAAAAATCTTGATAAACCAAAAGTGGCAGCACTGTGATGTCGACCCTTTTTTCTTAGATTGAATCATGATTGAATTGAAAGAGATGACACTACAGTGTTGCCACTTTTTAATTTCAAGACTTTGTGCCAGACTCTAAAGTACGTATTACTTAAAAACCGCCGAGTAAGTTCGTCGTCGATCCAACATGTTTGAATTTTGCTCGTAGCCCGTCTTGGCTCGTACGTCTGTCACCGCTGCGAGTAGCGAGCCACGATCTTCCGGCAGTCTGTAGGTGAGGTGTTTGACATAATTGTGTTGTGTTAATTGTTTGTTTTGGTTCAGAAATTCTATTTAAGACGTAGTATGACTGATTTTTAAAATGTGGTATAATATAAATATTTCCTAAATAACTCAAAGCTTCCTCTTTCGACTACATTTTTCGTTTGAAGTGTGAGCAAGCTTCTACATGTGTCACCGACGCGAGCCGAGTAAGTTCGCGATCGCGACTTTATAGAACCTTTACCTTTAAGTTCGCGGTTTTAAAGCTCGCCCTTCTATCACCCCTTTTAAGGTAGACTCACAATGTGAAGTACTAGTAAGAAAAAATACATTAAGGAGCGTCCCCGCATGTAAGAATTCGAGTGCATTAATATTGTATTATTATATTACATTACATTATTCGGCGCGAACATCGATTGGTGTGTAGAGTGTGGCCATCAAAACGTGATACTGAAAATGACCGCGAAATTTAAAAATGTAGGTATGGTATGCCTGTATTGGCTAGAAATAAACAATGTTGATGCTTTTGTCATGAAGTATTAAGTTATGACATGACAAAAGCATTAAAATTGTTTAAGTGTAGCTCATTCAGTCATACTATAGCCACATTTTTAACATTCGCAGTAATTTTCAGTATCACGTTTCGATGGGCCAGACTCTAAGCTTTGACAGCTCGGCAAATGCTCTAGTCCCAGATAGCCGCGCCAGAAAGTACGCCGTACTTATGGCTCGGCGACCTTACTCGCCCCTGTGTCACCCTAAGTACGCGAACTTTTAAAAAGTAAAGTTTATATGTGGCTAAAGTTTGAAAAGCATTAATACATTTTAAACCAGTAAAATTCCATCAATAAATTTACTAATACCAAACATCAAGGTGTCAGTTTTTGACGTACTCAAGTTCCTCGATGTACCGTTAGCATAAGTTTTTGATGGTTTGAAAATACTTTCTGAGTCACCCATCAGCGCCAGTAGTATAATTTAAGTCCTAAGTATTCTCATTTAAATACAATACGATTAAAAATAATAAAACATAAATGTGGTACCGACCGGATATGTCAGGTTTGTCACGGCAAAAATCACTAGTTAAAAATGTACAAGAACAATTTTAGCTTTTGAAACGACAACATCATCCTTTAATTCGACCTATCGACATTTAAGATAAGCTAGTAGGTAGTTCAAAAACCACCGACTAAAGCTGACATTATCAATAAAAAATTTAAAAATGCTACACATTTGACCAAAAATAGTTTGTCAATATTTTAAAATGGTGTCAAGAATATATATTAAAACTCGTATTTTTTGTATGAGAATAATAAGAAAAAGTAATTTCGTTACAATAACCATCGACGAACTCTATAGTTCCTCGATGCAATAACAAAGAACATATTTTGCTTACTTTTCTCTTTAACTAGGTAAGTATTTTGTTTAAATAGATAAAGTAAACTGATAGTTCTTGTATGGTTTATAAAAAAAACTGTTTTTATTGTTAGCACAAATGTGTTATACCTAGTCGGTCAAAATACTTTAAGACTACGTATAATACTATATTAGCTCTTTGGATCCATTACAAAATCATATTCATGTCATGACTTTCTTGACAGACTCTAGGTAATGTTGTGTGATTATTACAAAAAAAACCCGCCAAGTGCGAGTCTGACTCGTGCACCGAGGGTTCGTTAAAAACTTGTAGGTAAGTATATGAGTAAAACTTCACTCATCACATCACGACAATCAAGTCATAGTTATGGTATTATAATTCCTTCTTTCACACGTTCCTGAGAAAAAGGGTCTTGACAGACGGACGGACTTCAAAGTGATCCTATAAGGGTTCCGCTTTTTCCTTTCGAGGTGCGGAACCCTAAAAAACATGATAGCGTCCATTTCGTCCATTGTCTAGGAAAAACTCACTAAGTTGGTAGGCAAGTAGATACATATTCATATAGATAATATAAATTACCAATAACTTAGTGAGTTTATTTTCCTTTATAGATAAGTAGGTAGATATATAGATAAATTAAGAACGTCCATAATTCGGTATGATAGCAATTGGGGATTCAGAATAATAATATTCGTTTTTAGGGTTCCGTATCCAAAAGGTAAAAACGAGACCCTATTACTAAGACTACTGTCCGTCTGTCTGTTTGTCACCAGACTGTATCTCATGAATCGTGATAGCTAGACAGTTGAAATTTCTTCTGATGATGAAATTCTATTGCCGCTATGACAACAAATCGTTGATTAAATACAAAAGTGACACAAACCAAAATATGTTGGTGTTGCATCTAAAATCAGAATGCTATTTACTTTAAGCTCTAAATCAAACTGTATTTAACCAGCGAAATACTAAAAACAAAATAAAATAAATATTAAAGTGGGGCTCCTATACAACAAATATAACGTAAGCCTAATTTTGTATAAATATGGTACGGAACCCATTGTGCGCGAGGCGGACTCACCGTATTTCACCTTGTCTGAGTTAAAATAAACGGAACAGGTAGGAACTTCTCGGAAATTAAACAATCGTGATTGTGATTCGTTGGAATGAACCGCCCGAACCATGATTCTCTGCGTTTCAAAACCTAAACCCTGTCCCGCAGAGACTTCCTTATCATGAAATGGATGTTGGAAAAAATCACTTTCGCCTGTCAGTACAAATATACTGTCCAGACCTAGGAATATTCGGGGCAAAACTCAATGACAGCTAGGGATTGCCTATATCGATAAACTCAATTATCGATGCTTTTCCCATATATTAGTGATCGCTCCAAGTTTGGTTTGTAAAAATAAAATTTGATTGAAAGTATGCAATGAAACAAAATAGCAAAATAATTCTGGTTATTCTTTATTTTAAAAGGATTTTTTAACCTTCTCACTCATCATCGTCATATATTTTTTCCGTATTGTGAATTTCAGAATGACTGTCCCATTTACTATTGTTAAAATAAACGACTAGAATTTGTTAGGAGTAAAAACAATATGACGATGATGAGATTGATGAGTGAAGGTTATAAATCCTTTTAAAATAATGAATGACCAGAATTATGTTGCTATTTTGTTTAATTTGCATACTTTAAAAAATAAACAATTTTTACAATCAAAACTTGGAGCGATCACTAGTATATGGGAAAAGCATCGATAATTAAGTTTATCGATATAGGCAATCCCTAGCTGTCATTTAGTTTTGCCCCGTATATTCCTAGGTCTGATACCTACTGTCAGTTTCGACTGCAAGCGTGATCGATCACGATGGTAACGGAATTAAGAAGCTGGGAATAGGGGAGACCTAGGCGGGTTGACACAAAATTTACAATTCAGGTCATAACTGCCTCACTATACGTTTTAGAACTTTGAGATATATATCGCTAGAAAGCAAATTTAATACTCTAACAATTAATTTCAGTTGAAACGGTAATTACTAGTGATAACGATTAAAAAAAATACATTTTCTTAATTAAGTCAGAGTGTTTCAACTCTCCTAGTATAGAGATAAGATGAAACAAATACCTAGGTAAGTTGACACATTACATAGATGAAGCATTTCAAAATAATAAACGCACATTTAAGTGAATAAAAACCTTTTAATGTTAAAGAAACGGCCTCTGTCATCAATTAACTTTAATTATAATTAGTAAGGGACATTGCAAGTAGGTTTATCCTATATGTTTTGTAAAATTTTAGTCTTTAATGTAGCTAAAACTATTTTATCAGGTAATAAACTTTAACACAATAAAGGAACTTCTTTGAGATCAACAAACAAATAACTTTTGCAACTTAAAATGCTCTTCTCTCTGGACGTCTCGTTATTTCCATTGTTTTTTTTTCTTTATGAATCGGAACAAGGAAGAGTGATGTAATTTATATGATTTTGCAGCCCCTTAAATTGACTTTCTCGGCAGCCAATTCATAAATTTCCGTAATGGCTTCGCCTCTATTTGTCTTCCGCACGTAATTATTTGGCACTCTAAACAAAACAAGAAAAAGTTTCAAAAATTACCTAGGTGAGTTGCGACGAACGAGGTGGGTTGAAACAAGGTGTTTCGACTTACCTCTCCGTTGAAATTTACGGTTCTTATCGTGTCATTGCGATTATAACCTAGAAGCCGTTAGTTTACCTAAATTATGAAATATTCATGTAAAACTAACTTAATCATGCTTTAAAAAACATCTACACTCAGTCCGAAAAGGGATTAATTACATATAAAAAAACAGTATCGAAAAAATGATAAAAAACTTACTTTTCGCACAATTTTGACCACCTACGCTGTATCTCCGTAACCGTAACCGTTCACCTGGCGGCCGCGACGTGTTCTGACAAGTCTAATAGACCGAGCTCGAGGTTTGAAATGCGTTGTTACCATACTTCTATTCGCTACAGTTACCGAGATATTGACGTTGTGTCAACTTACCTTTGTTGCAACCCACCTAGGTCTCCCCTACTGTAAGTAGCTTATTTTTTTCAAAACACCTAACCTTTTAAAACAGTTCCTTTTGTCAATTTCAACTTCGAATGTAACAAAAATGGGTCTACCTAGGTAAATTGTCTGTCATAATCATGTACCTGTTTTAGGTCATATTAATCGCAAGTCATAAATGTCATAATGCATTTTTTAGGAAATTGTCAATTTTATAGGATTTTTATAAATGAAACCTAACCTGAGGCTAGTGTAGCTCAAGTAGGTACTAGGTTATCATCATTTTATGGAAGGACTTAACTTATCTATTCCAAACACTCTCATTTATTTTTGTACCAAGTAGTTTTTGATCAAATGCTAGTAGTTGAGAAATCCATTTATATTTATATTCTATAGAAAGTAGTCTTAACGCAAATAAACTTAAACATACTCACCTAAATTAAGCTGCCAGATTTAAGATATATCAGTTTTTGTATAACTCATATACAAAAAACGCGTTTGCGTGGTTTGTTTAGTTTTTGGAACTAAAAGACATCAACGGGCACAACACCGCAAAATATTTACTATGTATGAAGGGAAAAAAAAACATTGCGATGCTTAATATACGAAGTTAGTTCCAGAAAATGGTATTTTGTAATATTATCTAAGTATTATTCGATAAAAAACTGCGGAGTTATTGGTTTTCAGTCCATCCCCCATCATTCAGAAAACAAAACCTATAATATTAGGTATTATGACGAGAGTTTGTTCGCAAATCCGACTTGCACTTGGCCGAATTTTCAAATGGATAGGTAGGGTATAATAATAAAAATAAGAATGACTACCTACTTATTTCAAATGTTTTTTGATATTTCATTGGTTTAGTTTAGACAAAAAGAATATTTCGAACAATTTACCAACGTTATTCTGTACAATCAACTAGAAAGAGATGTATCCACTTTTGACTGTAGGTACCTAGTTTTAATGAAGGAGGTTGACCTTGTGCAGGATCCTTCTGCATCTGCATCTCTACCACCCTGTTATCTTTTATCAACACATATATCTTAAGTCCTCTATAATGCGTTCAAAACCCGTAGGCAATGACTAGCATTACTAGTGGTAAGTAGTAGGATATCATTACCTTACAATATTCGATATTCAGACAGCTGTCATCGCTGACACTTACTACCCATCTTAGGCCCGTATTTAATAAACTCATCTTGGTTGAGAGGCCCGTCACATGATACGTCAAAGTAAACGTCAAACCATAGAACACTGTCATTTTTGACACATCTCGAGACGAGCATTCGAGTTGAGATTAGTTTATAAATACGGGCCTTAGAGTACTTATAATATGTGTGTAGATAAAGTATTGTACGCGACTCTGCGTAATTGGCATTACTACTCGTATTAACCCTTAAATGCATAATGATGTAGCTTTACATCGTATATTTTAAAGTTCAATTTCAAACATATATTTTAAGCAAATTTCAATCTTAGAATTTATGCGGTAAGATTTGTAGCTTTGTCAAAATTCAAATTTGGAAATGAACGTTAAAGACGCGTTCGATTTTCGAAACGCTATGCATTTAAGGGTTAAACTAAGCAAAGCAGTGTTCCCAATTTTAGATGTGGGGATAAGCCGGGGAAATTAGGTACTAACATAATATAGGCATTATTCCATCTGAGCCCTCAGGATCGGCGACGCATTTAGATACAGTCTTAGGATTGCTTTTTGCGTTTTTGCTGTCTTGAGATTGCAAATGTCATGGTCTAACAGATCCCACTTAATCAGGTAATAGCTGCTTGGGCTATCTGTGTGCTCGTTTGCCTTCTCCATGCATGCCATTACATAAATAAAAACCGGGCAAGAGCATGTCGGACCATGCTCAGTGTAGGGTTCCGAAGCCGTAACGACAAACACAAAAAACTATTTCAAAAATCAACATGTATGAACCAATTTTCTATTTAGTTATTTGGCGCTGTCTTAGATGATTTTTAGTAGGTATAAACCCGTTAGTCGCCTGTATCTCAGGAACTAATTAAGTCTACTTATTGTTATAATGATTCTTTTTCTTATAAATTCGTATAGGTATAATATCTCAAACAAGAGCCAAGCTTTTAAGTGTGAGATCAGTATACCTATGTAGGTAGTTAGGTACTTATCTAAACTGCTTCAAACCGACTTTAAATTACAATAAAAGTTTAATCTTTTATAAAGTAATTAATAGAAATTGAAATAAAAACAAGGGCCAGTAAATAGAATTTTAAGTTTTCCAAACGATACTCGACTCAAATCAATGATCTAATCGATTATTTGTAAACTTTCAGATCGTAGGTAGCATTCCGGGGCACGTCCGAACAGCACCTAGGTGCTCGCGCTTATGAGCGCGGCTGTCGCTCGATTTGTTACTTGGACAGACTCCCCCCGCGCGTCCTGCACGCCCCGTTAACAAATTTTTCTATCAAAGTTATCATAGGCGATTTTGATAGGTATAAACACTTTAGTCGCCTGTATCTCAGGAACTAATCTTGTCTACTTAGCCGTGATAGTTTTCCTTTAAAATTCGTTATAAGCGCTTTCGTTGAAGATTTTTTTCAGATTTTTAGTATTTGTAGTTTTGGCTGTAGGGGGGGGGGGACACTTGACTCTAACAAAAAATAGCGCTTTAAAGCTTAATATTTCATAAACGGATCCCTTAATCAAAAAATTGATTTCATAAACCCGCAATATTTTTGAAAGACCTATCCAACGACACCCCACACTATGGGGTAGGCAAGAAAAATAAAATGCATCCCCACGTTACGTGTAGGGGAAGTGCATTAAAAAAAAATATTTTTCAAAATTTTATTTTACCACTTTGTTGGCGTGACTAATATGTATATTCATGCTAAATTACAGCTTTCTAGTACTATGAGTCTCTGAGCTAGACTGGGGACGGACGGACGGACGGACATGGCGAAACTATAGGGTTCCTAGTTTGACTACGGAACCCTAAAAACCGGTCAGATGTGAGTCGGACTTGACCACCTATAGTCGGCCAAAAATGTGGTCTACCACCCTACGGTTGAAGTTTACTTGCACGTCATGATACTACTGTTTACTGTCCTGTTGTTTTTTTTTTTAATCAATGGCTTTCACTCCTGTTAAGGTGTATTTCGCCAATGTCAAGTTATTTATAGACACTCCCATGGACTTATTATAGCAATAAGTCCGTGGATATCACACGCGAAGACAATTGTTCGGTAAAATAAAAGAGAATTTTCTTCAATTGACTAAACAGAAGCAAATGGGGTTAGCATGGATTTACCCGTGCAATAATTATTATGACACTGACAAGTGTCAACCTTAGTGATCTCACAGAAACTCAAATACTCAATCTCTCAAAGTCAAATTCTCTCCCCCTTACTTATAAACGTGGAATAGGCTAGGAATAGTTTATGCCATGCTTTGTCACTTTCTGTCAGATGAAAATGTCACAATTACAGATAAGGACAAAGCATGGCATAATCTATTCTAAGTTTATTCCACGTTTATAAGTAAGGGGGTCTAACTGCAAGTGTAGTTTTGTATGATAATTAATTTTTAGGGTTCCGTACCCATAGGGTCCTAACTGGGGCCTATTACTAAGCCTCCGCTCTCCATCCGTCAGCGGGCTATATCTCGTGAACCGTTAGAAATATTTTTTACAGATTGTACTTATATTACTATGGCGGCTTGATAAAATAACAAATAATAGAAATATAACCAAGTTAGAAATCAAAAATATACTTACATGAAACGTGTTTTTCCGGCCTTATTGCTCGACCTTAATTTGTAAGGAGCTACGGTTTTTCCATTCAGTACCCTTACCATGAGTTGCAATTACCGTACACGCTAGCGAGTCAAATGCTCTGTCCCTCGCACTCGATAAGAATACTGCGAGGTCTGCGAGGGACAGAGCATTCGGCTCGCTAGCAAGTACGGTAAGTGTCACTCATGGTAAGGGTACAGGTAGATACTTGTGCTCTGAGTGATTGGCTGTGAGACCTGCTTGCTTCTTGCCTTTCATGATTTTAGGTCAACGGTACCTACCCTATAGATTTTGATTTATTTCTGAATATCTAAATACCTATACGGTATAAATGATCGGAGTTTTTATTATATTGCCTTAGAAGTTTGATATTCTTACAGCTCTAAGGTACCTACCATAGGCAACTTGGTTATTGATTCATTTTAATTTGATATATTCTTGCGTGTCAGAGAAAACATACAGACAGACAACGAAGTTATCCTATAAGGGTCCTTTTTTCGTTATGAGGCATACGGAACCCTAAAAAAACAAAAAATACATCTGAAAACGATAATCCGGCAAACATGAAAATAAAGAGATTTAATAGCACCGAAAATTTAAAAAAGTCGTAAAATTTCTTCCTACATATAATATTATCGGACATTAATAACAAATTACGACAGTACCTAAGTAAGTAGGTATATAACATAGGTGGTTTATGAAAAAAAGACTACCTAAGTACTAACTCGCGTTCATATGAGCTGGCGCATCCAAAATTATGCCAACTATAGGTAATAGCGACCCGCCCTCGCTTCGCTTAGGTTTATGTGAGTATGATATAATATATAGCCTATGGCCTTCCTCCACAAATGACTATCTAACACTGAAATAATTTTTCAAATCGGACCAGTAGTGAGATTTATAGCGCCTTCAAGCAAACAAACAAACAAACTCTTCAGCTTTATAATATTAGTATAGACATAAAGGTATACCTATCTTGTCATGTGAGGTACATAGGTATGTATTTATTAGATCATCTTTATATCCACCATTAAAAAAAATCGTGATAAATAAAATACCTACTGTTTAATCGTAACGTAACATAATGTCGTAATGTTTTATTACTTATAACGTCAGGCATGATTATGCTTAAAATAACTTTATTTTATTCTTTCACAAATATGTTTAAGTTAATATGTTTAAGGACGCTGTTTACTTGTAGGTCTTTAAATGCCTTTTGTCCGGGTCTGCCTAAAACGTACTCTTGACTAATTCGCGTTATGCCTAGACCAATCGATAGGTAGCCGCATTACGACTTAGGCCTCTTGCGTTTTTGTCCAAAAGCGAATTTGGCAGAGTGAGACTTGAACTTATTACGATTTTGTCCAAAAGCGAATTCAGCTGAGTCGACGGAGCTCTGCTTTCGCGGAGCTCCTATTTCTGGGTGGTTTTGGCTCTCCGGGCCTGCTGCAAAACTAACATAACCTAAACCTACCTCATATTTGTGATACTTTTGTCTATAGGCGTAACGTTTTTTAACGAAATGGACAAACAGCTACTTAGGCTTACTGCGTTTGGATCATTATTGCGAAACAGGTAGGTAATATAAGTAATAGGTCAATTGCGACTTAGACGAATAGCGAATTTCAAATAAAGTTTTGTCATAACGCAAATATGAGTCAGACTACGTTTTAGGCAGACACGGATCCAAGCTTTAAATGCTTAATTTAGTTTTCATTTCAATAGTTTTTTTTTTGTTGTAATTTTTCAAAGTTTGAGTAAGTTTTGTGAATATAAATACTTAGTATTTTTATCGCTTGCTCGTTGCTCGTTTGTACGAATAATTTTACTTATAGGTACAGGTCGATTCACAAGAGTTGGCATTGGCACGAATGCAATGTTCACCTATCGTTGTGTGATGTGAGTGCCGTCCTTTGAACCGATGTTTTCAAACCGAAAACCTGTTACTATTTTACACACTAGTATACTTTCATTCACTCATTCAATCCATTCGTGCCAACTCTTGTGAATCGACCTGTACATATTGCATGATGTGGGTAACCGTAGGTACCTTAGTGGGGCTGCATTTAGCTTTAAGTAGGTATTATTATATATTATAAAGTAACCTTTTTTTTTTATATCAATGTAAGCTCTGTGGTAAACACTAACTTAAAATAAAATAAGGGTTACTGTTATCTGTTGATTGAAAACTCAGGCTCGTAAAATCTTAATAGGTAGGTTTAATTGACGTTGAGTTCATATACCTTCCTACTGGCGAAACTAAACATTCGTATGTTTTAAAAGACTTACTGCCGCACTCAGAGAAATTCAATGCTTGATCAAAGTAGCTGCTGTCACTTTCTTCGCTATAGCAATAGAATAAGACAACACGTCACTAAACTAGCCTTAAATTTAATTGAAGTCTCTGAGTGCGGCAGTAAGGCTTGTTTTAGTGTCACGCGGACCGTCAGTACGGATCGATTGATCTGTATTAAGCTTAGGGAGCCAATGGCTGGCTGTCATTCTGAAAACATCCGTCCAATTATTTATTTTCTTGTAAATTACTTTATCGTTGATTTTGGTTCGCAAATCCAAGGCAGTTTTGTGGGACAATTTGTAAGATTGATGAAGAACTTGCATTGTATAAAATTACCGTGAAAAGATGGTTCCAAATGAGTAAGCGGTCAAGATCACACCAAGCCATTGAAGTGGATGCCCGCTATCTTCAAGGGTAATAACGACTATGACTGGAAGACTTCGAACTTCGACGACAGGACAGGATGAATCCGTACAACGTTGCTTATATGTATATATATATATATACTTGACATTGGCTAAATTACGTTATTATGTAGACGCCATTAAATAAATATAAAATAAGCTTAGGGAGCGTTTTAGAGTAATGCGGGCGTAATGCGGGTCCGCACGGACGACCGTCATTATCTGTATTAGATCGGTCTGTGCGGAGTGATCCATACACGGTCCGCGTGACTCTAAATCCAGCCTTACCCCCCATTCATAAATTAACAAAGGTACCTATAGGTAAACCCGTTTTATTTAAAGTACGTTTTGTCACTTTCCGTCAGATGCAAATGTCACAATTAGGTAGGTACCTACAGATAAAGACAAAGCACATTAAATTTAAAGCATAGGTACCTACTCTAGCTATTGTGCGTCTAATGAATAAGTATGTTAGTAGCTAGTAGCTACCTCCCTAAATATAAAAGTAATATTTTCCATTAATAGCTGGTATTTTTTAATTATCAGTTTAATCTTTTATTTATTTTATCTCACTAAAGTGCTAATCCAAGTTCATTACTGGGCAGCTTCATTCCCTTAGATTTGGGCCGTGTCGTTTATTTTTGTTGTAATTAGGCAAATGAAAATAACATCGCGTCGTCGGGGCGGGGGGCGGCGCGCCGGGCTCCGCCATTGGTCGCCCGGAGCCCGCCCTGAGCGCCCCACCCGGCCGCGGCGGTCGCCTCGCTCGCTCGAGCCGGTCGGTCAGTCGCGATTGTTATCTACCGCTGTGAGGTGATCAGTGTTGTGACGGCATATGTGATGCGCGGACGGTGATCGCAGTATGGTTAACTACGTCAACCCGCTGGCCATGTACCAAGGGAAGGGGCAGTATAGCGCGAGCGGGTGGTACGGCTGGCAGCCGCAGAACTTCGAGGAGCAGCAGTGGTGCGCGTGGAACGGGCCGGGGGAATGGGCGCCGGAGGCCCACCACTTCCCGAAGCGGGAGCCGGGGGAGCGCGAGGTGGGCGAGATGCCGTCGCCGGCGCGGGGGGACCTGGCCAGCCCGGCCGAGGGCTCGCCGGGCTCCCGGCCCTCGCAGCCGCCGGCCCCGCGCTCGCCCTACGAGTGGATGAAGAAACCTAACTACCAACAACAGACCACACCAGGTTCGTTTACTTTTACTTAATTTTACCTACGTTGTCACTGACTAACAAGTGGAAAGGTTTTCGCAAAAAGATAATAGTCTCATAAAAGTCTTGATACTTGCTTGTGAAAAATCTCGTAAAAAATAAAAAGTGACCTAGGTACCTACAACACGGTGATTGATTGAGAATGCAAACCAATTTACTTCCTAGGTTCTACCTACCTACCTAATTGTTGAAAAATCTTGGCCTTTTCGCGAATCGCAGGCGCAGCCTTGCTAGCTACGAGTCCACCCAACTATCCCATCGGGCGTGCTAAATTGTTGTTAAGTGCTTATATTAATGTAGGCAGAGGTAGTTTAATAATCCTGACATTTAGATACAAAGTCTGGCCGCTATTCTGACCATAAACCATACAATCATGGCGGCCTAGTCAAAGTACATAGGTAACGCTAAGTTAGCGACTTTCGAAAATCGAATACCTAGGTGCCTAAAATGATGACAGGTTCCGTCGACAGGTTGGGTATGTCAAGTTGTCAACTACATAAGATTTCGAGTTGATAGAAAACAGAAACTTTAACAGCGTTTGCATCTTTCCTAGGATAAATCCTGCCTTAACCTTATCGAAAGCCTAGTACCTACTTACCCTACATCAGCCACGATGAATTAGTTGATAGATAGGTAAGTAAGTACATAAGTCTGTTTTTTTTGCTGGAGGAAATTAACCTAACCTTATTCAACTCGGTTGATCGAAAGTTTTGGTTTTGCCCGTGATTGCATGCGCGTGGCATGTTACTGTTTTTCCCTTGGTACTAAGTTATACAATTGTAAAGTACCTACCTTATTATCGTTGTCGAACTCGGATATATAGGCTTTTCCTACGCGTGTGATCGAGTCATGAAAATCAAAAACATACATAGGTAGGTAGGTAGGCACGTACACACAACATCACACCTAACTAACCATTAAAGACAGAGCAGAGAGAAAAAGATAGATATGTATATATGTGTATTATGTCAACAACATTCGCATTCTAGTGCGACTCTCTTTCCATGCAATATTTCAGATTTCTGAAGTGTATAGCTAGATGTGTTGCTGTATGTAGGTACCTACACAACACACTAAATTCAAACGGATACAATCCGGTTTGGGATTATTGAAACGCAGTCATTTAGTTAGGTACCTAGGTACCTGACGGTCAGCCAAGAAAATGGTCTACCGTTTTGACAAAAAAAAATGTGAGATCTAATTATCGTTAAGGTTGACACTTGTCACTGTCATTCATAACAAAATACAAATCCAAGGAAAATCGAACTTGTTCTTCATGCATGAATCATGATCATGACGTGCAAATGAACTTCAACCGTAAGGTAGTAGACCACATTTTTGGTTGACTGTACGGTCACGAGCGTTAATCGTCAATGTCACTAGAGATATCAAGTCATTTGTAACTTTTAGGAAACTCAACCGTATTGTTGTAGAATGTCAGATTGACTTTGGACCTAAGGTGGGTACCAAATTAAATCTCGTGACTGTACTACCTATAAAAAAAATGCGGGGTTTTTCATGCACTGCTTAGAGGTAGCTCAGGTAGGCGGTGATGTTTTATTACAGGCTAGGTAGGTACTGTTTGTTTGCAGACTGCAGGTAATTAAGCAGACAAAACAAACGGCCCGTCTTTCCAATATTGTTTTGTTTAAGTTAATTTTGTTAAAAGTTTTGGTTAGCTTTGAACCTTCCGCTTTAGGGACGAAGAACCAGTGAAGTAGGTAAAATGCCGGCTTTGAAAACCCAAATGCTTTTAAACGAATGTTGACCTCTGCAGTATCAAATAGAACTACAAAATTAGTCAAAAAGTCTGCTTGCTTTATAGATAGGTACTAAGCTACCTATGTTGAACACAAAATAAAAGTTAACAAACTATTGAAATCCTATACCTCGTATTTTTTTTTAAGTTTTTGATCAGTTCGGTCTGCAACAAAATACCTTGGTGTGGATATCTCAAAATATAGGTACAACATATAATAAACTAGCTTAAAATACCTTCCTTACTAACTTTATAACAGCAAATGCCTAAACGGATTGTGAATTCGTGATCAAACTGATTCTAAATTCTAATTCCTATCTACCAAACGCTATGAACATACTAAGAGGTTGCCTGCTAATTCACCTTAGTATATCTCTACGCTTGTGTTTAGTACATAAAAATAACTCTCAAATAAAAAAAAAATCCTAATTTAAAGTGACACTGTCGTCTACTGTCAGTGGCGAGTGCAAGCGTAATAGGTACTTAGCGATGGCAAGCCGAAGTCTGTTAAGAAGCTGGGAATACTGTACTTTATCTGCTCAATTGACAACATTTCATTTTAGTGACACCTGCAAATTACTATACGAATCGAAAGGGTTTTACCTCCTGAACACTGCAAAATATTTATTTAGATTTATTTTTCTTTATTTACAAAATTACAAGTAAGTTAATAAAAATATCGAGTTTTACCAATACTATGCCTGAATAGATATAATACCATTGCCTTTTTCACGAGAAAAAGAGCTGTCATACTTCAAATTTGACATTGACACTAATTGACAGATGGATAGATACTTAAAGAATTTATCGGTTGACATGATACTTTTTTATATACAGATTGGACTAACGTAATATGTCCATTGTGTCGTAGAAATGAAGTTACGCCCTTTTAGAATAAGTACATCTTAATAAATTAATAATAAAATAATTATTCATTCTAGAGAAAATTTAAAACTATTAGTGTCTTCCTCCTTCCAAACAGTATCTATAAAACGAATAAAATTAAAGTCTTGAAAATATGAAATCTTGTCAATTGGGTAAGTAAAGTTTTTGGAAGAGATGTAAATTATATTTTTTTTCGATAGTCGTCATCCTGAAGATCATGGAACTGCGGCTCTTACTTTTATTTCCTCTAATATTTTAGAAATCTTTTTTTTAGTTATGAAGTTGACATTTGTAAACTTTAATGACCGACAAGCTTGTTGCCTTCGTATTTAATGAAATAGAAAAAAAAACTGTCACTTCTATATCTGTCATTGTCAAATCAAATCAAAGTAAACAAACGATTCAATACAACGGCTCTTTTCTGTTTCCTTGTGTTTCATGTGATCAGTGTTTTTAGAAATATTTTTAACGATCTCAGAACATCAACAACAACAACGATCTCAGATCTTCATATAACTAAAAAAAATATTTCTAAAATATTAGAGGAAATAAAAATAAAAGAGCCGCAATTTCTTGATCTTTAGGATGACGACTATCGAAAATAAATATAATATACATATCTTCCAAAAACTTTACTTAGCCTATTGTAGGTATGCATGTGCAATGCTTGGTACTTTTGACGTATTTTGAGTAAAGTTATTTTATTACTTACTTGTTCTTAAATTTTACAAATTAAGAACAAGGTTCCGCCGGTTCCGTAATTCTGTTCATAAAAACTGTGTTCTGCTGATACTGGGTTACCGATGGCGTCCTATGGGTTTAATCTTGTTGAGTAGTTCTTAAATGTCTTAGAGTCCTATAACGTCAACATAATGGACGAGAGTAAAGTGGAATAGATCGAGGCTCAGCGCTTGCCGCAAGAGAAGAAGACATTACTACTGTTGAGAATAACTTGAGGAATGTAAAAATTCTTAACAGTCATTAGTTTTTAGGTTATTACTTATTAATCTTATTATTAATAGAGAAATGTATTCGAGAAGTGCTCTATGCTTTTGGATTACTAGGAAGTTCCCCTACGGGTTTCTAACCAAGAATCAGCTATCTCTAAAATGTTCTGTAAGATTAGGACATGCATCTTCGTATGTATATAATCGTATTACAAATCATGCACCTTACAGAGTAAGCAAAGTATCTTACATAGTCGGTCCTTAAGTTCTGTCACAAAGGTTTAGTCAAATAAAACTAATTTTTGTTTATTTTTTAATTTTAAAATAAATTAAATTTAAAAGCTTAATTAAAGTACATTTTTAGGAACTAATCATCATTCCACATAGTCGCCGCAATTTCCGATACGATCTTTTAACATTCACGGCCGGGACCGATTAAAACACGCACGAGTTTTCTAAAAATTTCACTTTTTGAAAACGCTTTAAAGATTAGTCTTTGTTAACCAGGAAAATTTTCTATTTAATATTATGAAGCTTCTCATCTCTGGGTATGTTCAGAGACCAGAATTATTATCTTAACGACACTTAAAAACCAGCTTATGAAGCACGAAAGTTGGTCTGTTTTCGTATTTCTGCAAATTGATGTGAAATCGTAAGGTCAATTTAATGAGACATGAAGATTGACCGGTGTATAAGCGGATCTTTAGTTGCTTGGAATACATTCGTATCAGTATTTAAAGATAAAAGCCTGGTCAATATGTCACGCAAATTTCGACTCAATACGAGAACTCTTACAAAAGTTGTAGCCGTTATCAGTATCGTGGTCGTGCGTGTTTTGACCCATGCTTTCCTGCCCCGAATGGGAATGCTTAAAGCTCGTACACCAAATTATTGCAATAGTAACGAACTCAAATTTCGCTTTTTTTATTCTATATAAAATAAAGTTTTGATTGATGTACTTACTACACGTTTATGAAACTCTATTATTTATTTTTAAAATTATAATAAACCTTTGTGACAGAACTTAAGGACCGACTAGGTACAAGATTAACCAAGATCTCTCTCTTTGGTGTCGGTCCCTCGTGTCTAAGGATCGTGGGTTGCATCTGGAGCGGTTGATCTACCTCCACCGGTTTCTGTCCAGCGCGTCTCTTACAACCATGTAGAATTCGGAGGACGACAAGCCTTTCACTTGATCAGTCCATCTTGTTGGTGAACAACCGCGCCGCGCGGTCTTTTGCCTACACTTCGCTTCGCTTTTTTATTCGAATCTGGTTTAAGATCGATGCATTGGTGCGTTTCGCAGTCCAAGGTATTCTTAGCATTCGTCTCCAGCGCCACATCTCGAATGCATCAAACCTTTGTCTTTTTTGGGTCAGGATTGTCCACGTTTCTACTCCATATAGGAATGTAAGGAATATCAGGAGAATTACCACGACATAGGTACTAAATCAGTTCAATTTAGGTTGGGAGAAAGGTACAGCGCTATACCAGTTATACATTTTTTTATATTTCTCTTAACCTAAACTGAACTATCCATGGTCTGGTATCATGGGCTAGTAATCTAGTATCAATCTGAACTTGGTTTTGATTCCTCTTTTATTCGATGTTGTTTAAAAAAATGAGTAAGTAATAGCATCTTTTGCCATCTTAATTCGTTTTTTCATCTCGGTGTCATAGCTGCCGTAATTGCAGATTTGGGAGACCAGTTAGGCAGGTACTGTGACATAGTTCCAGCCAGGGGTCAGGGTTCCCTTGGGCTGATGCAACCTACATGTAGCGGTCTCTGAAATTAATGTCAGGAAAATTGCAGGTGACAATTAGTACCTACAAGAAACAGGGGCTACTTTTAACACATTTCAACCTATTGCAATATCTTCAAAAATAAGGTATTGCTGTTTGTACCAAATCGATTATTCATTCATTAATAAAAAAATTGAAACGTAAACTATGTCTTACATTGCTTGTGTTTCGAAATAAGTCAAAGCTATGATTGACCCCTTTATAATAAGTGTTATCCTCAAAGTATGAATTTGTGGAAAGAAATAAAAGCATAGGGAATGCGATTTTACAGGTTATTAACTGTTTTAGTATGAAAATAACCGGTCAAAGCCAATTATAATTGGTTATTTTCATTCCCTAATCACAGTCCACTGATGGGCATAGGCCTCCCCTATCCTACAAAAAGGTTATGAATGTTATAGTAAATAAATACGTAGTGGCCGTTCTTGTTTTGAAACGAAAATTAGGTAGTAAAGTGTTAGTGCACTTTAGTAAATTTTATTCAAAATCATGTCTGAAACACATTTAAGAGCGTAGTAGGTGCGATTAACACAATAATAAATATATTTGGCCTTCATATAGAAAAGTCTTCATATAGAAGCACCATCTTTCCAAATTTTGACTCAATTGCCTGTTTTAAATATTTTTTATAATTTTATGTTTTTTTATGTTCTATTTCAAATATAGATAATTACTTTAGGCTGAGGTTGTTTGAACATTTTCTATTGGCAAATGTAACAAAACTAACAATAAGGACACAAAGCTTATGTAGAGGTATTGTACCAAAAAGAAAATATTTTGCCTAGGTAAATGCACTTTTGTTTCAGAAGTTCATAACTCTACTCATTGTCAGTACCTAGTGTACCGAAGTCATAACTAAAGTACCTAACCCAGGGGCTCTATTCTACTCGGTAAAACCGTATAGCTTTTGACATGTTATCGCATGGTCCACGGTATGATAAAAACAACATGGTTTTACCCAGTAGAATTAGAGGCGCACTGTGCCGCAAGATCGCAACATAATACACTATACATAGTTATATATTTTTTGAATTATAAGACAGTTAATTTATGGATAATTCAAGTTTTTGTTACTGTTATGTTATTACGTAATTAAACATTATTATATTTATTATTATTAAAAAAAAATAGGCATAACTCAGAGCTGATATCTCTTTCTCCCAACCGATTTTAATAAAACCTATATATTTAGCTAAGAACCATACCGATTAAACCAGCTTTATTTACAAAACCACTTCCGAATTGATTCTATTTGGGAGAGCAGCTACTGTCACAGACAGACACAATTACACTGACACGCAAAAACTGATATAATACAATACACTTAATACACTTTATTGTACACCAAACAAAAACATTACAGAGAAATAACATAATTAAAAATAATACAGGTAAACAACATGCGGTCTTATCGCTGATTAGCGATCTCTTCCAGACAACCTTAGTAGTGGCATGGTGTCAAATTAAAATATTAGATACATAGCTATATTAAACTAATACTACTTACCCCTCTTCATCCGTTCGGGATAAAAATCATAACGTTACAGACATTAAAAGGTATAATTTGTTATAAAAAAAACACAACTTAAAATCAGTTAAGCTGCATATACGCATAAGTATTTATTTCTGTTCATGGTAAATATATATGGCATAATGCTATGGTAAATAGAAACATAAAACAAGATAATAATAAAAAATACTATCTTAAATTGTATAATGTATTGTGCTGGTGCCTCTTTTTAAGTATATTAGATAGATACTTTTGCTAAGAGCACACCGTATCTATAACACAAGTATCTACTTAGTATACCTACTTATTGACCTAGGTATTTAGCCTTCATAAATTTCATAATAAATAACTTGGGGATACCTGTCATGTGGCGATACTAACAATTTCACAATAAAAACAACACAGCACAAGCCCCAACGATATGTTAATAAAAATATACAACGGAAACAACGTAAAAAATATACCTAGAATTAATGAAAATGTTTGAAAAATACCCAGGTACATAAAAGATATTTTGGTAGAAAAATGCTACTACTAAATGACTTTTTTGAAGATAGAACGGTTTTAACCTCAGTCTCTCTTACCTACTATTGGTGTACCCAACAGGGTTTCATATGATTAACTTGCTTATTTGTGTGAAAGTAGTTAGTAAATAACCTGTGATTTTTATGAAATACGATATACTATTAATCTGAATATGAATATAAATGTGAATGTGATGTTCTTGGTTTAAGAATTCGAATATCTAAGGCATTATAATCAAAAAAATACTAAGAAAATTGCAAATAAAAAGAGTTGTAAAAATATGAATGTTTTTTAAAATGAAAATTACCTCTACTTTTCCCCTTAAATTAATGTAAAGAAATTCCACTAAATAACTCTCTATTCAGGTCAGTCGAAGAATTAATTTTGTTTAGCAGTTTAACATATTTTACGTTAAGGGGGGTACAAGTGTTGTCATTTGTAAAAGTCACACATTTTCAAGGTGATCGGCCATTCGGAAAAGTGGTAAATTATCATAAAATTATTCACAATAAACATATTTTGTTATGTAATGTAATACTATTAAGTGTATCGGAGCCGAGATATTTAAAAATTCATACCTGGGCACACTTTTAGTACCTGCCACTGAATACTGAAATCTTAATATCTCCGCTCCGATATTATATAACGCGTTCTACTTCATACATTTATGTGTATGAAGAAATCCTCTTAACCATTATAAGAAAATCATCCGTGGGCGCTGAAAAATTAAATGACCAAATGATGATGGCAATGCCCTTTGCCGGGCTTATAGAGTTTCTACGCGTCATTAGTCGTGTCGCGCCGGGAAATATACAACACGTCAATTACCATATCGTTCATTGAATACAAAACGGACACAATCCGAAATGAGTCAGTGTTGCATTATAAAATTAGAAGCGGTTGGAATACGATTTTTAATGGAAGAGCCAATTATTTTGGAATGTGTCCGTTTTGTATTAAATGAGCGATATTACTAACGAGTTAACGACCCACCCTCGCTTCGCTTCGGTTTATGTGAGTATTATCCAAAAAAACCTTCCATGAAAAAATATCTAACTTGTTGTGAAAACCGCATGAAAATCCATTCAGTCGTTTTTGAAATCATCGCTAACAGACAGGGAGACAGAAGTAGCGGGGGACAAAATTTTATAAAATGTAGTAGGTACTTAATTAAAAACTGCTAAGTAATCACATCTCGGCTCGGCGATACATGCGGAAAAAATTCAAATGCAATCTCAAATATTTTCAAAACCAAAATTAACGATATCCGAAACACGTGACTCTACTGAGAATGCAAGGTAAACACACATCTTTACACTCAGACCTTTGCTTTCAAATATTTGCTGGCGTGGCGCGGAACTCGATCATGGGCTTGCTTAACAAGCAAACAACACGGACTAAACCCACAATCAAATTAAACACGAGATATTGGGTCTTCAAATATAATTATATTTTGTTCTCATGGTCTTAATATAGATTAAGTAAACTCTATTACCAAGCCTCCGCTGTCCGTCCGTCTGTCAGTGGGCTGTGTCTCACGAACCGTAACAGGTAGACAGTTAAAATTCACTGAGCGTGTATTTCTATTACTGCTATAAAAACAAATAAATCATAGAAATAAAATCATCATCACCTTGCCTCTATCCCAATCTTTTGGGCTATTCCCAGTAGTCCGCACTCCGTAGTTCGCACTGTTAAAAAAGTGTTAAATTTTTCGTAAAATTAATGTTTTTTTTTATATTGTCAGTCTAATTTTAAATAAATGTGTAAAATTAAAATTTCTTTTTTATATTCCTGCTCCTATAAAACCATATGAAATTGAACACAGTTATGTTGAATTAAACAGTGCGAACTACTGGGATCTTGATTTTCCCATTTGTCCGCAGTGCGAACTACTGGGAATAAAAATTCCCAGTAGTTCGCACCACTTGCCGGAGGTGCGGACTAGTGGGAATTTTTATTCCCAGAAGTTCGCACTGCGGACTACTGGGAATAGCCCAATCTTTTGAGGTCGGCGCAGCAAACATCCCTATCAGCCGTCATCTTAGTATTCACTCGCTCTTCACACATTCCATGCATCTCTTTTTAGGCCTTTGACTGTAGCCCTCTACATTCATATTAAAATTCCTTAAAAAAAAACACCAATATTTGTAACATTTAAACTAACATCCGTTCCGTCTTTCAATTTATAAATTCGGGACTTCAGCCTAGTAAAATCCTCATTCCATTTATTTACGATGTCTACATTTGTATATCCCATCTCCGGCCCTCAAATTGGTTTGTTTGCGCCGCCCGAGCAATTTTGTCAAGCCGCGGCAATTATCACTGAGTATAACATTAGATGTTATTTTGCGTTTACCGAAACGGTCCATGTTAACGCGTGCCCTGGGAGCGAGTGCTGGAGAGCGCAATTAATCCCGGGAAGCGGGGACGCGCTCCCGGCGACAATCACGGACAACGGCGCCCCCGGGACTCCAGAACAAGTTAAATCTTTGCCAACCAACTCCACTAGCCGCACTAGTAATTGCACTTTATTTTAAGTTAGTGCAACTCGATGCGACAAAGTTAATTTAACTTGGACGAATGCTTTGCGACATGGCATTGTATTGTGAGAATAGTAAGCGTTTAGTTGTTTTCCAGCACTGCCGAATGGAGTTCGAGAAAATATGGCTTTAGTTTTTTTTTTCGTACCTATGAGCCGATTGTAAGTGGTTGTTGGTTTCGTACTGTCATTGGATGGGATTGAAGTGCTAAATTGGTTTTAGTTGTCTATTTATGTGTTTATGATTCGATGGTGATCCTTTCAAACATCTTGTTATTAGATGCACTGTTCAAGTAAGGATGTATACATATGTTTATAAAATGGCGGCATGTCTATTACTTATTAACACGAGAATAGCGTGTAAAATAAAACTAAATTTACAAGTGACGAATTTTCCGGACTTTTTACGGTAGCAAATTGGCTTAATACGCCAGGGCCATTTAAACACTTTCTACGCTCAGGACCCCTTTTTGAAATTTTACGATTCACTCGTTATGGATTCAGTACCAGCACTTGCCTTATAACTTTGCAGCCTCGTCTCATTGTATATAGCCGAAATCATCGCACCGATACAGTGCAAGTATTTAACTATTTACTCACTAATTTACTTAAGCTATTTTTATTCTTTGTGTCCACATTGTTGTTCTCACCGAACCGGCCCTCCAAGTAGAATCCGTGTTATCTTCGCATGTTTGCACAATCCCGCGTTTCGGGGAATAAATCTCCATTTGTCTCCATTAGTGAACATTCACCAATCACACGCCCGGCGGGAGGTTGCTGTCCCATTTCACGCTGGGACAGATCGATCTGCGCATTCTTTTTGCCCGCTTGTCATGTCAGTTTGAATGGGGTTTAGGCAGGAGAGTGTTGAAAGCTACTTATAGCTGTCACCGCTGCGGTTACGCCTCCTTGGGGAGCCCGCAAAAAATCAGAAGCGGGACGGTAGGAGGATTATTGTTTATTATTGTTTAGCTCGTAACTAATCGGGCTTTTGACGACTTGTTTTGTGACATTCTCTTGTTTCCAATACCACGCTTAGACGCTGTTTGTTGAATAGAGAAACCGTATTGTGTCATCAGTCGTTGTCACTAACATCATAACATAATGTACTTACCTTGTGAGTTGTGACACCCCGCTGACGTAGGCAGTATTGTTATTTTTCTTGGCGATCGATCATTTTGGTTGTTTTAGCTATATTTACTTTTTTGATAGCGCAACCATGCCATGAAGTTTCGAAGCGTTATTTATTACACCTCGTCATAGCCTTAGAAGTGATTGATATTGCTACAGAAGAACAAACGTCAGATAGACCTAAACGTCGATGTGGCCTCGGCAACAAAGTTAAAGGTTAATCGTTGATAGAATCTTTATAGTAGTGGCAAATGTTACAGCTACGTTGTGTTAGCATGAGCGCAGAAACGTTTAATTTATTAATGCGTAGGTATAATTATATGTATGTTCATTGTTATGTCATAAATATAAGCTGGCAAGGTTTAACATATTTGTTAAGTTGGTCCAGTCATTATGTTTGTTACCGTATGAAATCGTACCTATGATATCACGCATGTAGATAGTAAAATAATGAACTCCAGTACAAAAAGCTATTTTCATGACTTTAGTTTTCTGCCCCATTCTCTGCAAAACACCATTGTTAAGTCTAATAGTCTGGGGTTATTAAAAAGAAAATTAGGCCCACCTAGGATTAATTAAAAACAGCATTTTTTCATTAAATGTGTAGACAAGAGAGCTTATTAAGATGTATCCCAGTTCACACCCGAGCATGTTTTTTATTTTTGTTTATTTGGAGAATGTTATAATATATGACTTTGTACGTTAATCAAAAATATTAACAAAATAAACTTAAGTACTGAAATTTGCTCTTTACTTAGAACCTATATATTATAACATTTATAACTGTACGGAACCCTCTCCAAACTAGTTAAACTCGCACTTATCCAGTTTTTGTTACGATTTCGATTAATGTGTTTAATTTTCTTGTAATATAAATTAAGTAAGATACGGCCTGTAAATGAAAGTTAAACTTTTATTAGTCATTTGCGTTATTCCAATTTGTTTAATTTAGTTTGAGAGCGTATTAATATATTAATTTCAATTTATTTTATGTTAAGAAATTTCTGTAATATTTTTGTTTGAACTACAATGCAAATTCAAAAAAAACATTTCTGTGGACGAATTTGTTTAATTCTGCATAAATTATATGTTCTACTAATTTTTTACATAAGGTAACTCAAGTTACCCTGTTAACTGTTTTGCCTTAAACTTTATTCACAAAAACGCGATTTTATTTTTTTCGCCTTATTATTACGATCATAAAAAGTTTTTAATTTTTTGTCTTATTTCGAGAGCTAGGTTCAAATAGATGATTCAGGAAAAAAACCATGCTCAGTGTAGGGTTCCGAAGCCTTTACGACAAACACAAAAAACTATGTCAAAAAACAACATATGTACGAACTAATTGTCTATTTAAAGTTATTTGGTGCTTTGATGATTTTTAGTAGGTGTAAACACTTTAGTCGCCTGTATCTCAGGAACTCATTAAGTACCTACCTAAGTAGGTAAGTCTATTTAGTTGTGATAGTTTTCCTTTTAAATTCGTTATATGCACTTTCATTAAAGACATTTTTCAGATTATTAGGTAGTAAGTAGGTTGGTTTTAGTTTTTTTTTCTCCTTTTTCTTCCTTTACCTCGCACGTAAGATTTTTGGCATGTTTTCCTGCTAATCTACGCTTGTTATTTGATATTATATTGAATTTAATATTTATTGCTTTATATAATGCTAGATTAAGTAGTACCATTGTAATATGTTTAAAAATAATATGTTACAGAATTATCAAAAAGTTTTTATAGGTTGTTGAAAATTCTGTAGCTCTGCCTACTCCTGCTACTCTGGGAATAAAGGCGTGAGTTTATGTATGTATGTATGTATGTATGTATGTATGTATGTATGTTTAAAAATTACTGACTGCTGAGTTTCTTGCGGCGTTTCTTCTCAGCAGTGTCTCCTCTTGGGAAGCGCTGGTAGATTCTTGACGTGTAAAAGTGCCCGTACGGCCTACTTACTGAATAAATGTATTTTATCTTATTTTTTTTAACTGTCCCTTAATCGAAAAGCTGTTTCAAAAAACACGCAACATTTTTAAAATACCTATCCAACGACACCCCACACTGGGTCCATATTGGCTTCGCTAAAGTTCATTACCCGAAATAGATTTTCCTAACGATTTGTACTCCTAATGATCACTGTTCCTAAAATTTTGTTTCCTAAAGTTTCCGTTCCTACATTTTATTATACTATTAACGTAGTCCATAACACTCAGTTTTCCGAAAATTGATATTCCTAAAAATTTTACTCCTAATGATCACTCCAACAGCCAGAATAATGATCAGTTCCTAAAATTTTGTTTCCTAAAGTTTTCGTTCCTACAATTTATTATAAAATCTGTATGTGACTGACTCCAACTTAGCTCCGGCGCTGCGGGGAAAGCAACCCTTTCGCCCTTGCGTGACAAAGCACGGTCGCCCATACTCCACTCCGCAACTTCGGCTTGTTGGTCGCCTTCGGCGACCAGCCTCAGCCGCTTCGCTTCGCACGGCTCCCGAGCTTTGTCATGGCGGGCGAGGGCTGCTCTCCCTCCGCGCCTCCAGCTTTGCAAAAACACTCTAGGGTGCTCTGTGTCGGCACGCGTCCTAACCAGCGAGAGCCCTAGATTCTGACTTGCGCAGCCATATTCGATCACATAACATGTGTCATAATGGTACTATACCTATTCAAATTTTTCTAAGTCCTAAAGTTACAACAGTGAAGTTATTAATTAAACATTTCGGAAAACTGAGTGTTATGAACACTAATTTTTCAATGCCGATTATCAGGAACAGTGAAAATTAGGAGTACGAATCGTTAGGAAAATCTATTTTCGGAAAACTTGAGTGTTATGGACTACGTTTATAGTAAAATAAACGGTAGGAATGGAAACTTTAGGAAACAAAATTTTAGGAACAGTGATCATTAGGAATTCAGAACTTTAGGATCAGAGTAGTTATGAGAAGTGATTATTAGGATGTAAATTTTTAGGAACAACATTTTCGGAGTTCCGATAATCGACATTGAAAAATTAGTTCAACTTTGGCGCACCCCCCCACACTACAGGGTAGACGAGAAAAAATATATACATCCCCACGTTAAGTGTAGACGACGAACACATAAAAAAAAAACAAGATTTTTTTACCACTTTGCGTGACTAATAATGTACTTAGGTGGGTGCGTATCTACTCACATAACTTTTTAAGTCCTATTTTTGGAAGTCCGAAAATGTTTCTCATACCATTTTACATCATACTGGTCACTCTTCATACTCTTCATATTTTTTTTTAATACTAAAGATCGGAACTCATAATCATCTGAATTCATAACGCCAATATTCATGGAACAGTACACTTTTCAAAATTTCTTAAATATCTTACGTGTAGAAAAGGTTAGGTTAGGTTAGGTTAGATTTATAAAAATCCTCAAAAAGTAACAGTTTCTTAAAGAAATGCATTATGAGTTGCGATAATTATGACTTCAAAAGTATGAACAAAAAAGTATGAGGAAAAAAATTATGAAGAGGGATTATTATGAATACAAATCGGTAGTAAAACTAAAAATAGGAATAAGAATTTTATGTGAGCCAATATGGACCCTACTTAGGTACTTATATTTATGCAAAATTACAGCTTTCTAGTTCTAAGGGTCTCTGAGCTATGCTGCGGACGGACGGACATGGCGAAACTATGAGGGTTCGTAGTTTGACTACGGAACCCTAAAAACGCCGTTTAGAATTTTTGCAAGGTTCGAATCTAAAAGCCCCACACTATAAGTCGAGTCATTATTTTAAACAAACTATTCCGGGGTATAAATACAGATAAACCGGTATTTGAGTGCCTAATTTGCCTAGTAAAGCGTCGCGGGGCGCCGGCGGCGTCGTACCGTGCCCCTAAGTAGACGTAAGCGGCGCGTAAAGTTGCGTGCGCCGTTTTAGGGCCCGCCCACCGACCCCGGGAGTCCCGGGGGACAGCGGGGGAAGTCGCGGGAAAACTTTAATTCCTGTTTCCCTGCTCTATGAATAAAGGTTTTATCTTGTATAGGTATGTATCCAAGTATTATTTGGTACCGTTTTGCCAGAGCACAGTTTTATTCTTCTTCTTTACAGTGCTCTTAGCTTTTTAATAGAGTTCGGCTGGCTATCGCTATCATCCTTGCACTCGCAACTGGCAGTATATCTGTCACTCGTGTTTCATACTAAAACGATGAGTACCGAACTACATTAAGATAATAGAAGCACTGTACATAGTATAGAGCCCGCTATCCGCCTGCCGTCTGTCCCTCTGTCATCTTCCAAACTACGCAACGGATTTTAATGCGGTTTCCATCAATGGATAGATTGATTCAAGAGGAAGATTTTAATGTAAATGCGCCTACCGCCCGGGCCCCGGCGCTTCTAAATCACTTCCTTGACACGGTCCAAGATGCTGATGTGTTTATTGATCCACTAGGACTATTGTAGTTGAAAATAAATTACATCTTAAGTTCCTTTTTGTAATGCTTATAGTTTTTGTCTCTTTGTTTGCAATATGTATTCATAGATTAATATTGTGTTGCTTATTTTTGAGTACTTGTTTGTGTGTAATTCCGTGTCTGACGCTTTGGCATCAAGCTATTAGTCAGATAATTATGTTCTTTGAATAATAAATACCTAAATAAAAAACCGGGCAAGCGCGTGTCGGACCATGCTCAGTGTAGGGTTCCGAAACCGTTACGATAAACAATTTTTTTATTGAGAAATTGGGAAATATCACGAATGGAAAACATAGTGACTGGAAAAATTGCTACGTGGAATACCTAATCGAGTTTTTTTTTTTTTTTTTTTATGGCATAGAGAAGGCAAACGAACACAGGCCACCTGATGGTAAGTGGAAACTGTGATCCATAGACATTCGAACTCACAAGACTGCAATGCAATCCTAAGACTGCAAATGCGTTGCCAACCCTGAGGACTAAGATAGAATGCCTCTATGCTAGTTAGTTAGTTAGTTTGGGACATTGATACGCCGCACACAATACCTACTCAAAATACCTAGCTGGTTTAAACTAAGTGTTCGCTCGTTCGTTTATGATAATCTAAATAAAATAATCTACAAGTAGGTATCTACTTGCTTTAAATGGTTCATTTGTTTCATTTACTGATAAGATTTCAGTACCCGTGTACCGAAAAATAGGTAAGTGTACCTACACGTACTTACAGTCGAGGGAAAGTCGAGGCAATGAAATGACGTAGGTATGAAATGCCACAAGCATGACTAAAGTTTCAGTGACGTTCGTTATTCGGTGCGAAAGGGAGTTTTGGAACCTATTAATGGTATAGGACTACATTTCCTCGATTGTACATTTAAATAAATAGGTAGATTATTTATTAAGATACAAACAATATAAACAAAACTAAGTAACTATAATATGTACAAATGCCCCCTCGGCCACTACCACCGGGAATGGTGCCCATAATGCTGGCTGCGTGGCGGCACGAGGAATCGTTGGATAGGTAAGTATTGGTAGCCGATGGCCGAGGAAATTTAGCCAGCCGTATGATAACCTGAAGCACAGATTAATTTATGTGTATATATCCATATACACGTCACGCGCCGTTATGAACTTTTACTTGGGCTTTGTTTAGAGGACTTTTTTAAGTATTTTTTTGATCTGTACCCCCATGCAGTAGCCCCGCCAAGTCCAATTTACCCTACTGCCACCTAGCCGGTGCCAACTAAGAATGATATATTTTTTTAATATAATGCTACGTTAAGTATGTTTTATCATTGTCATAAGTAATACTTTAGAAGTTTAATGACTGTTGAGTATCTTGCTTGTTTCTTGGGAAGCGCTGGTAGTTTTTTGACGTGTAAAAGTGTCTGTGCGGCCTACTGAATAAACATATTTTATCTGTATCTTTTGCTAAAAACTCAATGAGTTTATTATATTATTTAAGTTCCTACCTATCTTAGCAAATACTAGGTATAATATACTTTTACTACGAGTTTGTCGATCTGATTTACGCGTAACACGAATTGCCTGTCAATTACAATTAGTGATGTTGATGCAATAAAGTGCTAAACAAATTATAAAATTACCAGTTTATGACTTAATTATTACCTAAACTAACTTTAGATAGAAGGTAATTACTGATAACAGTTCATTCATTACTACTGGCTGCCAATAAAAAAAAATCGCCTGTCCAAGTACAAGCAACTCGCCCGTGAATTCGCAACTCGACAACGAAACCTTTGACCAAATTTACAGTCCGCGCACAAACGTTACAAAAGTTGGGTCTATATCTAATGGTATAATTATTGTTTTGTTTGGTCGAAAACGGTTATCTACAATTGAATTTTTTTAGAAAGAATATTTGACTCGATTAGTCTATGCGATGTGACGGGCTCTCAAAAACTTTTCACTGACGGCACGACTCAATCTGGTTAATAATTCGACGGCAAGCTCACAGGCGAAAGGTTGAGTCACCACCCTGACGAAGATTACAACCAGATCATGGTTCTGATTATCGATTACACGTGTAATTCGAGTGCTAGTCGAACATGTCGATTGCTCGCTATAACTGGTAGTTTTGAAAAGAAAACAATCGAATAATCGACAGTTATCGCTTTGTCGGCCTGCCGAAATTCAGCGCGATAAATAAGTAAGTACGCGATAATCACGCCGAAGATAGCGGCGCGTTTGATCGTGTTGATTCACGCCGCCATATCGCCGGGTTACCTTCTTGTAAGCGCTTGTAATACGTTTTTGATGGACGAGGGCGCGGCCGATACGAGACCCTATCGCGATTAACACTTGTAAGACGGCTGTCCTGATATTTCTAAACAAAACCAACACAAATCTTGTTTTGACATCTTTGTCATGAGATTTCAGATAGATAGGTAAGTAGGTCCTAATAGTTATCAAAAGAGTGCGCTTACGTTTTCAAAGGCACTTCAATTTCCACTAGGTAGGTACATTGACGATGAAACTGCTCGGGATAGTAAATTGTACCTAGTCAAATCCTGAAAAGTCATTAGACCGATGACATGACATAGTCCAGAGCTTAACGTAACTAGGTAGGTATTTCCTAGAATACTACTCAACTATTTAAAAATGTTGAAATAGTTGAAATTAACATAAATATAGTTCGAGGTAAGAAATAGCATTTATTTTATACTTACCGCATAATTGAACATTATCAAAACAGCTCGAATATTGTCTTTATCCTACATTGCTAACAACTGTCTGCTTATTAAGATCAGTAGGAAACTAAGCTGTGTCTTTAGTCTTTACATAAATGTTTTGGACGGGTGCCTATTATACTATCGGGAAACCTTTTAACGAACGTACTTTACACAGAGTTTTCATTTCATCGAAGGCATTTCTTCAAGTCTGACCTAAGCTAAACTACTTACGATATTAATGTTTAAGAAATCCTGAAAACATCATGGCGTCGGCAGGAAATAGCGTTCGATCGAAAAATGAAATTTAACGAAAAGATACATACAATCGATGAAGAAACATTCGAAAAAAACATGAGTTAACTACCCTTTTGCAGACATTCAGTTCGGGTAAACTTAAACGAATATTACAATTAGGGTTGATTTGATTTACTTAGTAACGAAATGGGTTTTTAATAAAATTTACTGCCTGCATTTTACTGGTGATTCCGTGAAAGTGATAAGGCCGCTGTCACTATCAATTTTATTATGCGTCAGGTTTCAGCCGACCTGATTTTTATGACACTGATGTATTTCTATACGCAAACTATGAAAATTGTTGGTAACATAGATTTCAATTGATTTGCAAGGCTTTTGTACGAATGCCTAGAGAATAAGTCTGAAGCTCTCTTTTTTCTAGTATACCTACTTATCATAAATCAACAGCGTTAAAGTCGAATAGTCTTTGGCGGTACAAAATAATCACTCCGCGCGTAATGTAGGTATACTTTATGATATGAGTTAGTCACGGCAACCATCAAGCAACAAAAAATATTGCGATTAAATTATTTTTTTATCAAAATTAAATTATTAGTAAAAATACATGCGGAGTAAATTAATTATCTATACCCTGTTATTGGCATCGAAAATACCATACATTCGTCACCAAGTTTGTATGTAGTACCTTAACTTAAAATAAATAGTAGATTTTTAGGGTGCTAACAAGAGGGCTGCATACCTGTATACTGCTTTAACAGTATTTTATAAGCTTTTATCTGACTTGTATAGCGTAACATGACGTGTCTTACGCACATTCCTAGAAAAAAAAAGCTTTAGCCACAATGTTGCCAGCTATCTAAGAGCAAGGTCCCTGCTCACCCCGTCTTCGTCTGTCGGTTATCACCATTATTTGTGGGAGATAAAGTCTGACTAAACACCGCCCTCGGCCGCGCCCGCCCGCGGTGTTTGTCCTCTACAAACACCTATGATTTTAATAAAAACCCACCATGATAACAGCCACGCTTATGATTATTCCAGTTTCAAAGCACTTTGTCTTTCTTCAGCTTATTAGAGTTGGAAAATCAAGACATTTTACGAAGGGGTGCTACCTGGAGACTGCTGGTGGCATCTTATGCAAGCTTCTGTTTCAAAAACATAGTCGTCATAGGCTTAAAAAAGTGTGAATGAAGCAGTTCACAAAATAAAATGAGACCAGTTCAGCTCCTTTATTTTGCTGAGTGGGTGGACCAGGCAGGAGGTCCTCGTACAAAAGCTTTTCAGCTCTTGCTAGACGAAGGCTTCCCCCTATGTATATAATATTTATTTTGCTACATACGCATGTTTTTCGTTGTCGGGTACCTGTAGCAAAAACTTATTTAGGGACTAGGTCAATTTATGTGAGACTACCCCCTGATTATTTGTTTATTTATATATTATTTTCATTGAAACGCCTTCGAAACTGACTCATCGTCTCTCGACTCTTGATCCATCTTTTTTATCTATATGATATTACTCTAGTTAGTTCATACAAAACCATGTCTTTGCAGTCGTTATTTTATCCATGCAAGGCGAAGAAAGCCAAATATAATCAACTTGCAGAATAGAAAACTAGCCTGACGAGTAAGAAAAGAGCTAACGTGCACCTTACATAACAATCCCATTTCACTTATATATTCATAATTTAGGTACCGTAAAACCATATACCTATGGTCCTATACTGCAACAATAGTCCAACTTTCTTCATTACATTATTCTTAAAATATGATACCTTACCTACTGCTGGGTAAATATACTATTTGGCTTAAAACCGTTCTCTCTAAACTCTAGTTATAGCTATAGCTATCATATTTTTAGAATAATTTAATAAGCAAAATTGGGTTATTGTTGCAAGCTAGGACCATAGTTGTATGATTTGACGGTATACTAAAGCTACAAAACAATTGAAAAAAATTGATCGGTTACTAAATGTCACCATTCAGTCCTTTTACCTACTAGCCTCCGTGAAAAATTCAGTGGTCCTTTGCTCCGTTTTTCGGTAAGGGTGGTCAATGCAAATCATAAGTTTATTGCATAGATTCTTATTCAAAATAATACAATCGAGTGCATAATAGCGAGGTCAAAATGATTACAATTTAATTAACCATTCCAAACAATCCTCCACGCCTCTTCTAATTCCCAGAAATTACTAAATGGTATTATCATTACAACTATCTGCGTATTAGCGCATGAGCAAAATATTATCAGTCAGTTATCAGTAAAATGAAATGTTAGTACACTGTTCTATACGTCAAAACAAAACAATATCATGAGTTCGTGGGCATTCGTGGGCAAGCGTGGAGGCGCCCGCCGCCGGGCTGTTTGCCTCCAGAATTAACGCCTACTATCAAATCTTCCATCGCCTATACTACAAAGTTCATCTGTTTACATTACTAGTTCTCTGCCATCTCTTTTGTTTGCTCCCCTAACAGGAAATTTATTTAAGTTATAATTTTCTGTCATTCAGCCACTCCAAAGAGTTATCTATAGTCTACACTTTTTTCACCTTTGTAAGGAAACATGTCAGCTTGTTGGCTTTTGACTCTATCCAGCAAAGGTTTGCGTTCAAAGCTAGGTAAATTAAAAGTGCATTGAACCAAAAAAAATAACGAAGTAATAACATGAATTTAAGTACATAATTAGAGCACAAGAAACCAAATACAATACAAGATTCTAAAACAGTTATCTCGAAACAGATTGTTGAAGTACTCACCTATCAAAAGATCAATAGTGATATCAAAATGAAAATAAAGATTGTTGAAACTGTTCTCAAGTCTAAGAGCATTACGCGACAAGACTAATTCTCTGGCAAGTGACAAACATAATTTATGAAGTTCCTAATACCGAGAGATAAGGAATATTTACACACTCCGAGTACACAAACAGACACCTCGGCTATGTCTTAGTGATATGTACACAGATCTACGTATCTTTGTAATTTTACGCGTTGAGAAATCTACAAGACAGATAAAATTGTTGAGATGAACTACGAAATTCTAGTTTCGACATGTTGAGGAATTTCCCGTGCGAATTTTCTGAAATAATAACAATATTACGCAGAGAATCGGGTTTTATACTTGGGACATGTATCTTGGAATTACGTCATTGTATTTGTGAATTTTTCATTTTGATAAGAATAGCAATATGTAGCCAGCCATCCCCTTTAAATAACCACTCAGCATCTTAGTTGTTTTTTTTCATTAGGTAAACCGAGCTGCAATAAAAAATAACTAAAACTTAACTCTAACCTCAACGGTTTAAGTAAAAATTGAACCCACCCTATTTTTTTTTCATTTTCTGGGTCCGAATAAGAGAAATATCCAATGTGTATATCATTCCAACAAATTGTAATCGTGTAAATAGATAAAAGTAGTATTGTTTTATCGCAAAAGAGATATAATCAAGTTTTATCACAATTAATCCAACATCACGCCAGGTACTGACTAAGCTGTGAACCGAGTCATAAGCAGAACATACGTGGATGACTAAGTTTTTCGGTAAACCAGTGCCATAATTACATCATGTCTACATTTTCTGTGTGAATCGTGCAGTGTGGTCTAGCCCGATCCCTGGGCTAAGCCGCAAGCCGCGGCCTCTCTGTATTCCACCGCGAGGATTAACTTATCGAGCCCCGGGGATTTCGGCGCTCCCCTCGCATTACGCCGCCAGGACTGACTCGTTACGAGAATATAAAAGACTTTTCAAACGATAAAACCCTCGAATAAACGCCGCGGCTTCCCATAAAGAGAACATATAGGTGAATTGTCTTTACGATTTCTTTCCCGCCTACTTTAACTCCTGATCTTTGGCAATATAAGTTCATTTTTCAGTGCGTATCTATACATATAAGTTTAATTAGTGTTGATAACGTAATGTTTTCTTCCTCAGGTAAAACGAGGACAAAAGACAAATACCGCGTGGTGTACAGTGACCACCAGCGCTTGGAGTTGGAGAAGGAGTTCCACTACAGCCGGTACATTACGATCAGGCGTAAGGCTGAGCTCGCCGCCACCCTTGGTCTCTCTGAACGACAGGTTAGTAAAATAATTTATTTTACCTATTAGAAGTTTGACATAAATAATACATTTGTGATCAGGTCCCATTCTCAAGCTGTCTAATAACTGGCGCGATAGAAACTCTATGCAACAGTCACAGGCGATTTCAAGCGCGTCTTATTTGTAAAATATTTCATAAAACCTCATTTTGTTACAGGTAAAAATTTGGTTCCAAAACCGACGGGCCAAAGAGCGCAAACAGGTAAAGAAACGAGAAGAGGTCGTCATGAAGGAGAAGGGAGACCACGCGTCATTGCAGCACGCGCAACTGCACCACGCGACGATGTTGCATCACCAGCAGATGATGAACGGCATGATGCATCATCATCACTATCACCAAGGGGTGCTTCAGGAGCCTCTGATGCCGGGCGTTCCACCTGTGCCGCTCCTGTGACCGCAGCACCAAAACTACTGTGCCCACAGTGAAACCTTCGGTTAGAAGGGTTAAGACTGCTTCGTGTGACAGTGAACGAGACTACTGGGAAAGACCCAGTACTGACTGTGTGAATCACAATTTCTCTTCGCCATGATCTTAAAATTGTGATAAATTAAGTGCAATGTTCTTGCGGGAATATTTATTGATCGTGCGTTCCGATCCCAATCACTGGCGTTGTTAAATCGTAAATGCAATGTCGAAATGCCTTTTTAGATGTAAGTTTTACCACCTGAAAGTTCTCCTGGACTTCGTTAAGTATATTTTAGTGTTGGCTGTTTTTTCAATGAGGTGCAACACTTCGAGAGTTATTAAGTTAAACCACCTTATTAAAGTAGCTACCATTGTAAAAAGAGTCAATGTCTAAAATCTAACCCCTGATGTTTTTTTCCGAATCCTAATTATTCACGCCTGTAAGGCTTTGCGATTGGCCTGCCCGCGAGACGTAGGTACGGATTATTCTAATGAAGAATTGTAAATATAGATGCCTATATTTTTTATATAATAGTAGTAGTTACTATTAGGTTTTTGCTTGATACAGGGCGAATGTTCGACATTATTTAAGCAAAATTGTTAATAGGCGGTGTAAGTGCATGACTGTATTGGCCCTTTCTTTTCTTGTTTTTTTGGCACAGAAAGATCAGACTAAAATAATGATTATAGAAACCGATCGGTAACAACATCGTTTAGATAATGGCACATGCAGACCCTTTTGATTACAATTATTTCTCAAAGCTACAAGTGTTAATCACGTGGTAATTGAGATTATTAATTTTGTTACTTAATTTCTTCAATTAGAAATTTAATGTATTTTATTTTATTGGGGGCGCTTGTGTTTTATTCAATTAAATTATGTGAAATGAAATTTCATTGAGAATCTCCTGTAAGCTAATGGCTAAGCAGTAAGACGACTTGTAAATACTGCACGATGGCACCCTTACTGCATTTGTGGCCTTGAGAAGTACTGATCGTACTACCTTTAAGTTGAATGAGATTATTATTAGGCGTTAATTGTTCTGTAAATATAGATGTACGGCTAAGGTTAACTGTATTTGTATGCTAATTTCGATAACTTATCAAATCTTAATCATTCGTAAGGTAATGTCATAATTGATGGTAAATTGTTTGTAATTATTTTGATAACTTTTCAGTTATTAATTATATTCATGTTATTTAATTGATCGACGACGATTGTTTAGCTTATTCATTATGTCAATCCGTAAATTTCGCAAATGAACGTTAGCGTGGTGCTATGTGTTTTGTTCATTGACTGTTTTACTCAAAGGTGATAAATTCATTATTTATATAAATATTCAATTCAACCAATTGTTTGATGTCCCAGTGAAAATTTTGTATTAGTTTGTGCTTGATGAATGATGTATGAAAGAGGTTGTGTTGAAGTTTGAAATTTGTGGACACAAGAATTGTTAGTATGTACGCAGCACCATCACGAAACACGTTTGATAAACTAAATAAATTCATGTTATTCTATTTGGGTTTTTGTTCATAATTTTCTCCTTACGTTCCTACTCGTAGCTTAAGAGATGTAAGGTGATGCGCCGGCGCATAAATCGCGTTGCTGTAAAAAAAAACTAAGGTCAACCGGGGTAAAGGCGTCACCGTTTTTTTACATTTTTTTAAGACCTAAATTACGATATATGTATTTACTATATTGAAATACTCATTCGTTCTGTTATTTTTACAACTCTTTGGGAATTTAATTCGTGTGTTAAATTTTTCGCTGCACTATAACTAAAAGATATATAGGCATTTTTAAAAAAAACGAGATTTTAGACGCTTTTTCCCCAGGTTGGGAAAATGCATCTTTTTAAAATAATTGTTAAAAGATTGCAATTAGGCCTTCAAAACTTCACGACCCGTTTCTGCAATACAGTTTTCTAGAAGGTTTTATAATTAGAAGGGCCCAACAACAGCTATTAACAAGTTGAGACAGAAAATAATATAATTGGGGAAAATGCGTCTACATTTGTAGACGCATTTATCCAAACCTAAATACCAGATGTCGTAAACATTTTTTTTCGATTGAAAAGAGTGAGATAGAAAATTTATGAAAGACATGTTATTTTCACCTTGTGACCGATTGCGGGTAAAATCAAATAGAGTTTTTCGATTTTATGTATGCAAGTACTTATTCTGATATTAAAAGAGAGCGGACACGACTCAGAATTTGATTATAGGAACAAACAAAACACCAAGATCATTTGCTACTATTTATTCATCAAAAATTTTAAGAAATTTGTCAAGATCGTAGCAAGTGGAAAGAAGTGGTCTCTGCCTACCCCTCTGGGAAACAGGCGTGATTTAATGTATGTATGTATGTAAATTTTAAACTATAATTCAATAAAGTTAAAATTAAAATTTCGTATCAAGGAAAAGGTTGTTCACCACTGACATTGGGGCAAAAGCGTTACACTGACGCAATTACCCCAAAGGTACTGACGCATTTAGCCAAATTTGAAAAATTACCTCCGAACACTTTATATGGAATTAACTTTAAACATTAAGCATTTTAAATACAAATTGGAGTTCGTACGTGTGAGTTAACTAAAACTGGTCATGTTTTAATAAAAAATAATACCGAAATCTAAAGAAAAAACAGGATGTAAATGGATTTTGGACACTTACCTCACGCTCCGCGTTGGTCTGGATTGACAATAAATTTCAAAATGATCAACGACTCGAATACGATCTGTTAAAACGCCCTCTATGGTACGCGTTTTCCTCTAAGTAGTTCAAGTGTCTATCACTACATGGCGGGAGCAGTTGTAACTCACGTTGTTTAAAAAATAATTCGAATAAACGCAATAACCCCATAGTCGCTTTTACCCCGGTTGACCTTATACAAGTTTACTCCGGACAGTAACTTTTCTCATCTCACCGATTTCCACGATTTTTTATTATGTTGTACCTAGTTTTTATGAAAAAGTAGGTTTTTAAGTTTCCGTTTGTACTTACTTATTTTTTATTTGAATGCTTTCCACGAAGATATTTAAGTATAAGGAAATCGTTCAGATCTAGTTTTTTCATAACGTCTATACCTATAAGATATTCAACAATCGTAATAGGTAATCGGACTAGATTTGAAGGGAAATAAACATTAGCGTATTTTGTATGGAAATGTTCACCCTTACAATCCTCTTCGCTGGTTTGAGATTTGTTGAATAGTACAACTCATTAGATTAAATTTGGTACCCACCTTAGGTCCAAAGTCAATCTGACATTCTACAACAATAAGGTTGAGTTTCGTAAAAGTTACAAATGACATTGACAACTTCAAGCATAGGTATTTTTCTTAACCTTTTTGCTCGTGACCTAAGTACCTATTTGAAAGTGTACATTTTAAATGTTGTCCCCGCGGCAGTAATATTTGCCCATTAAAAAGAACGCTGTTCACACTCCACTCCAAAGCGGACCTATATAAACTTTTCTTTATAATTTAATTAGAGTACCTAATACAAAAAAAAAAACGAAAACTTTCTTTACCTAGGCTTTTGATAAGGACAACATATTTTTCTTAACCTTTTTGCTCGTGACCTACCTAGGTATTTGAAAGTGTAGATACATTTTAAATGTTGTCCCCGCGGCAGTAATATTTGCCCATTAAAAAGAACGCTGTTCACACTCCACTCCAAAGCGGACCTATATAAACTTTTCTATATAATTTAATTACAGTACCTAATACAAAAAATAAAACGAAAACTTTCTTTACCTAGGCTTTTGATAAGGACAACATGAAATTCACTATGACAATTACATTTTATTTGGTTATAAATGCGTAATATAACTTTGAGCAATCTTATTTAAACCTGTTAAAGATAAGTTGGCAAATGATGTTGCACTTATATTATAAGTACCTAGTAAAAAAACAGTAGGTACTTAGTTATCACCAGCACTTGCGCAGTAATACATTACTCGCAAAATAAACGAATAGGTACTCGTTCTCCCACCACCACCACCAGTCCCACTGAACCAACCATATTTTGTTTTGCTTCAATTAATTAGTAATTACCGACGCAAGAAAACTTGAGTCAATATTTGCTCAAGCAGCGAGCTCAGGGTTGCCTCTAGATGGACAAAACAAAGGTTCATGAAATGAGCATGGTTTTCACAGTCCTGGAGATTAATTGTTAACCCAGTAACCTTGTCACGACGTTATTTATTGTAGTTAAATGTTACGGTGGTTTTATAGCGAAAAACCTTGTAAAGACTAGCGATTTATATCAAAACGCCAGACGGCGGCGTTTCCATTTCAAAATGTACTCGTATCCAAGGTAGATAAGAATCAAAAATATAGCTCTGTCACTTTCACTGCATTTAAACCTTGGATTAAAAGTTCTTAAAATATTTATCTGTATGTTTCCGCCAACTCCTCCCTCTTCCAGACTTGGAACAGATCTTCTCCGATGTCTGTCTAGTGAATCCCAATTGGTGGCCATTTTGACCCATCTTACCATTGAGACCTAGGTCTGTTAGAGAAGGTTTATATTTTTGGATTACAAGTTACGAGCGATCGACTCGCGGTAAATTGGTTTACTTACGCGATACGCAAGTCGTCATTAGCGTACTGAGAAAGGACGAACTTTAAGGCACACATATTGTTCAAGATAAGACAGCAAGCCATAATGACACGAGATGTGGTACGAGGATGGCTATAGTTCGAGTGTCATTATAGTTGTTTAGTCTCGCGTTAAACACTCTCCTTTTCACTTCGAATGCAAAGAAAAAAACGAAGTTCTATACAAAATTACAAAATTGATTATAACAAAGTTTCTTACAAATTTGTTCCGCGGTTTTTTCTTTCGTGTTTGTAAAGTGACGCTTTAATTGCTTCCATATTTTGTCAGCAGGTTCCAACGTGAAAACTATTTTAAAACTAATTGGACCATGCATAATAAAATCAATTCATCCTTAATATAGTGAAATAGGTTCATATTCGTAATCATTAATCATTAATCGTGTTTCACGAAATTAAATCGTTTTTTTAATATTTTTGCACAGTTGTAAAAATTGTCTACACACAAATGGCGATTATCATCCATTCACAGATGCCATTTCATTTTGAATTTGTGAATCGTGGGTATTTACAATGAATGTGTATAAAACAGGCACTTAAAAAGATTACGGCACTGTTTGTTATCTAAGAGAAAACAATAAAATTGTATTTTCCCACAGGGTACCTATTGTGTTCTTGAAAATTGTGAGTTTAATGCTTTTATCGGTTTTCCTTTGTTTTACGCCTATCTCAGAAGAAAGTTGTCATAGGAACGTTAGGCGGAAGAAACCGTAATGCGTAAGCATTAAATAAAATGGTACAGAACTGTTAACAACACCAATAATTAGAATCGACGATGCAAAACACACGTAAGCCAAAAATTAATAAAATTATTTACTCATTTTTTTTGGAACACAAACAGTCATTTATATACTCATCTTATTAGTTTATAGGGGAAATGGTTCATTGACAAACAGTGTTCACAGGTGGAATAAAAAATATGAAATAATCAGGCCGCTTAACAAGTATCAGAGAATTCCATAATGTATCCAAATCCCTATGAAACAAAATACAATCATCGACAGATTTAATAATTTTATAGGTTTTACTATCCTCTACATAAGAAAGTGAGAATACGAAAAAACATTTAAGTACTATATTGTTTCTTAATATATTAAATAAAAGTGGACCGAGACGGGATCCCTGAGGTACCTACGCCAGATGTTACAGGTACAAATGACGACTGGAACCCTTTAATAGTGACAGCTTGTGATCTGTTTTTGAGGCACGACTCAATCCACCTGAGAAGACTACTGTGCACACCGAAGGCTCCCAATTTATCTATGAGTACGATAGGTATAGGAAATAGTATGGAATGCTTTGGAGTTATCGGGGAACACTTCGATCTGGTAGGTATTATCCATAGCTATAGACATAAAATCACTCGATTAAAAAAAAAAAAACAAATTTTAATTCGGTTGAGTGCTTTGAGACAAATCCACGCTGCTGGGGTTTAGAAAAGAAATAATTGTGTCAATTTTTTCATAAAGCTTGAGTGTTATAGATAATTTCGATATGGGTCTATAATTACAACTATTATTTTTGTCACCGTTTTTAAAAATAGGGACGAGCCTTTATTTTATTATAACTACGACACCCTACCGGATGTTAGGTAAGTAGGGACTCAACTTTTCATAATAGCGAGATTTCCCATCTTAAATCCAAAAACGGATGATAAATTGAATTTTCGCAAATTTAATATGACTATTTATTACATAAAAATAGAAGTAACTAACCACACCTTGGCTCCCAAGTCCGATGATTAACTTAATTTCCTCATGTCCAATAAAGGAAAAGGAAGCTTTAAAAACCCAACTGCATTGTTTATACTGTCGTCGATATACTCATAACTATGTTAATAATTGTCATTTTGCCATTGTTGTTATTTCAATTTTAACAGGTTAGGTATCCACCCAGGATTGTGAAAAGATTCTAACGATACCACAGACATCTAAATTGGCTCAGGCTTTTAGAAGTTATGGTGGAATAAGTAATCATACATACATGAACCCTGAAAACATTACACTCCTTTTTTTCGGCAGTCGTGTAAAAAAAAGATGTAAAAGCCCATGCTGGATTTTGGTTTTTTGAGTTTGATAACAATTAGGTAGTTACAATGACGACTTTCGAAGGAAAATTGGCGTCCGCCATCTTGCAACAAAAATTTGATAGTGAATTAGTTTAATCGGGAAATAAGTATGAACCTAAGTATTTTTTAGCTTCAAAATTAAACCGCTATCTTCGGCATTCGCTTGATGGAAGGTATCACGTTTTAAGCTAAATTATGTCCTCGAAGATCTTCTTCACTGGTGTTTTTCCGACTGCCTCTTTTGCGTCACGTCGAAGAAGAATACATACATACACATACATACATAAACTCACGCCTTTATTCCCAGAGTGGGGTAGGCAGAGCTACAGAATTACCAACAACTCTAAAAACTTGTTGATAATTCTGTAACCACATATTGAAGAAGAATACGGCGGGCTAAAAACGCCTGTACGAAAATTTCGTCATTCACTGTAAAAGTTAGTGTGGCAAACTGCAACAGTTTCCTGAAAAAGTCCGTCTGAGATTCCAGTATCGATTTCGCTTCTATCAACTAAATCATAATTTAATCACAGTATGGCAGAAATTAATTTTGGTCCGTATCAATTTCATACGCATAGGTAAAATCAAAATTTGCATCCTGCTTTTTTCCACTGGGGGCCAATTTTCATAAAATCATTTTTCAGTGCATTCCTAGGGTACCCAGATGATATTTTCTTCAAATTTCAAGTCCCTAGGTTTAGCGGTGCAGTGGGTTATCTGTCAGTCAGTTAGTCACGGAAGAGTTTAATAATCATGTACAGATTGACCACGTCATATTCAAGGAATATCCTTCTATTGCCACAGCCCTACAAAGAGAGTACAAAGAGAGGCGCGAAGAATGCCGCTAACTGCAGAGTAAACCGATGCTTATTGAGGGCATTTTGAGCGACGGATCAAAGGCGCCGCGCCGGCGCATTTAACCCGCCGGCAGCGCTTCCGGTCATCCTAGGCTAAATTGCCTTGGCAATATTGTAACAATGATTTTCGTATCTAAGTAATCTGTTAATAATTTCGTTTTGACGCTTTAAATGTAGGCTGTACAGTCGATTACAAAGACGTTTTGAATTGAAATAAGGACCAAAAGTGAATATATATCTTTGTAATCGACTGTTCATAGTTACATGCCCTAGGGCTTGCATTCAAATGAGTGTCAAGTTCAAGTGTTGTTAGCTTGTTGACCACATATGTTATGGGAACTTCAAAATCTCCGGCGGCCACAAAACTATACGACATTCATCACTGACACAGAGGCCGACCAGTGCAAACATGTCCGTTTGTTCGCCCTTGTTTGCCCTTTGACAGCACCTCACAGGTCGTTAACACGTCCCGCCTAACTGGCCTGCGCCCGCGTCACATTAAATCATCAGACTAGTCATTAGACAAACCAAACAGCGATGACGCAGCGGTGGTGTCGGAATACCGGAAAAGATTTGGTTTATTGCGCACGCTGTGTCAACTAATTTAGTTTATTCTAGTGTTTATATAAACTACTAATTTGGAAGCTTAACAATGAATTTCCCATTATGTGTTGCTTACTTACGTCTATGAATTGGATGGATGTTATGTAACTGCTATAGCTCCGTCCTTTACGCTCACCGTAATATGAACTGCATAGCCACGTCATAATAACCCCCCTGTGGGGTTATTATGACGTATCTGTGCAATTCATTTTACGCTGTGAGAAAAGGACAGAGTTATGTAACTGCTATAGCTCCGTCCCTTTCGCTCACGTAAAATGAACTGCATATTCATGTCATCATAACCCCCCTGTGGGGTTATTATGACCATCTGTGCCATTCATTTTACGCTGAGAGAAAAGGACAGAGTTATGTCACTGCTATAGCTCCGTCCTTTACGCTCACCGTAAAATGAACTGCATAGCTATGTCATAATCACCCCCCAGAGGGGTTATTATGACGTATCTGTGCAATTCATTTTACGCTGAGCGTAAAGGACACAGTTATGTAACGGCTAATAGCTCCGTCCTTTACGCTCACCGTAAAATGAACTGCATAGCTATGTCATAATCACCCCCCAGTGGGGTTATTATGACGTATCTGTGCAATTCATTTTACGCTGAGCGTAAAGGACACAGTTATGTAACGGCTATAGCTCCGTCTTTTTCTCTCAGCGTAAACAGAATTGCATAACTATGTCATAATAACCCCCCTGTTATTTTGTATTTTCAACGTTTCGATGTTCTTATTTATGGCTTTACCGCCTAGAATAGAGGCGCTGCTTAGAAACCAGTTTTCCTTGTAGAATACGGACGGACTTTTGCATCATGAGAACCGAGGAGTTGGATTCTGTACGGGCATTAGGAAGCTCACTGAAACCCAAGCGAAACGTGGGGGCGTCGCTAGTTTATCATAATTAGACCTAGTTGTCCCGTGCCAAGTTAGAATAGTGCCATTCCATGTCTTCCCGGGGATGTCGTAAGAGGCGTCTAAGGGAATAAAGGCTTGTAACCTGTCACTAATACACTGGTAAACATCAAAGCCTAATTGTGCAAAATGTGGTTTCAGAATTATCAACAAGCTTTTAGAGTTGTTGGTAATTCTGTAGCTCTGCCTACCCCACGCAGGGAATGACGGCGTGAGTTTATATACTCGTATGTATGTATGTATGTAGGCCTAACTAGTTGTCTCTGCCTTGCGTCTGAAGAAATTTTCGTTTATCACGGAAGCAACATAGATTTACAGTTGCCTGGCGACACTTGTCAATATTTAAGGCGATCACAGTAAGACTTCCTGGCTAGGCGTAGGTACAAAGTAATAAAGTCTGGAAAACCCTTTGAAATACTTCTTAATACAAAGGTGTTTGATGGGTTTCCCCTGGTTTGACAGAGTTGCGTAACATTATCTCTAACGCACGTTTATTGCTGATTTTTCCGAGTAGGCAATAAAGGAAACTGTTGACATAGTTACGTTTTGTATTTAAATCTTTAGTCAAATACGCGTTGGTACCTACAATCTACGTGGCGCCGAGTTTATCGAAGCAGTTAATGACGTGAAGGATTATCCAAATAATGTATATCTCTTTACTTTCCAACCAAATCTAAATCTCTACAATAGCTTGCGCTTTACTTATACAATGTGTGAATGTCATACGGGCATATATTTAAATTTAACGAAGGTTATCTACTCTGCTCTACAAATGATATAAAGGGAGGAAACTTAATAGCTCCTATAAAAATAACGTAATTCATTCATTTTTTGAAAGGGTCCATCGAGCAGCATGTAATTGCGCAGTTGAAAACTCTCATTTTTGTTCAGAGCTACCGTATATCGATATCCAAACTAGTGTTTTTGTTGTATTAATCTTAGAAATGATCTCTTTTTTCTTAATAATAAAACATGTTTCATATAGTCTTATTATTATTATTGGTCTTAGCATATTATGTAACGACGCCTAATGAAATGAGCCTTATTTACTTATCTTACTGTTCGTCCAGTTCGTAGTCTACCCATTATTGCACTCTATGTGCTATTGATAATTTTTTATGGCACTGGTATAATAATATATATATTGAAAAGCATACGTATGAATTTCGTATTGATGTGTTATTTGTTATTTACTGAAGTAATTTATCAACAATGAACTGAAATTGACATAACAGTCATGACAATTTCATCAATCAGTAGTGATAGCAGATTATCATAGGGTCTTCTGGTAAACTTCGGGGAGGGCGATCCCAGATTCTGTTTACTGATTTACTCTACTCACTTGTCACTGGCGATATCACTGCGGAATACTACGATGGACCGCCATTAATAAAATAAGAAGAAGAAGAAGACTATCATAGAGGTAAAACAAGAAGTTTTACATGCTACTTTAAACAGATTACATAATAGGACAAGCAACTTTATACAAAAACAGTAGTAAATCAGGATACTGTAACAAAATTTGACATTATGCTGCTGAAATGGAATCTTGCTAAAGATCTCTTGTTTCAAGTTTTGCATCTTTCAGTAATTACAAAACAAAATGAAACGATAATAGTTTTCATAGTGCCAATACGGTAGAAAATTAATTACTGGAAATTTACATTTTGGTATATGGCAGTCATAGAACTATGATTATCAATCGATGATGATAGATTTTAGAACTGCATAATAAGAAAACCGGTGTTATGATTTCTGCATAAGAAAAAGCAAGTACACTTGGGATTTGACTAGATATAAAGGTTGCCCCTACTTTACTGCGCACGCTGGGGTCGGAACATCTTGGACAAACCAAGGATCGAACACAGTGGTCTTAAATCTTTTGGACTTTGAAGGAATCTATCTTAAGCTTTGCTCGTTTGAGCGTGAGTTAAGTTTCTTACATACATACATAAACTCACGCCTTTATTCCCAGAGTGGGGTAGGCAGAGCTACAGAATTTCCAACAACTATAAAAACTTTTTGATAATTCTGTAACCACATTTTGCACACTTAGGCGAAGATGTTTACCAGTGTATTAGTGACAGGTTGCAAGCCCATCGCCTAACAGTACTACACGCCTTTATTACCTTAGTCGGCTTTTACGACATCCACGGGAAGACTTGGAGTGGCACTATTCTAATCCGGCAACCACACGGGACAACTAGGTCTAATTATGATAAACTAGCGACGCCCTCTCGTTTCGCTTCGGTTTCAGTGAGTTTTCTTTAATGAATGAATTTTGCTTTGATTTTAATTCTAAGCATTGGACACTCGGTAAATCGTAAACAAAGATGATAAAAGACTTCAGGTGTTTGTGTGGTGTCTCAATCAATCGCTCTACGAGTCCAATTGATTGGTCCCGAACCTAAGTCTAAGTTAATTGCAAGTTAATTGAGCACTAATAGAGTTAATTGCAAGTTAATTGAGCACTATTTTTGATACACTGGGTGGCGAATAAGTTAGTAATGTTAGAATGAAAACAAGTACTATTTATGCTAACGATATACATGTTTTATTTTAATTAGGATGTATATTAACTGTTAAAATACATGCCCGCATGAAATTCACACTGACGTGCAACGTAAATATTTATTTGTCTTTCCCCAATTAATAATAAAAGTCTTTAATAGCTAATGGTTAGTTATTATATCAAAAAACCCTTCCCGATACTCCAAAAGCATCCTTAATTTACATTAAATTTTCGAAACAAATGAAACCAGCCCTTTTTAATCGACGGGGTTGTTTGTATTTCCATTTATCATCAAATCCCGGTTTTAATAAAAGCCATATGAAAAAATTGCTGAAATAATCAAGCACATTACAATTTCTTTAAAACACAAGCTCAATATCAAACGTAGGTACTCGACTCAAGCATTAACAGTTAATCAGCCGTTATCAAAGTGTAAGTATTCTATTTAACAGGGTAGAGTAATCCCTCGGGTTGATATCTTGATAAACTCCGGATTATCGGTGAACATGAAAGCGGCTAAATGAATTTTTAATCCCATTTCCTTTCGTCACTCGCCGTATCGCTAACGTAACCTGCAAGTCGTTGATTAACTTAAAATCTGCAGATAATTATGAAGCGCGCCGACATCGTAAAATGCAGTACCTGCTTTTATTTTGTGTGGGTAATAACAAGGTCCATTTGTTTCCAAATGACCATTATAATGTAACGGTTGTCGATGCCGACAAATGTTTGGGAAGAATAACAGGATCTGGGCTTGCGTGAAAGGCAAAAAACTAAGAATCGTACCTACCAGCGAATATCAGTCCACTCCACCACTCTTGATTTGATCTCGCAGAATAAACTTCGAGTATCACTTTTTCCATCCTTACCCCATATTGCTCATAGTAATGATAGTTGTTGGAGTGTTATGGATCTAGAGTTGCGATAGCGTACCGGAAAGCGAAGTGTTGGTAGGCCTTCCACAAACGCGGCGGGAAACCAATCGATGCGTTGCGCCAACCATAGTAAAGATCCATTGGAAAGGCCAATTGTCTTTCGTCTGAAATACTGATGATGATATAAATTCAGATACCTCCCAAGAGAATCCTTATACCTTCTTAATATAACCCATAATATCGTAATATCCGATGTGATTTCGGTGGACGAGTTCTACGCAGATGTTGTCGAGTAGAAAAGCGGTCAGGATGTGTTACAAAAATATGATTTTACAATTCATAATGAAGCATTCAAACCTTAGTCAGACGCTGTCATTGACTCTGTTATTGCTTGTGAATAAAGGAATCGGTTCTGATATTATCAGAGGCCACAAATTAGGTTACGCAACATACGTAATAAACATAATACTACCGAGGTATTACGTCACGTATAATAAACTCTATGTTTATTTATTCAAGAACTATACGATAACATTGCAAGTGCAAACAAATTTACATACTTATTTAAGTACACGTACAATATGAACGTGGACTGGAAAAAATCACACATCTCTCACATGCATTGAATTGGGTTGGGATAGACCATATTTCTGGGATGCTAATGTAAAAGGGTAGAAGTCAACTTACTCGTAATTAAACGGGTATAAATGGAGTATAACTTACACCCTTTTTCAGTTGATTTTTCAGAAGACCTTATCACTATGACCCCAGAATTTTCCTATTAACAGGTATTACCTAATATACAGGGTGTTTGGTAGCACTATGAACTAAAGAAGTTTTTAAAGCTACATGAAATTTATTTTCATTACAACTTTTGGAGTAAACGCACAAAGTTTGTTTTTCCATACTAGCTGAAAAAGAAACGCGGAGTTCTCTTAGTATGGAGAAAGTAACTCTGTGCGGTCGCTCCAAAAGTAGTAATGAAAATAAATTTCATGTTGCTTTAAAAACTTCTTTAGTTCATAGTGATTCTAATCATGCCAAAAAACACTGAAAAAAAAAGAGTTAATACATGAACCTAGGGGTTTTTTGTAACATGGACATAAGGAAAAATGACAAAAATTCCGATTAAAATGATCAATATCTCGGAAACTAATAACAATTGCTGAACATACATGGGGGTTAAACCGATGGCTTAAGAGCTGCTCTATCACCCCCTTAAAGCTGTCGAACTAGCTAGTCTTTCAAAATCCATGTTAAATAATACTAATCGACATACAATTGTCAGATTATTAAATAAATAATTTAACATTATGTGTTAATTTTTTTTTTTTACTGTTGTATAGGTATCCCATTTGTTGACCTGTAGGATTATGCAAACAAAAGATATCAACGGGTACAACGATGCCGATTACTACTAGGAATAAAGAAACAAACCGGGAAAGAGCATGTCGGAGCATGCTCAGTGTAGGGTTCCGAAGCCGCTACGACAAACACAAAACACCGTCTCTAAAACAAATATGAATTAATTTTCTATGTAAAGTACCTACTTAGTGGTTTCTATATAACGTGATGTCGATGATTTTTAGGAGGCAGGTATAAACACTTAATTCGCGTTTATCTCAGGAACGAATCAAGTTTACTTAGTCCTGATAGCTTTTCTTTAAAATTCGTTGTTTTGCTTTCATTTTAGATATTATTCAGATTTTTATAACTTATAGTTTAGCTTTATTTGCCTGACACACCTCAACTCTAGCGAAAATACACTTTTCAGACTGTACTTTTTCTGTAATGGACAGAGCTATAGCAGTTACATAGCTGTGTCCTTTTTTCTCAGCGTTAAATGAACTGCATAGCTATGTCATACATAATAACCCCCCAGTTCTTATGGCGAGTTAAAAACAATAATGACCATAAAATAGGTATATGTTACAGCCAGTAACATGGTTTTACCGAGTTGAATAGAGGCCCAGTTATAATTAATATTTTAAAATATGTATTTTTTCTTCTGAGGCATAATATGGAACCCTATAAACAGAATACTTACCCAACTCTCTAACAGAGTGTCGATGTTAAGCAATTCGTTATCCGTCTTAAGTCGGTATTTTTGCGTTTTGACACGAGCAACTCCATTAACACTGAATTCTAAAAAGGTCAAAATGATAAACCGAATCGAACGTGGGCGTCATAAATTTGGTTTCAGCATATAAAAGAAGCCACGATCAATTCGCGGAGTCCACATTCTTCTAAAATACACGTAGAACACTCGTACAAAAACTCCGCGGGCATGGGTGGATCCAATTATTAGGTACAGTTTTTATTATGTAAACTCGAAACCATTTTTATCCACTTGACCGTCCGGCCCGCGAGACCATTATACTCTCAACCGTCCGGGTTATTTTACCGACGCACGCCCCGCGCTGCGCAACCACAACTTTCTACAAAAACGTCTGTATCTTCTAAACTACACAAGCTAAAATAAAGAAAAAAATACTAAGGCATAAATGAACGTTCATTTGTTCAAATACTTTTTTAGTTATACTAAAAATATCCATGATTATCGACTATAATCAAGGTTAAACTTAGGAAATTGGTAAAAAATGCTGGAAGTTTTTATTTGACGACTAATTACAGGAAATATTGCACGATGACCCTCTTTTTTTATTACATATTATAAAAAAAGACTATTTCAACTTTTAAATGACACCACAATCAACATATATAGTTCTCAATAAGATATCAAAATAAATTAAACAAATTCCCTACTCCTTCCAACAAGTGCAACAAGATGGCCCTCTGCATAAGGCTGCCTACAACTGATATACACTTAAACGTCCGTGGAGACTATGGTATCCAGTGTCGAAAGTAGATAAATTTTGTATATCAATAATAATGACAACAGTCTTTGCTTGATACCCACTATGCTACTTTTAAATCAAAAGTTTCTTAAGTTTAATAGTTCTGGTGAGCAGTACCTCTGCATCATCAGGATTCAAGGATCGAAGGTTGAAACTATCAAAATCAAAATTTCATAATGATCAAAGAAGTAGAAGTGGTTGAAAAAACTGTTGTAATATTTGAAACACATAGGTACCTATCTGAACAAACAAATGTACAAAATTACAAATTCAAGCTAAATAAAACCATTTTTTAAATTAGTATCTATATCCGTAGGTAACTGAAAGAATGGGTCAATCAACTATTCTTTGTACATATCTATGTCCCTATGACACAAACGTAGTAAAGTTAGGTGAAACAAGAAATTTATTATAAATTATTTCTAAAACGGGTAATCAGAACTCGCATTATTTGTATAAACTACGATTTAACTCTAAATTGTTTAATTTTATTAACTTAACTTATAGTAACATAGTGGACGAAATACTCGTCCGATACAAAAATGTTGCTGTCCCCAAACCAATTTTGTCAAGATTTAACGCTTTCTTTCAAAAATACTCTTAACATCAATTTAAGTTATTATTTTTTACATAATCTACAATATTTTTGCAAACATAAAACATACAGATCATATTTTTTAAACAAAATAAACGTCATTAAAAAAAAAAACAAGATTTGTCCTCATATTCAGAAACAAATTGCTGTCCCCTAAGTTACCATTCAAGTGCTTTTAGTAATAAAACATAGATGGTTCTAGCAGTGCTCTAATAGTGTATTTAGTAGTCTGTGACTCACGTCATGCCATTCCGCCATCTTGATTTTTCACCGCGTCCCCCTCAGTTGTGAACAAATCAGTACATGGTGAAGGTGTGTTTATTCGGTGTCCCCCGAGTTCCGGCTCACAAATTGGTAAGTACACATTATTTTACTTGAAAACTTCTTGTCAATTGTTGTAATTGAGTGTGCTTACAACAGTTGATAAACCTTCACGTGTCTGCTAATACAGGAAAAAAGTACGAGTGAATAACCTACAAAATGTCCCCTAAGTTACCTGTCCCTAAAGTTACTATAAGCGGTAACTTAGAAGACACGGTGGTAACTTAAGAGACATTTTGTATGTTTCTAAGATGTATGACCTGTTTTGTAGCATATTTGAACTCTTTTAATTGAAAGGGATCTTATCTTATTATACATTTATTATTAGCGGTAGATTTTGTGAAGGTTTGTAAAAAAATACTTAATTAATTGGTTGCAGGTAAATAAAAAAACATGGCTCTTAAAGCCGCCGAAAAACAAAGGCGATACCGAGATAAACTTAAGAAAAATCCAGAGAAGTACGAAGAAAGTAAAAAGAAACTAAGAGAGTATTTTAGTAACATTAGAGAGAGTATTGATTTTAGTAACAAAGTTCTATATTTCATAAGTCTTGTATTGTAGTTTGTCAATAAATTATAACTTTCTTTGTTTTTCTTTTATTTAAACATTAGTAACATAAGAGACGTTTTGGTAACGTAAGAGACACTGCAAAATAACTATTCTCCTAAGTTACCAAAATGTCTCTTATGTTACTCATTTGTCCCTAAATAAGTAAAACGTTAAATTAAAATACCGTACATGATTTTTAATCTCTTTCATACAAATTTACGGTGATTACTACATATCAAATAAAATATTACAGGAAAAAAATACCCTGTTGTTCTATTTTGCCAATTCCTTAATTTATTTTGAAAATAAACTTGCTAAATGTTGTTTGATAACATAAGAGACACAATATCACGGTTTAATTTGCAAATAATCTTTATGTGCCTTTCATTGTAATTAAAGAAGATATGTTTTGATACAATACTTTCTGATACAGCTATTTTCAAACAATAAGATCGCGTTTTATTAGTAAAAAATATATTTATTAGATGGTCACGTAGGAGACAAAGTACAGGGCATCAAAGGAAAAAACCTTGTAAAAAATTGTAAATTAAAGCAAAAACTGCACTGCCAATGACTAAATTATATTATCCTGGTATTTACTTTTATTTTAACATCAACTAATACTGGTTATTTAAACATTTTATTTTTATGTTTTTTGTTAGAATTTGACCTACAAATTGTACAAAGAATAGTTGATTGACCCGAATACATGCAAACAAAAATACATTTCCAAACACCGAATAATCAAGACACACGAGAAATCGTTTGTACAAACCCTTATTTCTGATATATTTTAAAACGTCCGCGGATAGTCAACCGTCCACGGCATAAAACCTGAGAAACACCGTTAATGTTTTGATGAATCCTAAAGTAGTTTGATATATTTCTTATGTTTAAGTATATTAATCTGTTCTCTATAAACCAATCTTTAGTATTTATTGTATATTTCTGTAAACAGAGCTCCAAATTACTAATAATTAGGCTATAAACGTTCACTGCCCCAGCTCGAAAACAACCTTGATATTTCAAATTGATATTACAGTCATCACACTATCACAAACAGAAGATGATACACATTATCGTAGAAAGTACACATTCCTGATTATTTTGATGTATAATAACACCCAAAAATATGTAAATGAACGTGAAATACTTACGACATAACTACGAGTTCTCCACAAATACTCACAATCACGCGCAGTTTCTTAGAGCACTGGCAAATAAAAATGTTGTCCTTGTAAGCAAATGGCGTACACTGCCATCTATATTTTTTAGAGCTAACTATTTGGTTAGGCTACGTTGTTGCATCAATAGAATTAGTAAATAATGCCGAAATATTCCATTAGATGGCTCTAAAATCAACCGCTCCTCCTTCCACCCCTCGGGATAGTAAAGTATCCGCGGACGGTTGAGAGCATATTGGTTTCGGATACTATGCTATCGTCGGACGGTCAAGTGGTTAAGTGGCGACGCTAGTTTATTTATGTTTTTAACATCGAACTCGGGGCATGAATATGCGATGCGATTTGACGTGGCCTAAGATTTATATTTATAACCCTTCTAATTTATTGAAGGTAATAAAATACTTCGAAACCAAGCCGTTTGATATCGTTTACCTGATGTTGGCGGGGCACAGGGTTCGGCTGAAGTGTGGGCGCGGATAAAAGACTGGTTCAATTAAATTGGGATAAAATAAGACTAATTAACAGCTGCGTCTGCGATTACAAGTAACCCGGCAGAGTATTCAAAAGTGAATTTAATGACTAAATTACTCTGCCGTCCAAATTTACAAAAAGTATCCCATGCAGCACCAAACAAGAAACGGTAATTATTTGAGTTGGTAAAAAATGACTGCGCGCTACACCGTTAAGGCGGGTTACACTATTTTAGCACGTGATAATTTGGCGAAAAGGCAAAACAGCGGCAAAGCTCAAAGTAAAAAGGCTCTGAAAAGGCCGTCCGCCCGTCAAAATATGTACAAACTGCGGCCGTAATGGGATAAAGACTAAACAATGAAAAAATAGACATCTTATTTAAAAGCATTAACAATACGCGGCCGACATTCGTGCGAGGTTGCTCGGCACCGGCACAATGACGGTTTTTATGACGTCATAAAATTGGGTCTTTGTCCACCGCGTCATATTCATAGCAGTCGCAGCTAAACGGAGACAAAAAACGAACAAAAAGTGCTTTTGGGAAAATCGTAAGCAGTTTTATATAACGAGATGGAGTAGATAAGGGAAATTGGAATTAAATGTTCAAACATTTTCGTATTCCGACTGAGTTTTATGATAACGGTATGGCGGCGGTGGAAATCACCGTGCGTGGAAATTGTGGAATTCATTTTGGATTTAAGAATTGTAGATCGTAAGAGGGAGAATGTCAGCGTAAAAGTGTTAACTTGGGACCAAATTAAAAACCACTAGCATTATTATGAAATTACCTACTCTTTTTATACTACGTTGTGATGATGCATCTTTAACTTAAGATTACAGAAAAATTAACCTACTGCAGGTACAGACTTCAAGAGTTTAGATAAGTGTTTTGATTATTTCGTTAAGTTCAGATTGGAAAGCGTCACATCAATCAACAAGTTGAGCACAACGTTCTCATCCGAAAACTCAAGTTCGAATCGACAAATATTGTTGTTTAATAATCAGAGATCGGAATATGGTTGTCATTGCTCTCAATAATGTGGACATGACTCCAAAGATTTTAAATAAACAAAGTAAATTACATTAATTGATTACTTACACTAAAAATAATTTTGATCGAGCCGCAAGGCAGTAATAAGGTTCAGGTAAAAAATAAATTCAAGATTCAAAATTTGTTTAATTAAAATCATTGGAGTCATGTCCACATTATTGAGAGTAATGACGCCCATTTGTCCGATCTCTGTTAATAATTGGGCTTGGTTCTATTTACTAAATAAGAATTTAAAAGAAATCTGATTATTTCGGAGTTTTTACTCAGATATGTACATAAAATATATCTATCTCTATAGTTTATCTATTGTTTTTACAAACGTTATCACATGACAGGTAACTCGCGGCGGTAGCGGCGAGGCAAAAGGGTATAGATACCTTTATTTAGAACACATTTGTAATACTAAACCCAGCCCAGGCTTATTGTTTAAGGCTGCGAACTACGGGAAACCCCTAAAGTAAACCTATTGTTACTAATTTCTCAAAGGGAGCCGAAACAAAAGGGATCGTGGATTCTTTTTAACTTACTTATCGACGAGCAAACCGACAAGTTTTTTTTACGGTAACCTAGCTAATTTACATATGAGCCTGAGTTTTAAAAACGGCGTGTGCAGCCCAGATGGGATCTTTGGTTAGGTTTATTAAAGTATTTAGGTACCTGAAACTGATAATAATAACAAACAATTGTTGTTAAAGATTTGTATAAAAAACTTATGCTTTTAACTTTATCAATGAGGACTGTACTTTTTGTTATTTAAAGTTTCAATGCGTTGAAAAATATAATATATAAAAAGTCAACCAAATTAATTTAATTTTGTAAGTCTTTTTTGCTTGGGGAAAGCGTATTTTCCAGCACTGGACGTGTGTTGGGTGAAATGGCGGTGACGATGATGATGCAGTCAGTCTATTCCTCGAAATAGCCGGTACGTTGTTGTACCTATATTCTATAAGCATTCAGTTTCTTGCCACATTAATATAACACCTATGTGTTCTATACCCGATGTATAAGATTTTTTGGTAAAAATCAATGAAAACTGTAACGACCTTTCACGTCAATAAAGATTTGAATTATTTTCGGTAATTATATAATTATTATCGGAGATCGCTACAGAGAGAGGGGTATGAAAATCAAGGGAGGAGGCCTTTGCCCAGCAGTGGGACACTACACTAGGCTAAATTTCAAAAAAAAGGTAAACTAAAGGAAGTTCACGACTTGGCTGACTGTAAGCGTAGAGTAAGTTTCCCCCTACTCTCCATATTTATATATATCAATAGATAAAATATATAAACATATGTATATGATAACGTCAAAGCCAAATGGTTTTACCAAGTAGAATAGAGCCCTGGGGCTTTATTTTTGAAAAATCCTTTCTTAGGTTTGGGCTAATCTTATCTAAGAGAGTATAACAGCTCTACATTGGGGACACACTCGCATGTTATGTATGATGTTGACGAATCGAGAGGTGAGTCATTAAGAAGAATAACTCTCGATCCGTCGTTACCTGTAAGTTTTCTCGTTGTTTAATACAAGCCTAACGCTTTGGTGCTAACACCTCTCGGGACGCGTTCAAATGACAAACTTCTCGCACTTTCATTCGTAATCATTTATCAAGTATGCTAGCTAGAAAGTTGTAAATCACGTGTGCTAATTGGATAGAAATCAAGAACTTCGACTTATTAAGTTACTTTACCTATTTCACAGGGTTATTATTTAAGAGACAACTAACTTGTTCTTTTCCAAATTAGTGTAAGTGTAAGTACTTATGTAAAATCGTCACTAAGTGACACCTTAATAGTCATTGACTGACTCTGACTGCGGTCGCAATTTCCGTCTACCTTGAGTAACTTTACGTTGCAAAAAGTTGCAAAAATATTCAAGTAGGTAGAGCAGAAAGTACTTATGTACTGACGCAAGCGATTTACGTAACCGCGTAACTATATGCTGCCTCGAACCCGAATACGAGCCAGAATCATTAAACGGGGCTACGTTAGGAAAGGAAACCACTTATATTTTAATAAGAGCTGCGATTAAGGCCCATAAAAAGCTGTAAATATGTAGTTAGTCGGGTTCCCTGACGATAAGTAATTTGCGAGGAGGCCTGTGCGTGCAAGCCGTACCTACTACTGTTTATTACATCTGCAAATCACTCCTAACGTCAGCGCCTATTAGTACACCTACTAGGAATCTCGCTATCTTCTTCAAGACTTACAAAATTTAAGGAGTTATATTTCTGTATAATGGCCGTAACTGGTAGTGCTGTGGGGTATAAAATTTGATAAACACTAACACGAATTTCAGAATGCCGATTTTAAAATCTTTAAATCATCACTATTCCGAATTTTAGTTTCACGAACCATCACAATCACGTTTTAACTTATCAAAATCCCTAAACATATTTTTCCGAATATCACAATCCCGACTAAAAGGAAAAACGAATTTTGTAATTCCGATTATTAATTATTCCGAATTTTTTGCAACCCTAAGATTTTTTATTTTTCAAATATTGTATAATACGTTGTATAATGTTTAACATGCATAATGCTCAAAAACTGTAAGAAATGCCCGACAAAGTCAACAGAGCTCCGCTATTCGCGCTGTTCAGTGTAGCGCGCCTTGATGCAACTCTAACCTAACCTAACCTAACCTGTCAAGGTGACATTGACCTAACTTAGTAATGTGCTCGTCATCTCGCCTTACTTTTGTTTCAAGTAGGATACTTCAATTCTATTCATGGCTAGTTTCATAATTCAGAATTTTACATTACCGATCTGGTTTGCGAATTTTGGGAAAAAAACCATTTTCAACATTCGTAAATAGGTATACTTACCTAATATTCGGAAAAACGTTTTCGTGATTTTAATACTCGGTAATATGAAATACGAAATTGTAATAATTTAGCGTTGTATTTTTTCGGTATTGTAAGAATTCGAAATGAAATAATTCGAGATTTTAGGGTGTTTCCGTGCTAGTGACCCTGCCTACGTAGCTAGCGGCTCCGAGTTCGAGTCCTGGCAAGGGCAAATATTAGTGTGATGAGTGTTTGCTGGTACCTATTAGATTTTGAGTTTTGTAATTTTCTAGTTTTTTTAAAGGATGGATGAAAGAAGATTGACGAAAGAGATATACAGATCGAAAGTGAGTGGACGGGTCGGAAGGGGTACTTTTTCGAGTCAAATCGAAGAAATACTGGAAAAGGGCCGAATCTTAAGTACCCGAAACCGACGTGTGTGCATGTCTCGATGTATGAATGTGGAAGAAGAAGCGAAAGAAATTTGTCAAGATCGTAGCAAATGGAAGGAAGTGGTCTAAGCTCTGCCTACCCCTCTGGGAAACAGGCGTGATTTAATGTATAAATGTATGTATGTAATTGTCTTATGTATTTAAGTGTTTCTTTTTAGTTTTTATGTTTATCAAATCAAATCAAATCAAATCAAATCAAATCATTTATTTGTGAACAATAGGTACACACATCGTTTATCGTTGTGATATACTGAAAACTTAATTAGAAGGTTTGTTGCAACTTAGGTAACTTTATTGGATGGAAATTTATCGCTAACCTACGATAGAAGGATAGAAAAATCAACACAGAAATCGGTAGATTATTCGTCAGGTCACAACACAATCATTCACTTAATTATTAGAAAACGTGTTTTCGGCGTCTCCGCGTCGTAACTCGTTCTGCAGTGAAATCAAATAATATTTGTCCTTGGCTTGTCTATCTACATCCTATTGACTTGCTAACCCTGTAGTGCAATTAGAGAAATTAAATTTCTCCTATGATTAAGATAGTTTAACTACTATTAGAGAATATATTATAACAATTATATTGATAAACCAATGTAGCGGCGGTTGATGGTGAATAAAATTTATTCCTAAGATCTTGATATATTTTATACTAAAACTAATCTTCGCATATCTCTGGGACATCAAGTCTTCGCTTGCCACTTAACTTCACCTTACACACACTTGACCACATGCGTACTTCACCCTAGATAAGTGATGTTTCTATTTCTGTAGTCAGTAACCCGATGGGACTTAATATTAATATGGAGCTACTGTTACTCGAGGCTTTATCTGTGTGTATGTAATGATACCAATAAACCAAGGAGAACCACCCTTTTTGTTTTACTTATAACAAGAAACCATCCCTGTTTGTAGTAAGGTTACCCAGGGCGCCTTTTTACTTTTATAAATTCGAGGTGACTTACTCTCAGGCCCATGAAACCCTCTGGCCCTCTCAACGTCTCATGCCTGCCGATTGAGGATGTTTCAGTGGCAATCTAATTTTATAAGAAAAGAGCTCTTATTTTCCTTAAAGGCCGGCAACGGACCGACAACTCAACTTGAGTTGCCGGTGTTCATGGGCGGTGGTGATTACTTCCGATCAGGTAAGCCGCATGCTCGTTTGCCTCCCAATTTTATAAAAAAAAAAAAAAAAAAAACTGCAATTAGATCAAGTGTCGACATGATACACTCGTATATTGTGGAAAGTTTTAAGTGTCCAGTTATACAGTTCCTGAGATACAGCCGACTGACAGATAGACAGACGGACAGCGTAGGTAGGCTTAGTAGACAGGGCACCGTTTGTGTACGGAACCCTAAAAATATATCAAACATAACTTTAAAACATATATGTACCTACCTACCTACCTACACATGGCCAGTGTTTGGTGCAAACTCAAATAGGAACATATGCATGATCCGGAAGCACTCTAAAAAGCAAACTAAAGAGCAGGAAGATATACCTACTTGTTGTCCACGCGTCGGTTGATATATAGGTATTATAGAGGATAACGCGGGCAACAAACAATAAGGTGCGATAAGTAGATTCGTCGGCGCTTTTCATGTGCGCCTTTGAAGGGGTTTAATCCGCCGCCGGCCACCTCGCCTGCACCCACGCTGTGTACCTACGTAAATCCATGGTAAATCACATGGGGGAGAACGACTTTGGCTGTGGTTGAACTAACAACACCGATTCGGGACAAAATTGACCCACTGAACATTGCTTGTGTAAGTTGAATGTAAGTTGCGACTGTCACTCGTTTGTACAAACTTACACACACACACACACTTGAAAATGCAAGGGGAAAAATCAAGTTATAGGTACCTATTATGGTTAAGGATATTCTCTTGTCCCTAAAACGCGCTTAGCTTATATCTTTAAGAAGTAAATTAAGTTGATTTCCACTTAAAATAAATATCTAGGAATTAATTATACTTACTGAAAAAAAACTATTGTTAATTTTTATTTGGGGATTTTCTTGTATCTACTAATGAGAATAGGACTACAAAATACTAAGCGGGTATTTTATAAGCGAAGAAAGCATAATATATATAATGTTTATTATATAAGTATATTATTATATTGAAACCAAAAACGGAACCCTTATACTTAGTTCGCGTCATGTCTTTCCGCCCGTCCGTATGTCAGTAGGCATTTTACTCAAAAACTATTAAATCAAATCAAATCAAATCATATTTATTTGCTAGAACACAGTATTACATACCTACAGCAGATGTTCAAAAATTAATAGTCCATAGTGTTCAGCCTGCATGCAAGCGTGCAAATATTAGAACCTACTTAAGACTAAAAAAAAAAAACTAGGTAAGTACATTGATGATATTTGAAATAGGTATCCTCGTAGGTGTCTTGTAGAAGTCGCTACCTACTTAGCTTGGTAGTCAAATAACAGAAATAAATATTTCTAAGAGGGGGAGAATCCATTCATGTAGCAGAAGATGAACAAATAAAATTTCAGCTTAAATCATGGTATAACGCATTTTTTATGGAAATTTTCATCTTCACAAGCCTTTTAATTTTCAGCTTTCGACAGTTCTTTTAAAAACATTCAAAGGTACCTAAGCAGTTTTTTTTTGATTAGGTGAATATTTTCGGAAAGAATCACTACAAAAGTGGCATAAATTGTGTCCCCCGGTCTCTCCTCCCCTTTATCTTTCAAACAGTGTCCAACAAAAATGAAAAGTAAATCTCAAAGGTGACGCTTATTAATTGGTTTCAACGAAAATTATTTTCATCATGATCGAATAAACCGTTTTTGAGTTATTGCCAAAAAACTACCCTTCACAACAAAAGGACGTAAGTGCCATGAAGATACGCTGTTTTGCTGGTGCACTTTTTGTTTGTAGTAACGGCTTCGGAACCCCCTTTCTCGGTTTTTTATAATTAGTATCTACTAACAATCTAGTCACATCTACATACTCTTACTCGTTCACTATTAGAAAATTCTATAAACTACTTTGTATTTTTCCTTTTCTACAATTTACACAGTTATAGCTATTATAAATGTATATTCTTGCCACTTATTTATATAAACCGCTACAGTAAAATCTAAAAACCGTAAAAAGGATTGACTTAGTTTGGTATATTGTTTTATGAACTAGCAAGTTTTATTGAGTTGCTGCGGAAGATAATAAAAATCATTGTTAATAGTACACAATCATCATCAGAAGCGCTTGTAGCAGGTAAATGCAACGAAGTTATACCTATCTGTTCTATCGGTCAGTTTAATAAAGCTTTTATTGCGGTTAAATTAGCACTGGTTCGTCAACGGAGCCATCTGGATCCGCGTCATCGGTGTCAAGGCGAGGCGGTGTTTACCGCGGGATCGTTCCTCGGTGCTGCGTCGATCCATGTCAATTAAGTTGGCCATTCACCAATTTTACGGTAATTGTCGTTGACGCCGCCTGATTGTCCTAACACTAGGCGACTTTACACAGACAATGCTCGTTTACTACGTTGCAGTCCATAAAATGGTGACGCCATTTTGTTCCGAGCTGTCTTTTTATTGAGCACTGTATAAATTTATGGAATCATCATCGAGTTGTATGGACTCCTATTCGTTCGCAGGCGGGTCCATAACCATTACGGACTGTATTTTTTACACTTGTTAAAGATTTGATTGCAACTACCTATTTTACTAAATCGTTCTTATGTAGAGCCCTAGTTAATTAATAAGAAATTGAATAATATAAAGTTACGACTTAGATAAAGATATGTATTAACGTCTGGTGTAAGTTTTTTAACATTTAAACGTCTAACATTATGCCAAATATACATAAATAAATATAAACATATAAAACCTATGCATACATACACACTGTGCAAAGGTTAAATATTGAATAATGAAAAATCATGTCGAGCCGTTGGTGTATAAAAAAAGCACTTACCAATTACTTAGTAAGGGATTAGGGATAGGTTGTGTATTTAGCAAGAGTGTTGGGCAAATCGTTTGAAAACACTTAAAAACAAGGAAGTAAAGTTTCGTAGCCTAACAAAGATATAAAATGGTATGAGTGTACTGCCTTGCCATACCTAGGTATACCGTATACCCGTATAAGTCCCAATCCTATATTTATCCACATTATTATGATTGCTACTGGCGGGTTGTATAAAGTTAATTAGCTGAAATAAATAATGCGGAATTAAAATAAGTCGTTGGAAACGCGGCAGCTGTATATAGCCGCTTGGCGTACATAATGGCGGCGAGGGCTCGTTATTTTCTGGTCAATTGCCGCTTTACGGCGTCCGCGCATCCTCGCTTCCAATTACTGCCCAGCCGCCAACGCTATAAAACCTATATCCATAACGATAAAACTTATATCAAACACCCTTTTTATTCATTCCCCGCCTTAATTCACTAACAATAAAAACCATTTTTAAACCTACAACCTTACTCCGGATACAACGCAATCTCGCACCAGATGCAAATTACGCTTAGGTAAAACGTGTCTGTAGTCCGTCCTGAGCTTTTTTTTTATAATTATACCGGGTCGGTTACTTGGAAATGCATTCACAAGAAATCGGAGGGATTCTTGATGTTTAATAGGCTTAGATTAAACTTAAAAGCCGGCCGTGGGCTCGTAGCCCATTAAATGGTTCTCAGGGCTGTCGGCAGATAGTACATGGCTTAGCTCTCATTAGAAAAGGTTGGAAATAAGAGCAAAAAACATCATAGGTACATAAAGCTCGACCAAAATTTTATCTACCTACCGATAGGTTGAGTGCGTCTGGCGTCGGCTCTTCGTAGATATACATATTTTTGATGTAAGTAGGTAAATGTTTCCAAGTTAAAGAATGAATGTGGTCTGTGTTCAAGCACAAATAGGGCAACCCTTAATTTTAAATCATGGTATTAATGTAATCTTTTTAAGCAACAATGGCCGGTTGGTACCCTCTGCTCAGCTAATTAGCCGAAATAAGGAAAACAAACAGCTTTAAAGGACTAGATAAGAATACAATTTCAAATTTATCCTGTTTCGGCTTATCGCTAAGCTATTGTTAATTTTTGGAAACCGCCGACTTGGTACCTATTTGGGAAGCGAACTGCGGGTATATCCAAGGGAACTTTTTAAAGGCTTTGATTGACTAGGGGCTAATAAACATTTAGTTTTGCAAGAACAATTAAGGCGGCGCCGTCAAAGGGCCGTGTTTGAAGTCGCCGCAGCATCCGCTTTCTCTCAGATAAGTCTGTCGCGGCCTTGCCGGAGAGAGCTTTTCACGATTGCTTGATAAATTCCTACCCCGCTGGCATTTAATATTGACGTCTACGTCTACAGGAAATATTAAACAAACTTACGAGTGTGAGTCACCTAGTTAATAGGAAATTTGTATGTCATCAATAAAGACATTTGAATTAAGGGCTTCTTTAATTTTGCAAGTTTTTATTTAACTTGCAATGAATGTGTATGTAAGGGTTAAATCTTGCAAGTTAAATTTGACCCACTTTCCGGTTTCCGATGAAGCTGAAAATTTGCATACGCCTTTAGTTCTGATGACAATACAATAATATAGTACGAGCTGGTCTGATGATGGAGACTCAGAGTGGCCATAGGAACTCCTAAATTACACATGATAAACCCGTCGTTTTAGGGCTTGTTAGAATCGTCTTGACAAGTAGATGACGAGTGTGAAAAAAAAGTACAGTCGGCAACAAAAGCCTGTCCCAAAAATGAAATTTTTGACAGAAACTTATTATGTACCCACTCGTAACGTAGCACTTCAATATTGCAGTCTTGTTTTCTAGTACATGTATAATGACGCCCATTAAAATTCATTGCTCATTGGCATGACTGTTAAGATATATTTTTACTTTTGTAAGTACTTATAATATTGTTACCTACTCTTTCATGGTCTTATGTGACAGTTCTGGGACTCCTACATTGAGACCTAAGTACAGGTATCAATCCAATTTTCGAAGTTTAGTGCTTTATTAAAATGAAGTGAAACTATTTTAATTCACAACTATAAAATTTTGTAAACTACATACCTACCTACAATACGAAGATTTAGGATACAAGGTAAAAATATTAAATATTTCAGTTAATTTTGACTATGAAAACGTAATTTACATAAATATCCAAGCCATAATAATGATCGATGCACGAAGACACTGGCAACTTTCATGCAGTTCAGTTTCTTAGCAACAAACAAACCGGTGGGGGGCGGAGGGAGGCGTCAGGCTGGGCCAATAAAGGCGCGCAGTAAATCCACGTAATTTAGAGCGGTTGTAAATTAGAGTTCCGCTATAAACGCGGGCCGGCCGCGTACCTGCCGCGCCCGCGCCGGCGTCACGCCACCGGCGAATAAATCAACAGGACCGTTCCGATAGAGGACCACGAAATGTGGTTAGAAAGGTTACATGATCAACCTGTACTACTAGGACGGTATTTACCTACACGCTTGTAAGTGACGCGCTGGACTGAAACCAGTGGAGGCAGATCATGCGCTCCAGATGCAACCATGGTGCTGACTAAGATCTTCAGATGAGGGACCGACCCCAGAAAGAGATACTATTAGTACGCCACGGGTAATGAGAGAATACAGTCACAAGGTCACAACACAAGCCGATGCATCGGAGACTTCTCGATCTTCACAAAGCTGTACCACGGAGCTCTCTCGGGAGCCACTCCTCTACGCAGCGACGAGCACAAAGGGAGAACGACAAGAAGGATATTTGGTTGACTAGATATGAGTGAAAGGGGCTTGGTTCAAATCGGCGATAACTGGTGCGAAGAAGGGCACGACAGAATGAAATGGCTTGCTCTTTGTGTCGGAGGTCCAGAATCATTCAGGGTGGCGGTTTCAGTTCAGCGTAATAAATTAGTTAGGTACGCACTCTCCTTTCAACTACCCACGACTAGTTATCTAGATACTTTAACTTAATATACGTCAAGCTTAAATACTTGTAACTAATGGGTGTAAAGGCTTCCTCTTATGTTGGGTGGGTCTTACCTGTAGCCATCACGCTGATGCAGTAGGGTAGGGAACATCGTACGCAACATAAAATGGTTTCACACTCACAGATGTGTGCAGAATTCATCACGAAACTACAGCTTGTGCCCAACTCACCAGGTAGGTATGTTTTTCTGTTTGTACGTTCGGCTTGCAACTTCAACTACGAATATTCACTAGTACTTTATTTCCGTATAATTTTCAAAAACTGAAAACGATAAAAACGAATTTATTCTTTTATGCATAGAAAAATTAGGAACATCCATTGTCATACAAATAAACTTTAAATACAACTGATAAATGGGACAAAGGTAGAACTCGCAAGCCCATTCGGGCACGAAGCGTGGCTGCGTGTAGGCACCACCACTGTTCTGCCATCCAAACCAAAAATGCATTATGGGCATATGAACTTTTTTTTTCATACTATCATAATACCAAACTCCGTCTGTCCTTCGTACCAAGTTGCTGGTAACGGATATCTTTCACAAATAGTACCTAACTGCATTTGAATAAATATTTTAAAATATTTACAGACGCCATTGATATATCGTATTGTGAGGCCTCCGCGTGAGTTGTAGGTGCGATTCTCACTCAAGATCATTGATGTTGAAACATTCTTTACTTGCGTTAGGTAGCGAGGAATTTACGAACATAACGCATTATTAAACTGTTATGCAAAATGCAATTCACATAAATTGCTTATTTGACATACATCTAATAACTATCTACAATTAATTATTTATTAAAGTTATGATGTATATTACAATTAATATTCTTTAAATATAATACAAAGTAACAATTAAAAATTTAAACTATTCTATCTATATAGGCTTTTAAGGAATAGGTATATTAATTGTATTGTTCTGATTTTTCTTTTGTACCTACAATAAAGTGTTTACATACATACATACATAAAAGTAACATTGTGTGAGATAGCTGTCTTGCGAGAAACATAAAAATTAAATACGAATAGGTAATTAATAAGTCAGACAGTTTGCTTCAGGCATTTTTACCAAGAAAATTATCCGAAATATCCTAAACTTTAGAAGACTTAAATACATCTTGATAACCAAAAAAGTCATTTACAGTAAATGAGGCCTACCCAACAAACAACTCTTGATATCAACAACCACAATTTATCATTTGACCAAGGATTGTAAAGCTAAAAAATTCCATGAAAATCATTTAATTTTTATCTATGTAGTATCTACCTACTTAGATGACCTTTATTATTTTTATTAAATTAATCACAAAAAATGAATGAATTACAAAAATGGGTAAAGTGCGAGTTTTATTTCATTTTTTTCAAATTAATGCAATTTTCATGGGATTAGTTCGTGAAATGAATATTACGTTCTTTTTTTGTAGGTACAGTTTTTATTTGCGGCTTATATATATAATTAAAAACGAAAAACAGCCTTAGCTTAAACTATTTCAGAATCGAAGTGTCTTGACAGACGGATGAACAAGGAGACTAAAAAGTCATCTAATAATGGTTCTGCTTTCTAGTAGGTAGATACTTGGTACGAAACCCTACATAGGCAATATTTGAGAAATAGACTTAGTTTGTGCTGGGGCATGAGGCCATATCCATGGTCTTACGATTAACAAGCGCGTCAGCGACCAGCGTGTAAGTGCGTTGTATTATACTACCGCATCTCCACACTATCATTGAATAACAAGGATAGAAATACTTACCTATTGCATGTACTTAGCAATAATATTTACAACATTACTTCTGTGAAAAGTCACAACGAAGAAAAGCGTGTGAGAAGTTTCACGTAAAGTAAGATAAGTACACCTACTCTCATGAAATTGTACGTGAGGAAAATCAAGTGACGGGACAAATGGCGATCAGATTTTTATATACAAGAGAAGATAATACTGAAAAGAAAGGCTGTCTTTTGTTTTTTACAAGAAAATAAAAATACTGGGAAGAAAGGCGAGGCGATCGAAATTTTTTATACAAGAAATTATTATCTACTTATACCTACAGGAAACATGGTTGCGGAATTTTTATTCAAGTAAATTCAAATAATGGAAATTTCGAAGCTGGCTACCAAACCTGGCTACGAGATGGAACTAAAGGAATCCCGTTTCGTAGCCAGCTTCGAATCGGGATTATTTTTCCCATTTCGAAACCAGCTACCAAATCTGGCTACGAAATGGGACTAAAGGAGGAAGGCGATCGGAAATTTTTAACACAAGAAAATAAAAATATCGGAAAATTCATCTAACTAATCGAAATCTGGTATGAAGATAGCTTGAACCCTGGGACAGGACATAGGATACTTTTTGTCTCGGAAAAGTGGACAGTTACCGAGGAAAGAGCCATAAACGACTTACGCGGACGGAGTTGTGGGCAACCGCTGGTAATGTGATTGTTACGTACTCTAGACGTGCATTATAAGATTAGAAGATTACAACAGTATATATTCAACCAAACCCTGAATCTGCAACTTCTAGCGCAGTAAGTTAAGCAGAAAATTACCGACCAAGTACCTATAAATTTACACAAATTGAATTACTCTCAATCCCAAACTAGGCTTGCGCTAGTAGGTACCACCCTATGAGAACTTGACATGGAAACTCAAACTTATATAAATAACATTTCCTGTAAATTATCTACTTATAGGGGAAAAACTTAAGTAAATGACGTCTTGCATGTAGTTATGCTGTATAGACTATGTGCAAGAAGAACTAGGTACCTATACCTATGCAAGAGGTTATTTACTTAAATTTTTTACCTAGCTATACCTACTCGGGAACAAATATTCGGACAAATATTTGCATGTTTCGGGGATGAAACCAGAAATTTCTGGCTTTGTAGGTCGAGTCGTAGCCGCCAAATATACCTGCTCATGCAAAGAATTTTCGAATCAGTTCAGTCAGTCCAATGTGCGTTACGTCGTGGCTTTGTCGATTATCTCACCCCTTCCCGGTACCTGCAAACACTATAAACCCCATGACGCCCTCGCTTTACGATTACACATTATCTATTTTATCTGGCCTAAAACTTCTCAACAAAGAGATAAAGGTTCCACATTTACGCCGCCATATGTAAATAAATTACCCAGGGCATTGTGAGGCGGTCTACCCGGATTGTCTAAGCAAACTCGTATACGTAGAATACTGGGTCCGTCGTAAATCAGGGGTTGCAACGCGTCACGCCACGTAAAAGGGTTTATTTTATAGTCCTACGATGCAGCGATAAGTGAAATGTTACTTTATTTAGCTTGGCTTGGATTAAATTCGAGCTGTGGGTTGCTATAGACAAGGTGTGCTCATTTATGGTTTGTTTGATTTCATTTAGATGCAAGAAGTAAAGTCACAATATTCATCGACCGATTGGAGAGAGGTTTTAGGGTCAAGTCAGTGGGCATTCGTATGTTTTGGTCTGTTCCTGTACCTATCGTTGCTCCGATCTTTATGAAATTTTGTAGAAGATTAGTTAAGGCAATAATTTTTAAGTTTGAACATGAGTGAAGTTTGTGGGAAATTATCAGGTCTCTGTTCTAATGGCTGGTTCTGGTTCCTATATTCAAACCGCGGACAGATAAGCTTACGTCGGATTAAAATTTGATACATTTTGTATGGGCAAATGTCAAATTTTAACCCGAAGTAAGCCTTATCTATCCAAGGTTTGAATATAGAAACCCGACATAAGTGAACTACTTACCTACTACTCCTACTAGTAGACCGTACGAAGCGAGGTCGGCATTCGTATATTTGAATGTTAGTTTGGCTACGAATGGATACGGTAATAGGGAGCTGATTTTGATTTCAGAATCTATTCGAAGTAAGCGTAAGTATAAGTTTACCTTTCGTTAAATTAGGTTTCAGCTTCTGCCATTAAAATTTGTACAGTTTCTACATTTTTAGAATCCTTCATGTAAGATAAGTATTATTTAATTAAGTAGGTACATACCAACCAATTTATAAAGGAGCGGAGACTCCCGACTCAGATATTATCAATTTCTTACCGACACCTCCAACAGGTGAAAAAAACAGGAGTTTGACTGAGCCCGTTGTAGGTAATTGATTCATTTTCAGATCAACTGACATTTTATAGAGCTTTTAAATTTTCCGTTCTTAATTTAAAACAGTGGATGGTCAACGGCAGCTGAAATGGTTCTCGCGTGAAGTCGGACGGAAGGCGTCCCGCTCCAGCCCGAGCGCTCGGCGAGTTCCGCGGAGCTTCGTTATCTCCCATCTGGCCCCGCCCCCCGCCGAACATGGCCGCCCGACGGCATTTATGTCCCTCATGAAAACCACTCTTATAATTAATTCACAGCAATCACATGAGCCTGCACGGCACAGCTTTTATGTTTATTGTTTCTATATCATTTTAAAGCACACATTTTGATTTCTCTAGAGTGTCACTGTCATAATACTTTATTTGTGTTTATTTAGGCATCAGCGGCAGCTGTTATGATTATTGTTTAATTGTTACGCAAGTTTTCACTTAATAATATGACGCGGTCTAGTAAACTCGCGTATTTGATAAGCGAAAGTACTATTTTGTTTATTGTTTTTTGTATATCTAATCTATTATAGTCGCTACATTGGTAAGTTGTATCTATCCGTCAAGTACGAATAAAGTGATTAGGTGGTAGGTAGGTACTTAAATTAATGAAATGCGGCACGAAGCCCCACAGAGTTTGTATTTACGTACGAGAATATGGTTTTAGTAGCGTGTTAGGTGCGAACATTTCCTTAATTGTCTGTCAACAGAATATCTTCATGGTACCTACCTAAGTAAGTATATCTATTCGACAAATGCTTAGGTATACAGAGTGTCCCAAAAATCAACATCAACCCGCCTAGTGCTGATAGAGCAGCTGAAAAGCTACCGATTCAACCCCTATGTTCGTTCAGCGATTTTTACTAGTTTCGGAGATATTGATCTTTCAAATTCAAATAGGTACCTATTCTATTGTCATACTGTGAGTGTCACAATCTTCCGATGACCGGCGTACTATTTTTGGTGAATTAGGTCTAACAAGACATTTAATAAGATAAAACTTAAAATGATTGTCATAACATAAATATACCTACTTACTTACATTATTTGTGAGCATGTACCTACATTTCCAATTTATTGTAAGAACTAGCGACCCGCCCTCGCTTCGCTTCGGTTTATGTAAGTTTTCTGTAACACCCGTACATGAAACAGGATTTATTATACACATAAACCTTCCTCTTGAAACACTCTATCTATTAATAAAAACCGCATCAAAATACGTTGCGTAGTTTTAAAGATCTAAGCATATACATAGGGACAGACAGCGGAAAGCGACTTTGTTTTATACTATGTAGTGATAAGTTTATTTCAGTAATGCCTACCTATTCTACTATTGCAATAGGTAAGTAGTGGTCATAAAAAATGATCGGATGCAGTATATAATATGCTTTATCAGAGCACCATTTAAATAATTTATGTTTACATTAAGGTAAATTAGTTTTCTTTAGGACTTTTAGTTTATGTATTGAAAATCAAACAGACATGTGAAACACACTTTTTTTAAATGTGCCGTCTTTTGGTTCTTCGGATAATATACCTATATAGATTAAATCCGTGGAACTGTGACACTTTTCTAGGATTTGAGGGTTGAGCTTGATATAAATTCATGTTACCCTTGCTTGACAAAAAGGCAAACCTCGTAGTACATAGAGTGAAGGTAATTGTTAATATTTTGGAATTTTGAAAAAAGGGTTGCTCGAATCGGATATCTGAGCTCTGTAGATGGATCTCAGGCACTTTTTCTGAAATTCAAAGGCTCTGTTATTTTTTCTGCATTGCCTCATAAAACTATGCCGTACCTCGAATTAGTCATTATCAGGGTTCGGATTTTTCATAGCACGGTAGACGAAATAGAGCTGTGCAGTCGTCATTCGCATCGCTGCATATTCGCTGTGCACTCATTTGATTCCTTAACTATTTTATATTTGCCCTGATCGACTGAGTAAAGCTGCTAAGCTGTAATGAAAGATTACGAACTCGACGACGCGCTGGCCTAGTGGGTAGTGACCCTGCCTACGAAGCTAGCGGTCCTGAGTTCAAATCCCGGTAAGGGCAGATATTTGTGTGATGAGCGCGAATATTTGTTCCTGAGTCATGGATGTTTTCTATATATTTAAGTATATATTTTCTCTCTATAAGTATTTATATCGTTGTCTAGTACCCATAATACAAGCCTTGAGCTTAGTTTGGGACTAGGTCAATTGGTGTGACATTGTCCCCTGATATTTATTTATTTATTTATTTATTTATTACAATTATGAACAAAATGATTTCCATGTAGATACGTATTATTTAATATTAATCTCATACATAAAACAACATAAAATAATATAACAACCGTAACACAATAACTGAAACAGAAAACTAAAATTAAATAAAACTAACTCTAAATATATAAATTACCTAACTAAAACATTAAATCTAAGAATGGCCCCTGCGGCATTGTACCAAAGATGCTGGCAGCATTTCCTCGCTGGATGGTTCATGCTTTCGGCCGCTTCAGCTGCCGCACCAGCCCTATTAGAGGTCCGGTGTAGATGTGATGGGGCTAGCGTGTCTACACAGGTTGCATCCCACGCTAGCACCCGTCCCATATTCCACGGGTTCAAGGTCATTCCGTCAGGTCTCTTGCCATCATTTCTAGAAATGCCTGTCGGCTCTTAAAGAGCCGGGACCTTTATTGAGGCAAGAGACCGACGAATGATGTCGTTGAGTGCGGCGTGTCTGGAAAAGCGGCCAGCACTTCTCTGGCAAGAAAGTCCGTGATGTCCTAGCCGATCTACGTCACTTCCGCAGACCGGGACCCCAAGGCGAAGGCAAACTGAAAGTCGGAGTGTGTTAGGGTCTAGGAAAGTACCAGTGCTTGGCGAGGGATGAGCTTGAAGCCAGTATCCAGCCTCCCTTGTACCGACTGCTAAAATTGTAGCACGATCCGTTGCGCAGCACTGGCTAAGAAGGGAATCAACAGTCAATTTACATACCTACTATGTCATCCCAACACCTCTGCGATTTTGGGTTTACAGGAAAATTTTGACCGGGGCAAGCAGTGAACCACCCATTCTTTGCGTCCTCCAAACCTGAAGTCTCATAGTTTAAAGGGAATTCCCTAAGGATTTTTCTATGATTAATGATAATGATTTCCTATAATGATATGTATATTAAAAGTTAAAGTTATTAGCCACATTTGTAGTAAAATTAAATATTGCAATTAAATAAACGAATGAGTATGAGTATGAGTAAGAGTTGAATTTTAATGTTAATGTCGACTCCACAGCTCTCTTTCGTCTTACCGTGCTATGAAAACTCCGAACACTGGTCATTATATACCTACGCATGAAAGGCAAGCAGCGCTGTTTTTTTAGACGCGATTTGTGACAATTTACGAAGTGCAAATAAGATTATATTCAGTTTAGTCAAGTTTGCATATATACCTATGATCATCCCAGTTATTATCATAATCGAATGTGATGCCTAGAAACCGAATTGCGTCAACGCATTCAATTTGAATGTCCTGATATGATAACACATACATACACATACATAGACTCACGCTGACGAATTACCTACCAACAACAAAAAGATGTTAATAATTCTGTAACCATATTCTACACATTCAGTTTGCATTCAAATTATTGTTAGTCAACCAGTCAATAATATCTTTAAAAACTTTATTAGCCTCGGCTTCATAGGTCATGATGGCAGCTCCGCGCACTACCACTGACGTGAAATACTTGGTAAATCGTTAATATAAACGAGAAATAGTAAGGGCCCCAAAATACTCCCTTGTGGCACTCCTAGAAGTACTGGTTCCAGGTTTGACTCAAATGTTTCCATAGTTTTGGATTGGGTAAAGTATTTGGTTATTTCAGTTCTTTGTTCAGTAAATATGTTGAGATCCGATTATGACAGTTGCTTCTAATTCCTAAGTTGAAAAGCTTTCCAACAAGATTTTGTGATTAACGAAATCGAAAGCTTTAGACATGTCTAAAAATATAGCCATCACCGGTATTTTATTATCTCTGCATTCGGATATTTCTTTAAGTATTTCTTAAATGCCCAAAGTCGCCGATTTATCTTTCCTGAAACCAAACTGATTATCAGACAGTATACCAAATTGCCAAACCTCTCGTAGAAACTTATAGGTGTGGTGTGTATTGTATTTTCTTCTCAAATATCGGTATGAACGGTTAAGTTTCTCACCCTTTTTAGGGTTCCGTAGTCAAACTACGAACCCATATAGTTTTGCCATGTCCGTCCGTCCGTCCGTCCGCAGCCTAGCTCAGAGACCCTTAGAGCTAGAAAGCTGTAATTTTGCATGAGTATATACATTAATAGTCACGCCAACAAGTGGTAAAATGAAATCTTAAATAAAAAAATTTTAGTGTATACACGTAACGTGGGGATGTATTTTTTTCTAGATACCCCATAGTGTGGGTGTCGTTGGATCGGTATTTAAAAATTTTGCGGGTTTTTGAATACAGCTTTTCAGCATTAAGCTTAAAAGCGCTTATTTTTGTAAGAGTCAAGTGTGCCCCCAACACCACCCCTACAGCCAAAACTACAAATATACTAAAAATCTGAAAAATATCTAAAAGTAGACTTAATTCGTACAGGCGACTAAACTTTTTATGCCTAATAAAGATCATCAAAGACAGCACCAAATAACTTTAAATAGAAATGAGTTCATACATGTTGTTTTTTGAGATAGGTTTTTGTGTTTGTCGTTACCGTAACGGCTTCGAAACTGATCATGGTTCGACATGCTCTTGCCCGGTTTTTTGAAAACTGGTTTGACGACGCCAATTTTCAACTTGTCAGGGAACTGACCTTCCGATATTAAGAGGTTGATAATGTGACTTATGTCGGGTTCCTATATTCAAACCGTGGATAGATAAGGCTTACTTCGGGTTAAAATTTGACATTTGCCCATACAAAATCTGTCAAATTTTAATCCGAAGTAAGCCTATCTGTCCGCGGTTTGAATATAGGAACCGGCCATTAATGGATGAGCGATCCCTGATTTTCTTTTAATGATACTGTTAATGAGAATATTCTGGCTACGGCCAGAAGATTCGGAATTGTTCAGAGACTTGATTATTTAAGTTACCTATAATGGGTCTGTAGGTTTGAGCTAAATAGGTAGTCGAGGTGTTGGACTAAGTATATATTCTGTGAATGCTGCCCCTTTTTACTGTGACATTGGAAACATTTAGGAATTGTTTATTGAAAGCGTTAGCAATTTCCAGCAGCAGGATCCTCAATTAAATTACTTCTTAAGTGGATTTTTCCCAATTATTGCGCCCCTGTGGCTTTATAGTGAGTTTAGCGCGGGCCGCTTCTCGCATCATGCTGCGGACAACCATGCTATACTCTTACCTCCGTCAATGCCCCTGCAACCTTCGAGCATAATAGGATTTAGGAACGACGGCAAAAGGCTGGAAGGCATAACTTTGGTTCCAAGGAAGACAGTCCTATCTTCCACCATGGGTGCTTGATTGGGATGCCACCTGCGTGGACACAGCCCATCAGTAAAAAAAAATCATGTATATACAGGGTGTTCGGCACATGGACCGTCAATTTTTTTTGGGATATTGTTGGGGTTATTCGTTATCTTTTCGCCCTTGGACTTATGGTCATAAGGGTCACGGTTTTGGAGATATGATTTCTTAAATGTTTTTTCTCAAATTTTCCGAAATTCCTCCTTTAAATGTTCGTAACTTTTTTATTAATGCGTGTTACAAAAGAATATGTTGTATTTAAAACTTGTTAATACATGCTAGTTCAAATACTAATAGTCTTTATTCTAATTGATAGTCTCAAAGGGACGTACGAGGTTTTTAATTTCACCAATTTACTGTTTGTGTGAAAAAAATCCAACTTCAAAATTCAATTATTAAAAACCTAAATACAATTTTGGGGTTCATTTTGTTTTAAAAACTTCTGTAGCTAATTACCTTTCTAACGATGTGCTACACATTAATAAAAAGTAAACGGGAATATCCACATTTTCAAAGAAAAGTTCCAGAGCACCTAGATAACTCGTTTCCTAACTGGTGGATAGGCATAAGCGGCCCGATACCTTGGCCCCCAAGATCTCTAGACCTAAGGCCCTTAGACTTTTATGTCTGGGGACGGGCAAAAGAACTAGTTTATGTTACGGAGGTACCTACGCAATTTCTCAAGTATTTTTGAAATAAAACTTCATTTCAATACTTTACAAGTACTGAAGCGAAGTTTTATTTGACAAATAAAGCGTTAGGTCTGGAGATCTTGCGGGCCAAGGTATCGGGCCGCTTCTGCCTATCCACCAGTTAGGAAACGAGTTATCTAGGTACTCTCAAACTTTTTCTTTGAAAATGTGGATATTCCCGTTTATTTTTTATTAATGTGTAGCACATCGTTAGAAAGGTAATTAGCTACAGAAGTTTTTAAAACAAAATGAACCCCAAAATTGTATTTAGGTTTTTAATAATTGAATTTTGAAGTTGGATTTTTTTCACACAAACAGTAAATTAGTGAAATAAAAAACCTCGTACGTCCCTTTGAGACTATCAATTAGAATAAAGACTATTAGTATTTGAACTAGCATGTATTAACAAGTTTTAAATACAACATATTCTTTTGTAACACGCATTAATATAAAAGTTACGAACATTTAAAGGAGGAATTTCGGAAAATTTGAGAAAAAACATTTAAGAAATCATATCTCCAAAACCGTGACCCTTATGACCCTAAGTCCAAGGGCGAAAAGATAACAAATAACCCCAACAATATCCCAAAAAAAATTGACGGTCCATGTGCCCAACACCCTGTATATGGTCGTGGCAGCGAATGCCATTTCGTTGCTTTCGGTGTCACGACTATCAGTCCGTGATGTACAAGTGTTCACAAGCTTTATATGGAGCGTTGCAACGCTTGGTCGATGAAATGAAAACACCAGACAGAAAAACTTGAAAAAAAATGGATTTATATATTGAGGACCTACCTACATGTTAATTTCAAACATGAACAACTCAGTAAATGAACCACATTTTAAAGTTGACATGAAAAGAACAAAAAAGGCCGAACTTTTAATCGAGTTACAGTCTTAAATCTGGAATGAAAGACTGTAATTTCCACACACACACACACACATACACCTACCGTAAAACGGGATTCAGTCTTATAATTACCTACTTAGTAACATAATTATGCTTCAGTTTAGGTTGTGTCCCGACTCACCCCTTAATCCCTTCTCACCCCGTTTTACGGTACTTAGATTTAGATTTAGTGTTTTCCTGCAAGTGGTTCTAAGCTGTATTAAGCTTATCAAAGTATCAAAACACTCAACTACTTAGTTTGTTGCATTAAATCGGCATAAAATATGTCGACAATTAGCGACGGAGTGACAAGGCAATTAGCACTGATCCAACGCAGATAGTTGAGGACACAACAACTATGTCCTTTTAATTAAATACCTCGTATCATTAAAACTGAAATTAAATACATTGGTAGTATTGGTAGGTATAATAAAGCTAAATTGAAACAGTTGACATGCAGAAATCCTAAGTAAATTAGTCCGAGAATAGGTACGGTTTATAAAAACAGTTTTGTGGTGAAACATAGCTGCAGCCGTGTTTTAAAGGTTTTCCAGACTCAGATGTTGTTTTTTTAATCGCGCTTTATGTAGGGAACCTTGGGTGTTATGCTCTCAAAAACAACGGAGGGTCGGGCGAATGAGTGAAATCGCACCGGCGAGTTTAGGTAGTCCCGTCCTTAGCGAACAAAACACATTTTATCGCGTGCATTTTCCATACTGCAAAATTGAAAATGCACGCGCTAAAATATGTTTTGTTCGCACTGACGGGACTACTTAAACTCGCCGCTTGGACATTAACTCTTCCATCCGTCCGACCGTCGTCGTTGTTCAGAGAATCACTACCCTTGTCACAGACGAGGCGCGAGAGTGTCAAATAAAACAAGATGGAGTGGAGGCAACAAAAATACCTTGGTATGAATAAACACGCTATAGGTAAAGCGTGATTGAAATGTAATTTGTCCTGTCACTGTGACATTTGAATTTGACAGAAAGAGACAAAAATACTCTTTTTAAAATATGTTTATCGTGCGTTTATGAATGGGGGGGTTAGGTTAGGTTAGGTTTTGCGTTTACAAAAATATGCAAATTGTCAAAAATTTGCTTGTTGAGGAGATTAAGACGATTGTAAAAAACCAATACGTTTCTCATCCCTTAAAATAAGTCAGTTTTTTACCATTTTTGAATATATACGTTGTAGAGATTATGAAAAACTAGGTCTGTTCGTTTTTCTTTCCTTTCTTGGAAAGAAACCAATTAAAAAAACGGGTACGCACAAACCTAGTTTTTCAAAATAACTACAACATTATTCAAAAATCGTTAAAATCGGACAGGATTTAGAGGATGAGGAACGTTAAAAACTAAGTATGTATGAATGTTTTTTGGCAGCTGCACGATTTAAGCGCCTTTTCCACCGGTGAGGCAAGGCGAGACAAGGAGAGACGAGAATTGAAATATGTGTTGAAAAAAATTACTTCCCTCCTCGCGTATCTTTCTAAAGATAGTAATTTTAGATTTAAAATCATTCTAAAGTTTTGTACATAAGGGTTGGATTGTAGACCTAAATACCTATATAGGAACCTTTTAATTTAACCTTAACGGTTAACCGCTTGCCTTGTTTATCTTGTCATGTCTTGTTTTTTAGTAACTCGAAAACGAATATTTCAATCATACTTTACTTTTTCTAATCGCCTTTACTATTTTAAATCGTGTTCTGGACCTGTCCATAGCATGAACCCCTAAACCAGACCCGGGTTTGTATACCTACTGTATTTTACGTAAGTATATTTACTACTCGAAAACAATAACTACTTACTTAGGTACCCTAAACATTTATTAAATTACGATACAGACTATGTGTAGTGCTCTCTACTTATTATGACGCCTTATTTGCCAATATTTTGACAAGAATATTACAGCATAGGTATAATCAGTCGATTGCAGTTGCCAGGGTAGTGATTCTGTAAACAACGCCGGTCGTGCGGACTGTCGAGTGATATCCAAGCGGCGAGATTAAGTAGTCCCGTCAGTGCGAACAAAACACATTGTAGCGCGTGCATTTTCAATTTAGCAGCACGATGGGTCGAACGTATAAGGCTGCTTAATTGAAAATGCACGCGCTACAATGTGTTTTGTTCGCACTGACGGGACTACTTAATCTCGCCGCTTGGATATCACTAGACAGTCCGCACGACCGGCGTTGTTTACAGAATCACTACCCAGGTTGCCATTGCCACTATGGATCACCGCAACGACCGACTAGTAATTGTTAAATCTAACAGATTTTTAGACAGGTTATGCAAAGATGTCTTTCGACGCCCGCGCCGTTTGTTAACAGATAATTTGCAAACATTTTGTGTCACAGATAATTTGCAAACACAGGGAAGCTTTTCAAATTTGACTTGGTTATTAAATTAACTTCCCATAGACATTGTGCCAAGTGAAGCTAATGAAAAGCTTGTAACAAGTTTAAAATTAAAATACATGCATGTCCTAAAGTAATTGTACCACTACAGTCGCCGCCCTTGGTAACTACACAAAATTTAGGTACTCGTAATAGGTATGTAGAAATACACATGAAAAGGTCCGTATTATGTACGGGCCGGATAATACAGACCGGCACATGAACCTTTAACGTTAAAAAAACAACATTCGAATGGGACTACGTCCCCGAGAAGGCAACAAAAACAACAACTACATACACGTCGGATTAAAACCTCAATTTTTTGTGACCTTTTTGACCATGGGCGTTGGCCGACTCAGGTAGATTCGAGGGTTCATGCCACTCCTTTGAATGAATATGCGGTATAAGACGATTTGGAATCAATGCATGATTCAACATGGCTGAGGAAAAACAGAAATATAAGCACAAACTGCTAAGGATATAATTTTTTTTTATTATTATTAGTTATCAGGTTATCACTTCTTAGACTTATTTTCAACGGGATAATAACGTAAATATTGAGCTGCCGATATTTCTACGACGTTACAGTAAATACTCCCAGGGGTGTTATTCTCTCAAAAACAACGGACGGGCGGACGAACGAGCGAAATCGCAGCAGCGAGTTTAGGTAGTCCCGTCAGAGCGAACAAAACAAACTTTAGCGCGTGCATATTCAATTAAGCATCCTTATGTATACATACGTTCGATCCATCGGCAGAAACCATGCTGCTAAATTGAAAATGCACTCGTTTAAATATATTTTGTTTGTTCGCACAGACGGACTACTTAAACTCACCGCTTGGACATTCACTTGTCCGTCCGTCCGACCGTTGTTGTTCAGAGAATCGCGTCGCGTGCATTTTCAATTTAGCAGCATGGTATCTGCCGATGAAGAATCGAACGTATTAGGCTGCTTAATTGAAAATGCATGCGCTAAATGTGTTTTGTTCGCTTTGACGGGACTACATATTTAAACTCGCCGCCGCTGCGATTTCGCTCGTCCGTCCGACCGTCCGTTGTTTTTGAGAGAATACCACCCCAGCTTCTCAATAGCGTTCGGCTGGTTATTACTGTCACACTTGCACTCACAACTGACAGTATATTTGTCACTCGTGTTTCATAGAAAAACGACAATTGCAGATAGCAGCTCCCTATTTCACCATCCCGACATTGACAGGTGACAGGTGCCATTTCAGTGTACATGGCGCAGTTTATATGATACCCAATGATCTATCAGCGTGTTAACGTTGCAATGTATAACGAATTGTCACCTGTCACATGTCATTGTCAAGATGGTGAAATAGGGGGCTGGATAAGGATCTGGTGGAACTGGGTAATAATGGATAAAACGGAAAATGTTTAAGTCGAATTTAAATCACCAACACTTATTATTTCTCACTTCTGAAGCCAGTTATTGTGGTGGTGGCTCATAACTGTGGCAAACTTTTATTATTATTATCCCTTGATCTACTTAGGTACCTAAATGCTTAAAGGTATAAATGAGTCAAGTTGTTTAATCAAAAAAATTCGGTTAGGCCCTTCAGAAAAGGTTAATTGACGACACCTTAGTCCAACGTAGTCTTTATTGCCTGGTATAATTAAGGAAATCAGACCGAATAATTCGTGTAGGTAGTTTTGAAAATTGGTATACCTACAGTTATTCTTTGAGGTGTCCAGATAAACATTCTAACCCCCTTACTTATAAACGTGGAATAAGCTTAGAATAGTTTAGCCATGCTTATAGTCACTTTCTGTCAGATGCAAATGTCACAATTACAGATAAGGACAAATTTCACGTGTATAAAAAAAATATATGTAAGAAGGTAAAAGTCTAAAAGTCCCAAGGGTGGGAGAAGACCCGGCGGTGGGAGAGGGGGAGAAAGGTATGTTTTTTCAGATTGTTGCTTGTATGTTGAAAACCATTCAAAATATCTCTTTAGTCACTTGTACAATAATTATCTAGGTAGGTACTTACATTAAATTTGCTATACAAATAATATTTTTACAGTAGGATCACGAGTAGGTACGTAGGTAGGTACAGTCAATAACTTCAACTGTCGAGCCACTGGGTGAATATTTGGCGTTTCAACCGCCGTCATTATTGTTTTCGCATATTATTAAATATAAACTCAAAAACTTTCTTGTTTTTTTTAATGGAATGGATACTGCCCCCGGGTCCGCTGATTTTGACATCAAAAATTGCTGGTAGTTATCATTATTTTCGTCAATGTATTAAAGAGAATAATGACGGCGGTTGGAACGCCCGAATATTCACCCCACTAAACCTGTCGCAGTAGGTAATGATTCATTTTGACGAAATTATACCGTGATTTGATTATGACAGGGTTCTATGATGGCTCAACAATTTAGAGTTACTGACCGTACGCGTTTCTTGTTGGACGTTTATTTTACCAACCATTGCGACTTAGTCTATTTGAAGATATCTACTTCTAGGCAGAATTTAGGTACTTAATGTTATTTATACTATGGCGAAAATAGTATTCAATAAAATCCCCACAATGACCGGTCCTTCCCCCTACTCTTAAATCCTTGAGTTCCATAGAAAAAAAACAGGTCAAGTGCGGGTCGGACTCGCGCACCGAGGGTCTAAGAAGAAAATTTAAGATAATTTCGTTGGAAAGCGAAACAGAAAATGTTCATTTAGTTGTGAACTTTATTTTCTTCGCGACAGCTTCATTTAATTTTTCGCGTAAAATATAAGTAAGTAGTTATTTTTAAATTAGGATTTTTTCAGATTTTTTGGTCCATAAACTAAGGAGTTTTTTTTTGTACATTTTTGTCTATAAATCAAAATTAATATTGTTTTTACTAAAAGTAGATGCCGGTAACTAAGTTATACAACTATGCTAAATTTCAAGTTGATAGCTTCTATAGTTTCAGAGAAAAACTGCTGTGACATACAGACACCAAAATTTCACCATAGGTAAGGGTTCCTTTTTTACCCTTTTGGTACGGAACCCTAAAAATACAAAATACAATTTTATGGAATCGTTCATGTGTGGTTTAGTGGGATTAGGGCAGTGACCACGGGCTGTACTTTTGACATAATATTAATATTCATTCGCAGTAAGTTTTAGTTTACCATACCAAAATACGGTGTAAGTTTAACTCCTGAAAGAGTACAGACCTACTTACTTAATCAATATGTGAGAGCAAAAATCAAAGTACTGTCTAAACAAATAAATTTTAGTTTTCACTTAATTTCAAATAAAAAAGTCCTTAAACATTTGATCCGAGCTTTCAAACTTAACAGGTAACAAGTCCTAGGGGTCCAAATAGAGATTTCACAGTGATTTTGCCCAGTAAATGTTTCTTCACTGTTGCTCTCGCTAGTGAATAGCGGCAATGGTCGTGGTCTTTTAAATATTTAGTGCAACAACAATTCAATTACTTAATGGCTTATTGTTATTTGTTATTAAAATAGCTATTTTAAGGTCATTGTAACCCTTACTTTGGATTTTTATTTATTCTTCTTCATTGTTTAATTCCGACCTCATTCGAAATGATCGTTTAAAATTTAAATCAAAATTACTCGATCTAAAAGAATTTTAGTTTTCACTTAATTTCAAATAAAAAAGTCCTTAAACATTTGATCCGAGCTTTCAAACTTAACAGGTAACAAGTCCTAGGGGTCCAAATAGAGATTTCACAGTGATTTTGCCCAGTAAATGTTTCTTCACTGTTGCTCTCGCTAGTGAATAGCGGCAATGGTCGTGGTCTTTTAAATATTTAGTGCAACAACAATTCAATTACTTAATGGCTTATTGTTATTTGTTATTAAAATAGCTATTTTAAGGTCATTGTAAACCCTTACTTTGGATTTTTATTTATTCTTCTTCATTGTTTAATTCCGACCTCATTCGAAATTATCGTTTAAAATTTAAATCAAAATTACTCGATCTAAAAGCTACTCTAAAAAGTCTTAGGGCCTGTTGTTTGATCAGTAGTTAAACTAACTAATTGTTAAAATTCGAAAAAGGAACTGAAAATTTGACACATTTCCTTGACATTCCTTCAAATTTTCGATTCCTTTTTCAAATTTTAACAATTAAGTAGGTAGTTAGTTTAACTACTGATCAAACAACAGGCCCTTAGATCACAAATCCACAGCTCCGTCAACCCGACACCGTTTAAACAAACAATCCCAATCAAATTTGAAATTGGTATTAAAACAGTTTGCATTCATAATATTCCGCGAGAGCAGTTTGGAGTCCCGGGGGGCCATTTGTCGCGCTGGGCTCCCGGCGGGCCCCTTAGCCGCCGCTGATTTATCCCTCGCTCGCTCCCGCAATACATCTGACACATAAATGTCTCTTTGCCTCCCTTTACATCCTGCGAATTTGTTATGTATCGTGCGAAGAATGAAGAACCTAACTAACCTACCTTGAAATAGAAATTGAGCGGAGCTCAGTTGCTGTTTTATTAGCTGTGAAATTGGTAAAGTTAACCGTTGTTGGTTTGATTGTTATGTTATGATAGTTAGTCCACATGTAATGGAATTATGACGACACCGGACCCAGCCTGCCTACTAAGCTAGCAGACCCGGTTATGGGTAAATACCTATTCGAGTGGTGAGAGCAAGTATTGGATGTTTAGGTACCTACTACGTATTTCTCTATATAAGTAGAGTACGTTAATCGTTGCCTAGTACTCATAGTACGAGCCTACCAGCCAATTGGCCGATTTTTACCATTTTTGTACGATACCTTGAAAATTATTCAAAGATTGGTAGGCCTTATCTGCACAAACACAGCATAACTTAACACGAATTGCCTAGAACGTGCTCATTTAACGAATCAGCAAATAGTTTGTATACCTACTATTAGTATAAAACATGCATTTAGACATTTCTTATCCATTTGTTTTACTTATTTGAACTAACGACCTCAAACTATTCGATAGTAAGCAGATAAGAGAGCAGTCATTCGTGTTCAGTCACTGTTTGCGCTTAGAGTTGACCATGGCTTGTCTGATGAGTGTTTCTGCTGTGAACCAGTTGCCGGGAAGCCAGTTCGAGTGGATCTTCGGGAATGTAGTGGAGCTGTGTACTGATGCTGCTGTCCAGGTGGCGAAGAAGCGGCCTTTCGCGACTCTTGAGGACGTTTGCAACGCGTTTGCTCAATATTTAGATGGTCTTACGGAAAACGGTAAGTCTCCATTATTACCAAGCTATGTTAATAAGCACAACCGTGCCCTCAGCGACAGGCCTCCACGTTGCCTCCGACGATTTGTTCATCGAAAGTATAATTTCACCGAATTTTACATCATTGAATGCCACTTTATGCTGAAGCCGTGTTGTTTTAAGTTATCACAAAATGTTAACCTCTGCCTGCGCCTAAAAAGCCTGTCGATGGTATTATGAAAATTGATGAAGTGATACGTTCTATGATGTGAGTGTCGACAAAACAACAACAAACACACTTTTCAATTTCTCATTATTTCTGCAAGCTAGTACATATTTATATATATGCCTATTTAATTAATAAGTAAGTGCAGTGTGTGTAGGTATATTGTTCAATAATAGAATCACATAATAGTTCAACATTTTGCCAGATTAACTAAAAACGAAAAAAGATTGTCATTTTATTGCATCTACTTACTTTTTGATTTCTGTTTCACCTTAAGGTTGACTGGTACAGTCGAGTTCATAAAATATGTATACACTTTACCTTGTCATTTTAATGACATGTTTAAAGTGCCATACTATAGTATACTAAAGTGTAATGTATCTATACATATTTATGAACTCGACTGAACAGAACGCTTGTAGCGCAATAAGGTATTTAAAACAAATGAAAAGATACTTGTGTTGTCTGCAAAAGTATTTAACAGCCTATTTACTCTGATTCCAGAGAAGGTAGTGGTCTTGCAGCTGCACCCGGACCTGGCCGGCCGGTTGGCTGCGCAGGGCGGGCTGACCGCGGAGTCCACAAACGAACAGCGCAGCGTCGGCCTCGACCGTCTCACAGCTGAACAGAAGACCCTCATTGACTACAATAACGAGAAGTAATGACTAGTGTTGCCTATCTTAAGTTCGAAAAACTTTTGTCTGCTGTTTTGTTTCTCCAAAATTGTAATTTGTCTAGTTTCATTTTTCTCTGAAACCCTAACCTAACCTACAGGTTCCGTAGGTATATAATCTCTTTAAACATTTTGAAAAGTCAATGTGTTCAGAGAAAAAATATTTTCAGACACGAAAATTTCGGATAAACGAAACAACGGACAAAAGTTTTTCGAAACATCAATAGGTTAGGTACAAATTACAAGTAATTTACTGTTAAAAAAATTTATGTAATTCGCGACAAACATAAACAAGAACAGATAAAAACGTACAAGGAGAAAATAGCCACGGAATGGTCCAACTCAGCGTAATGCTGGCTTTAAAGTCAGCGCTGGTCTTCCGTTGGAACCATCAGGTGAAACCACGGAAGGTTACACACACATAATTCATCGAAACAAAACATAAATAATAAAATGAGAAATAACAAGTAAAATAAACGTCAAACTCAGAAATTCGCTGTTACTACAGCGAATTTCTGAGTTTGACGTTTATTTTACTTGTAATTATACTAGTGACTGCGTGTTGCAAGGGAATAAGTAGTTATTACGCTGTCAGAGTGGATACTTAGGTACATTTAATCCCAGCAATTTCTGCCTGATACAAACAGAACATAGCTGCACCACATATCGTTGCTTTGATGAAAACAAAGTCATTAATTGAGAAAATATAGCGTACCTATGTACGAGTATCGAGTATGTATGCAAAAAAAGTGGGCCAAGTGCGAATCGGACTTGTGCACTGAGGGTTTCGTACCGCTCGAATGACACTGCCGGTTTTCAGTAATTGTGGTTGTTTTTTAGGGTTTGCGCATCAGATTTAGCGCAAAACCTTGGTTTTAATATGAATTTATTTTACTCCTTAGTACATTCACAGACGGACGGGTGGGCAGCGTTGCCTTTAATAGGGTCTGCCAAGCCTCTAGTCTAGGGGGTGCCAAGATGCAAACGCTACTAACGTTTTTCTCTTCTACCGCTTAAATTGCACGGGATGACAGTTGCCCACGTGGTTTATCGTAACGTACGCGAATGTTTGACACGTCTTGGGTACGGAACCCTAAAAGTACCTACAGGCCAATTGAGAACCTTTTCCCTCAAAGGAAATCGAAGTCTGTTGAAAATTATAACTATTAAATAGATAAAAACCGCCGATATTTTACTGTTAAACAGCTCAGCTCTCAACACAGTTCTCTTTTGTCGGGGGTTATTATAATATAAATATGACCGCGGTTTTTCATGTTTGGATACCTGACTGAATTGCATTGCTAGCGCCATCTGTCTCATCTTAGCAAAACTACGTAACCGCTTGAAAATAGCGACTCAAGCAAACAGCATGGACGACGTAGTTCCATCAAATGCCGCTAGGCTCGCAGACGCATTTGTCGTTCAAGTTATTTCATATTCAAATAAAAAGTACATTTTGTAAATTGCGCAGTAATAGTATTCCATATTGAATAGGTAGGTATTGTTTGAATTCTGTATGCCAAACTTCATTAACTTCCATTCAGGTGCCCTTAACCTAATTAAGAGTATCTTTAAAACTTATAGTCTGTTCTCAGGAACTTTTAGATTGTATAATATGAATCTCTTAAAGAAATAGGCACGTGATGTAAATAATCAAACGAAATCTGCAAGTTGGTTTTTATTTAGTTTTCCGGTTAGGTTAAACCAATTCCAATCCCCTGCCATATTTTATCTACAATCGAAAATTCTGTATTCCGCGTGAAATTATACCTACTAATACTCGTAGATTTCAAAAAAGGAGACTCAATTCGTCCAAATCTTTCATACAAATACCGACTTATATTTGTGTAATTTCCTTACATTGTTTGATGACAGCATTATATACGGCTCAGCGGAAACGGGATTGCCAGACTCGTATTAGTTCGCTTACCCAACACCCGACAACTAACGACAATCTCCTACTTTCCGTGCCTAGGCAATAATATACTATTGTTTTCAGATACAAGGCCAAATTTGGCTTCCCATTCATAATATGTGCGAGGGAGAATAAGATAGCGTCGATAATTGAAGGGCTGCAGCGGCGGTACAACCACTCCCGCGCACAGGAGATTCTGACAGGCATCAGCGAGGTGAAAAAAATCTGTGCACTCAGGATAAAGGATCTTGTTAAAGAAGGATAAGACATTAATCTGTCAAACCAATAGGCAATCACGGTTTGCCTATAATTAAAAGCATTTACTGCCGGCAACGCATATAAGCATTTTCCTAACTTCTGCATTTTGCGTTAAGAGGATTTTGAGGCAGAAACTTTCTATACAAAATGCGATAACGTATCTCTCCCCTTTAAACCTAGTTTTTCAAAATAACTATAAGATATTTAAAAAATCGTGGAAATCGGACTTGTATAATTATGAACCTTCTTATAATCTGTATTCTCCATATAAATCAATAGATGTGGCATCAGGCGAAAATTCTGTAAAAAATGCCGCCAGTGAATGCTTACGAACGAAAAGTTTAACCTTAAATTATTAAGACCATGAATTGTTTAAGAAACATGTAATTAAAGTTTGTTTTAAAAGAGACAGTTTTATTATCACAAATTAGAATTAACCATTTCAGAGCAGGCCGAGGGAGCGCTCCACTACAGCGTGGGGCTGGCCTGCCACTTCACAAAGCTCTGGTGTATTGAGGATATCCTCAAACCCAATATCCAAGTAGCGGCCAGTAAGTACATCTCTTTGGAGGTTTGAACTGGGTAGGAAGGGCAGGCGGCCAACCTGAAATCATAAAGGAGAATTAAGCCAGACTAAGATTCCATCACAATACATCATATCATATATGAATAAATAATCAAGGAAAATAAAGATGTAGATTTTTCAAGTAGAAACAGTAAATCTTAATAGCATTAGTAGATTTTCATTGACATCACTTCCAAGAAACATAACTACCTAATAGGAAATTACATAACGTCGGGGATACTGCAATACTGCGTAACTAACAAATTCAATAAGTTGCAAAATGTACCTTAATGACACTCATTAAGGTACATTTTGCAAGTTATTGAGTTATTTTTAAAATATTATGGAAATTATAAGCTTATCTACAACAATCTGATTACATTAAGAGAAACCTGTATTTTGTATAGGACGTGTTGCCTGCTACAGAGTAGCGTACCTCATATAAATCGTTTATCACTATTCCCTCAGGAACCATCAAATTTGAGCCCAATGGAACCCCAACCCACCGTAGAACAGTGTCACAGTGCCATTATAAAACAATTTGTAATCAACAACACAATTGTTTCATTCTGTGTTGTATTGGGCCGATTATGGCTTATCACTTCATTATATTAGAACAATAATATAACTTTCTCATTCTGAAAGGTAGCATCCTTTTCACCCTGTCACTCCGAATGTAACTCTGGGGCACCCAAAGGGGTTAAAATATCATTCAATCTAAGGACCAACCCAAATCTGTAGTTCTTAAATAATACTGCACGCACCTGACTAGCAAACTTCATTTCCATTGTGAGTTTCAAAGGTGCATGGAGTCCTTGAACATTTCGTAGCATGGCCATGTTCATTTTCTCTTCATTCAGGTGAAACTAAAAAAAAACAAGAAATGGCACCTTATCAGTTAATTACATTCTAATAAGACTAATACATTTTGGCTGCACTGGGACCTAAGCATTTCATATTATTATTCCTGTAAAGCAAGTATAATTACTCAGTATTAAACCATTTGCATGAAACTTATAGAGATAGTCATAATCATCAATATTATATCTAGAAATTCTGCGAAAAAAAAGGCTGCTTCCATTGGACAGGTTTGGGATAAGGAAGAAGTTACTTCAAAGGATTGCGCTAAATGGAATTCCTTTTTTGAGGCTGATAAGTGATAAAAGGATACCTATCATCATCATCATCATAATAATCATTAACCTTTCAAACCCCCATAAATATAGAGAAAAATCAAAATAGTCATTAGTGTCTTAAAATACAGATCAAGTACTTTTTGACAATGGCTCCTTAGTAGACACCAAGTTCCAGAAAGTTAATCATGTGCAGATATAGTGTTTTGAATTATTAAAGTCCTGCCACACTACTTCAATTGCACCTAATTTAGGCAAATAATTAACCCAATAATGTTTAGATGATTCTGGCCATGATAAAGTTTAATAGTGCGCTAGGGTCAATCAACTTTTCTTTGTAGCTCGTTGCCATGGTTACGTCTCCTGAGTCACTCTTTAAAACTATGATTTCAAAGAATATAAGTCCACTAAAAATCAGTTTTATTGGCAATTCCAAACCCATTCTTTTATGGGCTTTCTCCTGAGTGTGCTAGAAGTATATATTATAGCATTTTTTCTAAGAAACTCTAACACTGTTGTCTCCTGGGTTACGGGACAGAATAACAACAACAAAAAGTTGATCCACCCGCTACCATTTGACATTTTGTTGTGCATGGTTCATTTACGGTGTGGCCATACTTCTTATCTTACACATTGAGGTGAGAATGCAATGTCAGTTGAGAACCAGAGTATGCCTTTGTAGAATGAAAATACTATAAACAAATACTAAATCTGCAACTTAAACAGTCCACATTGAAAGAAATATAAGACCCGACCATAATATTTAATGTGACTACTAATAATATTAACGTGTACCTACTTACTAAGGGGGTTATTACTACTTGCACACAGACACACAGATCAGATCTTCAATTCGTAGGAACTTACATTGCGATCTGACACTTCTAAAGGATGTGGCACACCAATATGAGGCTTCGTTGCTGCTAGACCCGCGACCATGAGGTCAGGGACTCCGAAGGGTCCTTCTAGAACCTTAATATCGCTGCCATATTCCGGCTTCACTTTCACAGACGGCAAACCGAAACTCTAAAGACATAAATGTAAGGTACATTGACCATTTATATAAAAGAAAAATGCAAAAACATATTCACGATACTTAACCCACAATTCATATAAAAAAATGTTAAGATCTTTTAGTAAATGCATTGTTATTGACCGCTTACCATTTTTAGTTATGCTTGTAACGTTTTCAGCAAAGAAAGGCAAAAAGATTGAAGAATCACCGTAATTGGCTCTAACAAAGTAACAAACTTCAACTAAAATCTGTCAATTCACCGCTACTATGCTTGCCATATTAAATATATCATTACCGTAGAGGGAGAATATTATTATACTCTGTTCGCGATCATTACACCCTTAGTTCTTTAGTTCTTCAGACACATGGTGAATAAAAATACAAATTGTAAACAATGTTATATGTATATATTTATATAAACTTAATTATTTTTTGTTCCAATTTTATCTCGCTTATTTTTTTAGTTTCGTTTTATTGGCAAATTTTACGGAAGAACTGGCAACATGAGATTAGTGTGGCTTGTGTAAATAAAAGCAAATAGAGTCCGACAAGATGCCGACAAGCGAATGGTGACACAAGCATTTTTCTCAAATTCTTCATATGGTAAAAATTTTACCTACGAAACAATGTCACATTATTAGTAGGTACAGTCAATGGTAAAAATAAATATCCACACAAAGTTGCAAATATATGTACCTAGTGTAGACCTTATTGCCGTAGTAACACATATTTTTGACACTTTGTGGTGTATACATATTGGTGCCCTTGACTGTACCTATCTATTTAGCCGTTTTTAAACTACCTCTATGGATGGTCTTGGACTAAGCTTTTATGTTTTTACACTTGACAACAAAAGTCAAAACCATAGAAAAAATTAAAATATATTATTTTATGTCCCATTGCAGTCCCATTCTTTTGCAATTGAATTGCTATAGCCTTTCTCTTATATTTATCTACAACCGTTTACTTAAAATAAATAATCATGGCAGGTAGAGGCGGAAAGAAAGAAATTGTAAGTATTTATCTATTTATGTATAAAAACGATATTCTAAATACCTACTTACTTATTTGTTGAACATTTCTGTTTATACTGCATAATAAAGTCACAAAAAATCTACCTATCAGAGATTCATCGCAATTCGTATGGGTCATCTTGGTCAAATACAGGCGTAGGTACCTACGATACGAGGCCTCAGTTACGACAGAATTTTTCACGATCATCGACGATTATTTTATTCATTACGACGAGAATTAAATACCTATTCGATCAAACGGAAGTGATCGATCTCTTACGAGTCAACTCAGTGGGCATTTGTATCGTCATGCATCGTAGCAAAACTAGCAAATTTGGAAGGAGTAGGAGAGGTACCTAGTCATGGCAAAAATACCTACATACAATTTTTAAGACTGCGCCGAGCCACTTATTGGGTAACTTATTCTGTGGCCGAGCATACGCCGGATGTAGAGTGGCGCCCTCATTACTATTATTGTGTTTTCTAATAAACTAAAGTATTTTCTTGAAATTGGTCGGTAGATTTTTTGTACTACAAATGAAAACAATGTATAGGGTATTATCATATAGTTTAATAACAATTCCCCTTCGAGTTATCAACTTAAAGGAAAAAAGTGGCCACCTTTTCCCGTTAACCTGACCACTCAAAGGGTAATTGTTATCAAAGTTTGTTACGTATCCCATAAGTTGTGTTTTTAGTTGCACTATAAAAACGTATCATCTGATTGCAAGGAAATTCTTTAGTTAATTAGAAAACACAATAATAGTAATGAGGGCGCCACTGGACGCTCGACGTTTGTTCGGTGCAGTCTTAAGTTCAAACATCGGTTGGGGTACTTGTACCATTCATTACTTATTCTGTGGCAGGGGGGTTGCGGTGTTATGGCGGAAACTCTGCAATGTCTGTCCGTGGCGAATTACCTATTACTCCTACTAGTATAAAATTTGCTATCTAACTAGATCTTCGTTTAGTGGCATATGTTGCTATCTAACTAGTACAATTTATTATTATCAGGACCCCGAAGAACTTATGCGCAAAAAATTTCGCGCCAAATGTCAATTCCGAGCACTTGGGCGGCTTGTTATGGATAATACATATTGGCTAATAGAGGGCGTTGATCAGTACGAGGGTGTGGACGACGTGAAGCGGCGGGTCGAGCAAGCCGTCAGATCAAAGGCCAAGAAGAAACAGTTGCTGAACATAAACGTTAGATGTCACTAGTATATTCGTCAACAGTTTATATTTTTATAAAGAATAGTTAGCACAAACTTGCTTTAGGTATATTCATTCCCCTTTCTCCACAAAGGTATGCTTTTCCCTACCTATAGCAATACAAATACTATACTTACTCCATTTACTTTAAAGACCTAGTACTTACTGTACTTACTAGTAATTTCCCTACCTATAGCAATACAAATACTATACTCCATTTACTTTACAATCGTTTTTTTAACAAAATATGACACTGCGCCGCTGGCGCGCGAAAAGTCTTGGGCACTTCTAGAGCACCTTTTTCGAATCGCGGGCACTAAAGTGGTTACTGTACTAGTAATCCGTTAAAGCTGCACTCACAATGGAGCAGATAATCAGTCGGCTCTTACACCTGTATGGTGCGGACACGTCTGTTTCCCTTCTTGCGACTTATTGTTTACCGTTTACCTGTAAATTTTCTAGTGAAACGGACCGTTGTCTCCTTAAACTTTTGTTGTAAAATACCACTGTGAACGAGTCCTAAGAAGATTTTCGTTTGTGGCCACCTGCCTCTATCTTTTGTCCTTCTGATTTGTATGACACTGTGCGAGTGAAAGCCTATACTGGGGGTTAAAGTACATACATACATACATACATAAACTCACGCCTTTATTCCCAGAGTGGGGTAGGCAGAGCTACAGAATTACCAACAACTCTAAAAACTTGTTAATAATTTTGTAACCACATTTTGCACTTTTTTTTTTTGGGTTAAAGTAAATGAAGTATACACAATTTATCATACCGAACGTGGTGTTTGTCCATGTTTCACGTCGTTGAAATGGAATGTAAGGGTTTTTTTTAGCTTGGTATTCCTTTATTCACTGGAGAGAGAGAGGAGACGGTTTTTATGCTTGAAAATTGGTATTTTTCCATGGCAATAGCGATAAACGGTTCTAAGCCGTTTGAAGAATAAAATATTGACTATATAGACACTAAACATTTCCTTATCCGTAACATTATCTACCAAACTGATTTGCATTAAGCACCTAGGTAGTATTTATAATTGAACACCATATCTATAAATAATAAGAATCTGATAAAAACTTTGCCTACCCCGCAGGCAGGTATTCTATTTCAGCTGTTAAGTACCTAGTCAATAAAACTCTATGCCACACTTTTAAATTCCAGTGTATGTTTTTCAGGACAAGGCTTTATTGAACATGAATGCCGAAGACCGGTCTGAGAAAGAAAAACAGTATCTGTACCGAATTTTGGGAGGGTTGAAGTGCTTTAAGCGGTATCCTAACGTAAGTCATCACTTTTCTAGTTAAAGCAGGGCTGTTGGGCCAATGCACCTATTGGCATGATTCTTTCAAAATGACCGTCTGGGGCCTATTGCATAATAAATTACAAGCTCATGCTATTAGTAAAATCCCATACAATACCACTAATACTATTAGCTTATAGTTTATTATGCCATCGGCCCCAGGTTAACCGTCATGGCTGTAATGGCTTTGAGTTGAGTTTCGGACTAAACCGCATTGAAATAGGTATTATTTATTAACATGCGGGTTCTATTTGCGCCAGAGTCAAAACAAAGGCGGCCGTTGAATGCAATTTTTATTTGGCTGTTATAAAAATAGCATGGTGACGTAAATTAAATGCCAACCACAATACATTAATAGTCCGTTTGATTGGAAATATAAATAAATAGGTCGTATTATAATAAGTAACTGGAAGGCCGAGCGTCGTTTGGGTTGAAAACTGATTTTCCCGAAGATGACAACTTGATAGAACAATTTGTCGCCCCTATTAAAGCACTATTATACCTATCGCAAATTTCATTGAATTCGGTAGACTCTCTTTCGAGAACGTGATTCTGATTACAGATATACAATAAAAATTGCTCGTTAGCATACGTCGTATATCGTCGTATTCTTTAATAGCAATAGAAATGTATGTAAAGATGATTTAATTATAATTATAATTTTCTTAAAGCATGTGAAACGAAAACTGGCAGCAGTGACGTACTTCAAATACTATGGTCCCAATCGCGTCATAGTCCGCCAGCACCAAGAGGCGCATGCGCTGTATTTCATCCTAACTGGTGACGTCACCGTCAGTCAGATGATCTACGATGAGCTGCTCCAGCAGTACATTTCGGTAGACATCGGGATGATGCATCAGGGAGACATGTTTGGAGAAGTGTCGCTTCTGCACAACATACCTAGAACTGCTACTGTTACGACTAATGGTTAGATTTTATCTTATTATTTAATTCAATATTCATTTTAGCTGTAGCTCCGCCTCTACACACTATCGGGAGATGAAATGAAATGAAATAGTTTATTCATAAAACTGGCCATCTCCAGCGATTCGGAAAACAGCATCATCACAAAGAAGAAGCGCCGCAAGAAACTTTAGCAGTTAATTGTTTAACAATTATTATATTAACAACTATAATAAAAAAAGGCAAATGAAAGGTCTTTTCGCGCATCACTGACTAAATATCAAAAAGATAAAAGATGTTTATTTAATACTAGCGACCCGCCCTCGCTTCGCTTCGGTTTATGTGAGTTTTCTGTAACACCCGTTCATGAAACAGGATTTATTATACATATAAACCTTCCTCTTGAAACACTATCTATTAATAAAAACCGCATCAAAATCCGTTGCGTAGTTTTAAAGATCTAAGCATACATAGGGACAGACAGCGGAAAGCGACTTTGTTTTATACTATGTAGTGATGAAGTAGCCCATAGTGTCCTGTCCTTTTACATGTTAAAATCTATCAGAGGAGACCATTTCTGAGATGAAACCATCGGAAGAAACGCCGCCGTCAGTTTTTATTTTGACCTTACTATTTAAACAAACTTCGAGTTTGCAGTCTCAAATTCTCTTATACGAGTCTAAGCGACTTCATCCGAACCCAAAAGACTTTTTCGCTCTGTAAATACTTATAAGTTATAAAAATGATTATACTTACCTAATCTAGCATCTTATACAACTATAACAATAAGTAGCAGGAAACCGAGCCCAAATTAAGCTACCTACCTGACCTCGCTTCGCTTCGGTTTATGTGAGTTTTCTGTAACACCCGTACATAAACCAGATGTTTTTATAAATAAAAACCTCCCGTGTAAAATTTACCAACTCATGGTGCAAACCTCATCAAAATCCGTTGCGTAGTGCGACTTTAGTTTAATACTAAGTAAGTACCTATGTAAAGAATATACGTACTAGTTAGTTTAATGCGGTCCTCTAGTCAAGTAAGTCTTGTAGTGCCACGGGCCGAGGGACGGAACCTCGGCCCGTGGCACTACAAGACTTTCATTTTTAGGGTGGCATTTTAAGGTGTAATATTCTTACCTTTAGTTTGGTAAAACGGCATTTAGCTACGTTTCCTGTTTCTTTTTTATTCTTGTACAATAAAAAATTATTACTACATAGATACAAAGTATACGGTTTTGCAGTACTATTTAAAATTATAATTTCTAATCAATGTAGTTTCTCACTTATCATTGGTGACTCGAACTCAACTCGTTTCATGGTAAAAGGTCGATACTTGTTAGACGTGTAGCTTAGTAACCAATCGCACCAGCAAATCCGTGATTGTTGGGCGTGTGGTTCTATTCGGGTAAAATATTGTTTTCACTTTGTTTTGTCCCCTAGGTCACTGTGAGATGTTAGCCCTGATGAAAGAGGACTTCAAGAACGTACTGCAAGCATCTGTGCAAAAACAATGGGATGAAGTACGAAGGGCTATGTCGGCTTTCACTTATTTTGATGCGCTTGATGAGGTAATCATTATACCTAGATATTTATAATATTTGAAATACAATTGTTTCAGAAAACGTGGTGTTAATAAAATATTTTTTGATGCAACAGGTGGCTAGACGCGAAGGCTGTATTGTAGCAAAGATGAAGAATTATTTGCCCAATGAAACTCTTTTAGGAGACGGCGTGGGAGTGGCGAATTTTGTCTACTTCATTTTGTCAGGCCGCTGTCAGATGATAGAATCTTTGCAAGTGATTGTTACTACGCATCTAAAACATAGTTATTTTACACTTTATGATCCTTATGTACGTATGACCACTTCTTAATTGTCAACTTTTCGTATGAATTTAAGTAGGTACCCAATTTATAGCTAATTGTTCATTTTAGATACCAATAGAAGAAAGCGAACAGGATTTTGAGCAGAAATGGTTTGGAGCTTATAAAAATTTAAATAAGAGCAGTGATAGTGATACAAAGGAGGCTTCTGACAGTGCTGTAGTGAAAGAGGAAGGCGATAAAGGAGCACCTCGTTTTTCTATATCTGCAATGCGAAAATCCAGTGTGAGGCGTGGGACTTCCATGCGTGAAAAACGTCGTTCCAGTGATCCTTCTACCGTTGGGATGGAAAACAGGACAAGCGGGGATAGCGCAGGGAGCAGGGCCCGCGTCATAATGGGTTCATATGATACTGCTAGAACATCCGTCAGGTGAGACGTCTTAAAAGAAAAGTACCTACATTATAATCGTTAATGCTGGTCACAGCCTTTATTAGGGTTTTTGAAGTCGAACCCTTATAGTCCCGCCATGTCCTGTCCGCGGTCTGGCTCAGAGACTCTTGGTGCTACAAAGCTGTAATTTTGCATAATTATAAAGCCTTGGCCAAAGGTGTTGAGTACTGCACGTTTTCCTTTGTAAATTATAAATAAATAATTATTTTTCAATTTAAAAAATACACAAAGACGTAATCTTTCAGAATGAGCGTTCCAGAAATTGACGTTCCACGGCGCCCTTCTAATATACGCACTTACTTCATGCAGGTATGAATTATTTCTCAAGGGAGAAGCTACTTTTAGACTAGAAGTGATCATTTGATTTGGCATTTGCCGGACTCGTATCTGCTATGCTGATTCGCCTGAGCGGATGGATTTTATCAGTAGCCTAGAGTTCATATTATTATAGGAGTACAATTCATGTAAAATGGTCATAATCAGGTACAGGCGGCCAAATATGTAATCTACCACCCAACGGTTGTAGTTCATTTGCACGTCACGATACAACAAGTTCGATTTTCCCTTGCAATATTATTATGACAATGACAAGTTTCAACCTTAGCGATAATTAGATCTCACAGAAACTTTTGTCAAAACTGGTGGACCACTTTCTTGCCCGACCGTACTTTAATACGATCCCTTTGAAAATTAATGTAGAAAAAAACCGCTCAACGATATGCTTTGAAAATAATTACTTACTTTGAAGCCAAACATAATTTATATATCAATCATTTAAAATATACTTATATTCAACTTACCATTACATGTTTGTCCTTATACATTTCCTAATGAAACGGTGTTATCAGCTCTTGAAAAAAAAACTATCGGGATTTGCCATGGTTATTGCCTACCTTTGCATCCATGTTTCGCATTTAAAAGTGCGGGATATCGTTGGATTAGGAGGCATTCACCCAAAGCTTTTTTTTTTTAGATCTGTTACTGCAGTGTGGTTAGGTTTTCAACACTTGCTTTTTATAAGAATTATTTTTACCCCCGACGCATAAAGAGGGGTGACGTCTCTCTGTTTGAGGCACCATAGCTCTTAAGCAGATGAATCTATTTGGATTCGGTTTTTTATTTGAAAGCATGTTATCTAACGGTGGTTCTAAGCTGTCTCATGAAAATTGGTTTGCCCGATTAAGAGATATATCTGAAAGAACGGGTTACCATTAATATCGGGGGTTTTAGGCTCTAAATGGGTTTTAATGGAAGAGACCTTTACTCAGCATTGGATAGTGAAGAAGAATAGTTATAATTCGTTGCGTGCCGACAGGTGATCCAGCTGAACCCCGGGTCAAGCTTCGGGTTCGGGGAGAACATGCGCGACAGGCGCATCGTGGCGCTCACGCCCGTCAGCTGCATGCTGCTGCCGAAGATCTGGCTGCTGCAGCGGAACACGGCCAACATCTGGTCGCGTATACAGCATTATCTCGAGAAAAAGGTTTATTCATTACTCATTTTCAACCTCCGACGTAAAAATGGTGTTTTAAGTTTGACCGCTATGTGTGTGACGTGTGTGTCTGTCTGTGGCGTGTAGCCGTGTGGAACCGATTTCGATGCGGTTTTCTTAAATTTGGAAGCAGGTTTTCTAGCGGTGATTCTTAGCTAGGTTTCATGAAAATTGGTTGGTCTGTTTAAGAACTATCAGGTCTGAAAGAAGGGTTCACCATTATATATTGGGTGTTTTGTGTAATAGTCGCAAAAAATTTTTTTTTTCAATATTGGTTTTTTCCCACAAATATTTTTTTATCCCAAAATACATGAAATACCGAGTTTTATTGCAATTGAATCAACTTTCCACGTAGCCTTTACTGTTAAAATTATTTGATATTAAAATGTCAGAGCATACATAGAAAGTCAGTCACCGTCGACTAATGTCGGGTTAAAATTTGACATTTGTCCATACAAAATGTGTCAAATTTTAATCCGAAGTAAGCCTATCTGTCCGCGGTTTGAATAAAAGAACCGGCCATAAGTCACCGGCGACTAGTCGACAGTGCGTCATGTCATGGCTCTTATTAAAACTAACAATATTCATATATTTATAAAAGTGACCTCTATCAGTGACGCTGTGAACCTATTCAATGAGGTACATATCAATCAAGTCATCTCGCTAGGCTTCGGGTTAATCGCTTATAATAATAATAATAAATCTTTATTTCAGACAATTCACGTCCATACATTAGATAATCGATAAAAGTCAAACACTAAATTAAAATACAATTAAAATCAAACAACAAATATTGACCCAACTTAAATTAGAAGAAACAAACACAATAGCATAATAAATAACCTTAAAATAAATACAGACACTCTCTGTTCAGGTGAGCCATAGTACAGTGATTTACATATAGACAGTCGATCCTACCGGCTATCATGCTCATGATGCTGTTGGCGCTGCCCCGCACCCTGCGCACCAGGGACGTGCCGCGCTTGCGCATAGTGGCGTGGAAGCAGTCCACCCGCGCTTCAGCAAACATCCCTGAGGCGCTGCAGTAACGGGGCAGCCCCATCAGCACCCTGAATGCATTATTAAATTGCACTCGCAGAGCACTATACTGCCTCTGAGTGAAATCAGCCCACAGGCTGCTTGTATAGAGCTGTGTGCAGTATGCTCTAAACAGAGTCACCTTGACCTCACTGGAACATTTAGCGAACCTGCGGGCGATCATGTTGGCTCTTACCGACAATGCCCTGCGTTCGCGATCGATATCTGCATCGTCCCCAAGATCAGACGTTACCACATGTCCAAGATATTTAAACTGCGGTACTATCTCCAGCTGTATACCATTTAATCTGATAGGCGGGACATCTGGCAAACCTTTATTTCTAACCTTAAAGACCATACACTGACTTTTCGTTGCGTTGTACTTTAGGCCGTGACTCGCAGCGTACTTTTCACATACATTTAGAAGCTTGACAAGGCCGCAAGGAGAGGCACTCAGCAGCACCATGTCGTCTGCATAGCTTATATTATTGACACAAATTCCATCAATATAGCAGCCGACATGAGTGCTGCTGAGCTCCTCAATTAGCGCGTTCACGTACAGGTTGAAAAGATTGGGCGAGGTCAACCCCCCCTGCCTTATCACCTAGATGGCGCTGTTCTACAAATGAACAGTGTCTACTCGTATAAGATTATTTATTAGTTATTTCAGAAATATAAAGGAAATTGTATTAAGTAGCATTTCTTTGAACATTATATCGAAATTTATTAACATATCCAAGCTGCTTTTAGTAACACCTTCCCAGGATCCGTAAGCATCTGGTTAGGTTATCATCATCATCATCATATCAGCCCTTAGTTATTCCATTCCTGGACATAGGCCTCCTCCATTCTCTTCCATTCCTGACGATCTTGCGCCCTCTGCATCCAGTCACGGCCTGCGTGCCGTCTGATGTCATCCACCTAGCGTTGGGGTGGCCTCCCGCGTGCTCGAGGGTTAGGGTTAGGTTATAGAAAGGTAGAAAACAGGAAGGGAGGTGGTCATATATTTTTTGGTTTTCTACCTACCAGGTGTTGGGCAAAATAATATAGGTGAGTTAAAGTAAGATAAAAAAATGCCTTCTTCACGTCACGACACGATCACCGCTTATCACCAAATATATGGGTGACTGGAAGATCATGAAACATCACTGTGTTTTCAATATCAGTGGAATCGCTAGCGCGTATTGGGAAAACAGGGGCGAGCAGGAACCGTCCGTCACCACCATTACCATACCCACCATTACCATTTGGTAACAAGTCGTGAAAGGTAAAGGTACGGTCACGACCGTTAATTTGGGACCCATTTCAAGAAAAATATGCTTGAAGTCGTCAATGTCATTAGACTCATTAGAGATATCAAGTAATTTGTAACTTTTAGGAAACTCAACCTTATTGTTGTAGAATGTCAGATTGACTTTGGGCCTAAGATGGGTACGAAATTAAATCTCGTGACTGTACTCTACGATACGGGCACATGATTTTCAAGCCCGGATCGATTTCCCGACAGATCCCGACCAAGAAGCAGCTGTTCAAGGAGTTCGTGTCAGACCGCCGCTGGCAGGAGTTCCGGGAACAGATGGTGGCCGACGTGGTCGGCCGCTCTAACACCGTTAACTGGACCTCGGTGCATGACGTACCCTACTCCATACGCATGGAAGAAATGCTTGATATTTAAACGTGTTTTTATTAATTGTGTTTTGAATACATTATAGCATTATTGGTTGCTGTTTTTTTTTGTAATTGTAGAGGTGGACTTGAGTTAGTCTATATTGTAACTAAGAAGAAATAGCCATTCATAACAGTTTATCAGGATCAAAAGTATCCTAACCAAATCCCAGCAACATTAGTGCGTTACATACCGTCCGTATCTCTTTCTCCGTATTTTCTTGAAACTCTATTTATATTTTGTACCACTGGTTTAAGCGAAATCATCGTGACAGTGGTCAGAAAGTGAGACAGAGGTGTGTCATACTTTGATGCATCGTGTATATTTATGGCAATTCGTAATAATTACGCATAAATAACAACACAATTCAATGCCAACTTATTGGGTTGCAAAGCATTTTCGCGGGGTCTAACCTTTGTCGGTAAATAACAAGAACGACCCCTATGTACCAATTTTCGCAAACACATTTTAAGTTATAAAATGCTAATAAATAACTCACGATGACTGGGTTTTTGGTATCAGCTGAAACAATTTTACGCCAATTCATTTTTAAAATTGCATTTCACAGTCTGCGTTTAATAGAACAGCATGTCAACAAGATACAATGTGTAGGGAGTGCGAACTGTTGCAGCTGCTATGGTGTGAATTCGATTCACAAACAGTAACGAGTTGAAAAGCTGTTCAGTCACACCTATTATTAGAACCGAGTGTATGGTCTTTTAACAGTATTGTACAGTCATATATTATTAATATATTATCGCTGGTGACTGTACAATACTCTTAAAAAACCATACACTCGGTTCTAATAATAGGTCTGAGACATCTTTATTATTATTGCTGGTGATTGTGCAGTCTGAGAGCACTTAGATGCTTCGGGTTTGTGCTCTTAATAAAAGCGTATGAGAGCGAGTGAGAGACAAGTACAAACCCGAAGCACCTTCTCATAGCTATCGCACTGTACTAGGCAAATAAGATGTAAATCCTGAGACATTGCACAACCATGAAGTTTCTGAATAAAGATAATTTTGACAGCAGTAAAACAACGCTTTACTTATTTGGAAGGAGCAGTACGAGCAATAACAGAATTTTGGTACCTACAGAGTTCTTAGTCTAAGTTGCTGATGCAAAAAACGTTTGCGTTTAAACATGGTTGCAAACGCGTTGGAGACGGTTTGCAGCTTGAGCTACGCAGCACTTTTCACTCAAGACTCTATAGGTTCAATAAGCACATAGTACCTAATAAGTACATTAAAAAACGTTTTTTATGGAAAAAGCAAACAAACACACAGCCAAATTGAAATCTCAGACTACGCGTTGCCAACCCGGAGGACTAAGATAGAATGCCTTTAATGCACTAGCAATTTATTTGCTTTTTACTCCACACACACTGAACACAACAATGCGAAGTCTGCTGCTTGGCGGTAGATTAAAGTACAAGATGGTAGCGATCCGGACGGAACATCCACCTCGGATCCTACCACCAAGTTTATCGATAGCTTTTTAGCCAAGTCACAAATCTTTATCAATCACTACCCAGTAGGCTACTTATCATTATCACGTGAGTGAGTGAATTAAAAACACAGAGACGCATATTATCAGCGGTGCTACAATTTTCTTGGTGACACTTGGTGCGTAGTGCCTAGTGACAAAGTTGTAGAAGAAATTAGTCCCAATTTAAACCACCGCTTGCGCAGCAGACGTGTGGATGTTTGCCTAATGTTTTTAAACTTTTATTCCGGAAATTGGGTTTTATCGGTCGTTTTTTTGCTAACTATTGTTACCCATACAAGGAGTTCATGCACTGGCGGCGCGGGGGCGGCGCGGGGGTCGAGCGAGGCTGAGCTGGCAAATCGACTGGTTCCGGACTTACCGAGCTTCGTTATTATTCAGTACCAAGGTTTACTTACACAGCGATCATGCCAATCATTCGTTTCTAAACTAAATACAGCGATACTTTTCATGTAGAAAGCGGACATGAAAAAACGAACAAACTCGTTCATCCACAACGCTGACGAAAACGGGTCTAATGTGGTATTTGTATTCCAAATTTTGAAAGTAAAAGGAATTAGGTAGTAGGAAAATTAAGAATAAGCGAAAAAAATAGGAGGGGGGAGGGAAATTGAATACACTTATTGTACCTATTTTTATATATCAAGTAGTTGCAATTCATAACAAAATAACTAGTTTTGGGAGGTGTTAGGGAGGTGATAAATAAATCAACATTTCAGTACCAATTAAAGACCGACGATTGATTGTATCGTATGATCTGATCTTGAACAATTTATCTCGTGAGAACAAGCCCATTCATGATTAAAGACTTTCAATGACATGAGAGAGGTAAGGACATCCTTTTCCCGATAAGAATAAGCACTAAGGTCAAGAAGATAATTGAATATTGTAGCCACCGGTTACGAGGACCAAAACAACACTGGTTATGAATGGGTTTTATTATTTTTCAACCTTGCTCACCTTCATTGCGCTTATCCATTCCATTTAGGCTGTTAGTTCTCTTTTGTAGTAGCCGTTATGAGAGTGCCGGAAATGCTAAAAATACATTTTAGGGTTCCGCAGTAAAAGGAAAATGGAATGGTCGTTTCGGTTTCATAGTAGTATTACTTACTCGGAGACTATTGGATTTGGGATATTATTTTATTACAGATACACACTTTTAGATATAAACCCAGTTTCAAGACTGACAGTTCTATTATAAATGTTGATATAACTAAACTGAACTTTAGTTTTTGTTTTTTTTTTTTTTTTTTTTTTATGGCATAGAGAAGACAAACGAGCACACAGGCCACCTGATGGTAAGTGGAAACTGTGACCCATAGACATTCGCATTCACAAGACTGCAATGCAATCCTAAGACTGCAAATGCGTTGCCAACCCTAAGGACTAAGATAAAAAACTAAAACTAGATTCACATTAGGCTGTACACTGGCAACTAGCTTTACAGTGAAAATATGGATATATTCGGACAAATTAAGCAATTAGGAAACAAAACTACAGACTTGCGATAGGTTACCACCTATTAAACATAGTTAATTACTAACTTTAATCATTCAATTCAACCCACGAACCACATAATCTGATATCATTCTTGATTCTAGCATTTAATTCACTTGAGAACTATGCGACCAGAAACTTCTAACCTAGGTATTCGATTGCTTCTCACGAAACGGCAAAGAAAACGACTTCCCACTCCAATGCGGCTCGGCTCTACAAATGACGTCACAATAACACAAATGACTAAATTAGCAGGCAAGTACTCCATCGCCAATGTCGCGCTAGGCTACGTCATAAGTTCTACATCGCTATAATTTGTCTTAATTTTCCTGTGTCGGTATAAAACCGACTAGAAAATAGTGATGTTTAAACCGATCATTTACAATACATCCTTAATGAGATCGGGTATAGTCGCTGCAGAAGCGCTGCAGGCTATATTTCAGCGTCGCGTAACCAAGGTAACCGGTTTTGGCGCGTAGCACCCACGCGTATTGAGGACTCCGATACAAGCGGTCGGCTCATACATTCGACCGCAGTGCACCGCGACGACCGCGCGATCGCGTCTCGACGACAGCTCCGGCTGATCGAACACCGACGTCACGTAAATAAACTAATATTCTAATTAACTCTGTATTAACTTTGAAAATCGACTGATTAAGTTATCGAGCAGTTACCGGGACACATTGCGACCAGGTGAGTGTATTGTTATGTCATGTCATGTGTTATTTATATGGTTTTTCAACGTTGGTTTTGTCGTTCAACTCTTGAACCTGAATCAGAACTTCAGGTTTTCGTTTAGGTATCGATCTTGCAAATATAGCACCTTTTATTAATTTATCTGTGTTCGTTAATATATTGAAGAATTATTAACATAATATTTAAAGAATTCAACATTTTACAATTAAAACATTTATTGAATATTAAGGGTATCTAAGCAAGTTCAGTTCAATTGTTTGTTAAATGACTACTGCCCGTGGGATAATTCTGCCAGTGTCAAGGTTTGAAGTTAGGTAGGTACACGTAATCGGTGAAAATGCTTTTCCAGAAACAGATGCTGATTCATCAGTTGGGGACCTGAGCAAATAATCAGGATTTTATTAAGGTTAATAGTGACATGACCTAATACGAACGCAATTAATTGACTCTTAAATTTATTACAGCGGTTTCGTCATTTATTAAGCGGGCAGTAAAAAAACCGGTCAAGTGCGAATCGGAGTCCGACACAGGGGATTCCGTATTTAAGATAAAATGGTTGGAAAACGCAAAAGAAAATATTCAGTTTGTTACAAACTTATTTTTTTTCGCAATGGATCTCCATTTTCACAAGTCTAAATTTTCCAAAACTGTACAATTTGACATCTTTTTATTCGTTGCGTAAAATATTAAAGTATATTAGCCTATATTTAAGTCAGGAATTTTCCATATTTTTTGGTCCAATTTTTTTGAGTTTACTCCGGAGATTACGTTTTTTTTTACTAAAATTAGATGCGGGCAACCAAGTTATACAATCATGCTAAATTTCAAGTTGATAGCTTTCATAGTTTCAGAGAAAGACTGCTGTGACATACAGATTTACAGACAGACTGACACCGAAGTCACACCATAAGAGCTCCTTTTTTACCATTTTGGTACGGAATCCTAAGAAGTAGGTATTATACGCTCAATTGTATTAAAACAATACAATAAACGCGTTTATCACTTTATTTTCCAACATTTCTCCCGTGTTCGGCAACATCGTTCCATGTTAACATGGTCGTCGGCTGCCGTGTAAGCAATAATTTACCCGGTCCATTTGCATACTCATGTAAATCAGTTCGCGAGCGTTTCTTTATTTATGTTTCCATCAATTAACGTTTGTCCACAAAGATTTCGCTCATAACTGTGGAAGGTTCTTCCGTGTGGACTTTTAAACAAGTACCTAGTGATAATATATACTTAATAATTACTTAGTGTTAAAGTTATAAATGTTATAATGGTCGAGCAAAAGCAATATTCATAATATGTTTTGATAACATTAGCTCAAGGCAGGTTTGTGTTGACCTTGACATTACGTGTTACTTATTTTTAACCCCTTAACAAAAAAGTTAGGGGAGTTTAAGCCATTTGGTCTGTTTGTCCATTGTAGTGCCGAAACGAAAAAAGCGTATTGATAGCAGTTCTTTTGTTAAACACATAGCTCCGTACATAGTTGGTTTAATTAACCTGGTGGTTCTGGGTACCATTTGGGCTTTCGAAACTTTTTACGTTCTAAAACCAGCGCGAGAAAGTACCTATACAGTCAAAGGCAGAAATATTGTGTACTTAGGTACTTACTTACACCTCAAAATCAAGATACTATTTTATTATACTTACCTATCTTAGTACTACGGCAAAAAAAAATGTACGACGATCAAATGCTGTACATATTTTTGTATTTTTATGTCAGAATATAATCTGACTGTCATACATAAAAAAATGTGTACTTATATGTATTCACTTTGGAGCTTTCAAATGTTAAAGATATCGATAAACATGTAGTTCTTTATAACAGTGCAGTAGTATGAGCAGAATGGTCGATGACGGCATGCGCGGCCCGGCAGGTTATCGGCAAACGAGCTCAATTGAGACACTTGTCGAGATAACCGGCCGGTTATCATGTCACCTAGACAAATCCATAACCCCACCTCAAGGTCGAACTGATCAAAGAACCGGGTCTCTGTTTTGCCACAACATTGCATTCATGTTTACGGATTACGAGGCTTTTAGGAACAGTTACAGCCTGTTGATTTAAAGGTAGCCTGTGATCGTGAACAGTAGAACAGTCCGTGTATTCGGTTCGCTTTTGTACGATAAGTAGGTAGTCAGCGATGGCCCAAATACAGTTTTATTCATTTTTCACGACGACAGAGACGCGTACGAGCTGGCACTGAAACGTCCTTCTTTTAGACTACAGGTATATTTACTGGCTTACTTATTTTTCTTTGTAAATCCAAACATGGCCTTTACAATAAGATTTGCAAGTTTAATTCTCACATACCCTAACTAGGTAATTAGATAAGTCGTTTTAATAATTTCATAATTTGCGATTAATATTTTTTTGATATTTTGTGTTTCTTGACATTTTCGACATATACATAGGTAAGTACACCTTTTTTATTCTGCTTTTTAAAATCTGGTGATTACTGCAACTCAACGTTTCTACGAGTTTTAAAAGTTTTTTTTTAATTACGCGCAATAGCATTCCATAAATATGTTTATTGAAAATTAAAATCTTTTAAAATTGAAAATACATTCAGTTTCTAATAGTAGAAGAGGTGGAAGTAATAATAACAACGTTGTGGGGAAAGGCTAAGTAGAAGATAAATCAGTTTCCGTCATTTGTCTGTGTGGTGTGGGCCGATAATGACACGTCATCAGAGGTGATGTAGGCGGCTGCGGCGGTGAGCAAGTATTGTTGTTGAGAGATATATTCCATGAGTACATAAAGGTCCTTGTAAAATTATCTCCATTTGTTTTCAAGAAATTCATAATAGCTTCGACAAGTGAATAATAGAGTGATCAATTGTTTTAATAAAACAATGAAGCATTAGCTCGCATTTTTATGTTTACCTAAATGAGTGTTTACAGGTATCGATCTGTTTCCAAAACTCCATAATTCCGCATAGAAATTTTACCTGTAGCGTTTTTCTCCGTTCGTGCTTAACTCGATCGCATTTTCGAGCTCCGTCGACTCTGTAAAATTGATATTTGAAACAGGCAATCATGCGACTTGGATAAAGCTACAATTTTATAAACGCATGAAGTTACCGAGGTTAAATCACTACTGGAAAAACGCGACTGGAAAAATTACTATGCGAAATTATCGAGTTTGGCAAACAGATACTAAGTAAATACTAAATTTAACAAAAATAATAAATTTACATGAACCAATAGGTACGGGTACATAACTTATTTTTTGATAATTACAAAAATTACAACGTGACTTAAAATCGGCTATACCCTAAAGGAACTGACTGTGATGATCCTTGGCACTAGAGCAGCGATTGGTCAGAATGATCAGGGTAGTGATTCTGTAAACAACGCCGGTCGTACGGACTGTCGAGTGATATCCAAGCGGCGAGTTTAAGTAGTTTAGTAGAGCGGAAAAAACACATTTTAGCGCGTGCATTTTCAATTAAGCAGCCTTATAAGTTCGACCTATCGGCAGGAACCATGCTGCTAAATTGAAAATGCACGCGCTACAATGTGTTTTGTTCGCACTGACGGGACTACTTAATCTCGCCGCTTGGACATCACTCGTTCTTTCGTTCACCTTTGCTTTTCGAGAGAATCACACCCCAGTTCCTATTAATAGGAAAAGAGTAATTCCATGTAAACATAGTCAATCGTTTGTTAAACTGGCGCGTTTTTATATTTCTACACTGACATTATAAAACTGAAGAAGCAATTTGGCAGAAAAAACTTGTTATACGCAGTTGACGATTGTGGTGTTACCACACACGGCTCGGTCCGTGCTACATTAGCCCTAGAAGGCAGGACAGCTTTCTAAAGATCAAATAGGGCTTATTTTGCGAAACGATTGATACTTAATCAGGAAGAGCCTGCTATATTCCATGATATAATTCTTCTACGATACATCGCTGCCTTTATACAATACTGCTACAACTCAAAAAATGATGAAGTTGTAAAGAAAACTTTAAATAGAAAGTGTTCTGAATTTAAATTGCAACAGCGACTCATTTTGAGATGCCGCACTCTTTCATAAAGGCAACGACATGTAAATCAGAGATATTACCTAGACATAGATACCACATAGACCTTATTACTTAAAGCATTTGGGCCACTACTGGAAGGAATAATCTACTTAATAATATCCTTATTTTTGGTTAAGTAATGTCAAATAAATTTATGAAACTATCATGATTGAAGTAAAAAGAATATAACGACGATTTAACTCTTTATTGTAAATGGGTCTATATCCGAAGGATCTTAGGTCAAGCATTCACAAAACATCACTGCCGTCCGATCACTAAAAGGCCGTTAAGTGAAAAAAACACTTTTTGAGATATGAGCAAAAAAGGTGATAACTTAATTTTCTAAATATTTTAAAGACTTATTACGTTTTTTGAAATTGATAATTATTTGTCTATTTTTGCTCTATCCATCAGTGTCGGAAATATATTAATAGGTTCTATGGTAGTTTTTTTATACAGGTTTTTACGCTTTAGCCTAGCATTCTTCTATTAAAAAATAATATATTTACAACTCTTAAAGACGGCTGGCTGAACTGTAGCCGCTTTTATGCGTTGTAATATATTGTAACTGGAGGACTGTGGCATTACAGCCCACAGTTATAAATAATACCACTACTAAATAACGGTTAAGTCACTTAACCGTTTTCTTGAATTGTAACTAGTAAAAGTAACTATCATCAAAACTTTGAACAAAAGCGTTAATGACCTTAAACTGTCTTTATCATGGTGTCCTTTGAAAGCAAAATACAAACACAACTACAAAAAAAAGGGTTTTATAAAATCCAATCAATGCTAACCGTGTTTTAGTGTAGCAATACTCCATCGAAAACTGAACGCATTGAGGTAAATAGACGGTTAGGTCTCACTTCTTACTTGTAACAATAACAAGAATTGTGGTCAAACATGTTCATTATTGCTATAGAAGTAAGTGAAATTTATTATTAAAGTAGGATATTTAGTATTTATTAGTAAAAGTACACTTCTTCGTTGATAAATCTTTTATTTCTATAATTGTTACAAACAAATCTATAAAATTAGGCAAATATTCGATAAAATAGCTAGCTTTACTAAGTTGACCTCACAGACGCATGCCTCTCTGTTGTATATACAGGCATTTCATACCAGAATTGCATTTTATGAGGTGGAGTCATATCATCCAGTGCTTTGATGATAGAGTTTTTCCTATGCAGGGGTGTTATTTTTTCAAAAACAACGGACGGTTGGACGGACTAGCGAAATCGCAGCGGCGAGTTAAAGTAATCCCGTCAGAGTGAACAAAACACATTTTAGCGCGAGAATTTTCAATTAAGCCGCCTTATACGTTCGATCCATCGGCAGAAATCATGCTGATAAATTGAAAATTGAAAACCTTTCTCAAACTAAAAAAGGTATCAAATTCCTTGACAATAAAATTAAATAATGAAGAATACAAGCTATCTTGATTATCCCGGGTACACGGCATTAACTTAATTGTTTGGTGGCCTTAGCATTAAACAAGTGCAATAGATTTTTAGAAACTGGCCTCAGTATAAAATCTCGAAGAGAATTGACAGTGTTCCCTTAAAATAAGCTTGTCGACCGCAGTGGTCCGAACTTAACATATTAACTATAGATTTCTGAATAGGGTCAAAATGACTAAATATATTATCAATACACGTTGCACTAGTTGCTGCGACTCTAGTAGGTTCATAAATCAGATTTACTAAATTAAAGGATCTAAAAACAATCGGCGAGCTAATAGACATGGGCGATTTTTCGAGTAAATTAGCATTATAATCTCCACACACAAATATACACTTCTTGCTTTTAAAAAACAACTAAAAACATTCCCTAAAACGCTCTCAAATACGAGTAGTTTGTAATCCGCTGAAGGGGGTCTTTATACGCAAACAATAATAAAATGCTCCATTTCAATACACGCAATTTCAATGTGACGTTCAATGGACTTCATAACAATATCCTTACGCTCCTTGCATTTAATGTAATTTTTGACAATTATTAAGAATCCCCCCGCCTGCAAGATTGCCTAGCAAACATGATGTTGTTATTATTAAAAATAAACATGCACTCATAACCTTTAAGCCAATGCTCAGTAACACATAAAACGTGTATATTAGTACTGTCAATAAATAAACCAATTTCAAGTTCCTTACTAGAAAACCTCTGTATATTATGATGAATAATATTTATTACATTACAACCAAATTTATTTGTAATGCTCGTCGACCTGCGGGCAGGCACGGGGCCGGCGCGGTGGTCGCCGCGGACGACGGCAGCCGCGGCCGTTGTCGAAGTGGTCAGTTTAAATCAACTGGCAGCTCCGGCGCAGAGCCGGTGCTAATAAAACTCAGCGCAGGCTCCGTCCTACAGTTATCGCTCGCTATGCCAGTCATAACGGGGTCCAATATGTGATGTATCTTGGTTACAGATCAAGGTAGTGTTTCTCTCAACAACGACGGTCGGACGGACGAACGAGTGAATGTCCAAGCGGTGAGTTTAAGTAGTCCCGTCAGTGCGTACAAAACATATTTTAGCGCGTGCACTTTCAATTTAGCAGCATGACTTTTGCCGATGGATCGAACGTATAAGGCTGCTTAATTGAAAATGCACGCGCTAAAATGTGTTTTGTTCGCTCTGACGGGACTACTTAAACTTGCCGCTGCGCGCTGCGATTTCGCTCGTCCATCCAACCGTCCGTTGTTTTTGAAAGAATAACACCCAAGCAATAAACATAAACAGTTATAATTATAACACAGGGCTTTTCCCGGACAGAATCAGGTAGTCAGATTCTAAATGTAGCCACGTCAATCACGGGGGTACTTAAAACGAAACAAAGAACCACATAGAATGACAATAGTAGTACAACAATAGTAATAGCGTTTAAAAAATATATTTATTTTCTACTTCAAATTTACATTAAATACATCTTAGTGAAAAAAGTTATGTTAAGACACGTATTTTCTGGCTGTATTTTTTTACAATGAGTCCAAATTCGATGGGTCTACGTTAAGCACAACGGAGCTCATGTTGCCGTCGTCGTCCGGCTCTAGACCAGCGTCGCTATTGCCTAACGCACTCGTAATCTCAATTGGCTTCGAAGCGGAATAATTGTTTTCATATTGTATGCAGAAAAGCCTTCGGTTTTTAAAATGAAAACAATTGCGATTGCCCTTCTGTTACAAGATACCCTATTACTGTATTATCATCAAAATCTCATAAGTATACCAAATTCCAGCTCAATCGAACACTGGGAACTGGTTCAAAACTTGTTTACAAGATTTAAGCTAAGTAAACATACATACCTAACTTCATATATAGTAATGTGAAGTTAAATAATCTACCAAATAAACTTTATAAGCAAACTAACAACAAATGTAATAAAACTTATTATTTTAATACAAATTGCTGGCTAAAACTCTTACCTTGCCTTCGAAGTCGGCGCGCGGTTGACCCTTTGAGTCGCTCAAGTTTGCCGTTTTTTAGCATTGTAATGCCACTTAACCGTTTTATAGTGTTGCATCCATTGATTGTTTTTAATGGATTGTCTAAACTTGAAAACGGTGACTGTCTTTAAGCGTTGTAAATGTTTTTTACACCTATGTGTTCTACTACAACGCAACAGTTAAGAACCTTTAACGATGTTTTAGAGAATTAGCATTTAGATAACGGTTTTTTAAAATTGTACCCCCTGACGAAGCTTGAATAAAATAAATTGGTAAATCACAGCTAGAGTAGGATAACTGTTTTAAAGTGAAGTTCGTTGCAGTAACCGTGTTTTAAGATTGCACTGAGAATCATTTGTAGCTGTTATCAACACAGTTATTTGCCTTTAAACGTGCTTTAGTGTCGTGACGTAACTTAACCGTTTTTAAGTATTGAAAGATCCAAAAAAACCTTTACTTAGCCGGGTACGGGGTCCCCATATCTCTGAATCTATAAATGATAAAAAATATTGGCCAACAGTAGTCGATAGAGAAAAAAAATCTCTTTCGCGCTATATATAAAACTCAAAATTGACAAAATGCTACTTAACGGCCTTTTAGTGATCGGACGGCAGATCATTATAGCGTCATTATAAGAATACGGTTCCTTTAGTATTTCATAAAATGACGCAACAATCTAATAGGCACGTAAAGAATTTAGAGCGAATTTAGAACGGTGAACTTATTATTACGTACCACTTGTTTTTTTGATAAAGCACTCGATAAAAATCTGGGCAAGAGCATAATTAATTAATTAATTATAAATATTGAACCACGCTCAATGTTAGGGTTCCGGCGACGTTAATTTAATACAAGGTACCTACTACAAGCACAAAAACATCTCTAAAAATAAAAAGTAGGTACCTATGACCGAATTTTCTATTTAAAGTTATTTGGTACAATGCGATAGCTTATAGAAGGAGCTTCGGGTTTGTACTTGTCTCTCACTCGCTCTCATGCGCTCTTATTAAGAGCGAGTGTGAGAGGAGTACAAACCCGAAGCAACTTCTAAGTGCGCACAGTCTGAACTGTCTTAGATGATAAACATCAATACAAGCCTACTTAGCCGTAATAGTTTACCTTTTAAATTCATTATATGTACTTTCATTTAAGATATTTTCCAGATTTTTAGTATTTGTTTTTTGGGCTAGTTGGAGACACGTTACCCTAATAAAAAAATTACTTTTTGAGATTAATTTATTCTTAATGGTACCCCAAATTAAATTGACAATGACATGTATAGGTATGTACTTATGTATATACGTAATGGTTTTTTAATGGCTATCCAAATATAATATTCGCTGCCAAAATATAAATAACTAGCCTTGCCTGCGGCTTTGCTCGCGTCGAATTTGGGGTAATAGAATACCTACTGTACGGAACCCTCGGTGCGAGAGTCCGACTAGCACTTGACCGGTTTTTTCAAAATCAACGTCTTGGTTTCTAACAACATAACCCTATAACTTGTGGTTTCCAATTTCCCCATACTGATTGACCCATTTGGATTGCTTGTAAAGTAAAAATTTTACCTATAGCATAGGATAATCCCATATTCAGTTAATTATCATGATTTAATTTTTTTTATTTAATTTTGTTATCACTTCCTTTACTTAGGTAATTAATTGTGTACTTATGTAAAATAAAGTTTTAAAGTGAATGCATCTCTAACACTAAATCTGACTACCTACTTCAACTTTTTAACATGGTTGTTAGACAAAAATGTATAATTATGTACCTATAACAAATTTATTTTTCTATGCAGTAGGATATCTGGGCTTTTTACTAGTATTTTCTTCTGGAGCAAACCACCATAGTTTTAAGGCAAGACAGGAATTTGAATAAAAAAGTGAAAATATTTTTTTTTATTGTTTAATTATTATTTTTTGCATCGCTGTGTAAAAAATTGGTTCCAGAAATGAATTCCTCGTACTCGAATTGACATAGTTGCTAGATGTATGCAGATATAAAATTTAGAGTGAGGCGCGCCGGATGCACTCTTTTCCCAAAGCTCGTAGAGCAGTAGGTAATTTAAACGCAGTTTCGACAATTTCTATCGATGTTTTAAACAAAAAATATGCATATGACCTATATTGAACTTCTAGGGTGGGGTAATTTTTTACCACTTTAGTAACCCCATGTGTTGTATGTAGAGTACCTATATTTATCCCTCACGGTAGCACGCACTTGTCATATTTAGGATATATTATCTAAGTCTGAGCGTGCGGACTAAAAATATGTTAAAAACGTGGATGGCTGCCATTTGGCTGTCGATTCTCGTGTCGATTAGAGTCTGGCTTGAGTCTGGCAATTTCTAAAGTAAAAACTTTTTAGATCATTCATATCCAAAGATAAAATGATAAAATCGAGGCTGCTACTACTACATGACAAATCTAGTTTTTGACGTGAGATTTCAGACATTTTGGCTCAGTGCTTTTGAATAGTTTTTCAAGCTAAAGAAAAATCAGTAAAAACATTTTATTTTTTACATTTTATGTTTTACACTTGTTTAGTACCGAGCTATAGTCCTTATTATTGAAATTTTGAATAGCACAGTTTCTAAACACAAGCAAAATGACGATGAATACGAGGTCATCGAAATCTGTGAAAACAACTTTGAGCGGGACGAGATCGGTCAGTATTTCCAAAGGAGTGCTAGGTAGTTTCATTCCTTTAATGTTATTGATGGAAATCATAATGATTTTACGTTTTAATTGGCCCGATCGACCAGTTTAAACCCCATTATATTTTTAATCTATCCATCAAGTTGTGCGGAATTAACTTATTGAAATACAATTAGGACAACTAGAGGAAACAGTCCTTTTGATGGCACTTTACCGATTATAATTTTAGTTGCAAAAAATAAGTAATGATTTTATTACTTCACCGCTGTACCTGTAATACCTAAAAAGAAAGAAAGACAGAAAGAAAAAAAAAAAAAAAAACTGTTCCAGCATAAACATTAAACAGAATACAAATATGACAAAAAATAATATAATGTGACCTATCTAAACATTCTTTTATTTTTTACAAACTGGCTCCAGCCAGCATAAGCAGTTTTGCAAGTTCGAAATTATACTTTATTATTTAAATTATACTATAAATTTATAATGTGTTTGATCACAAAATTTAAAGCTTTTGCCAAGAATATCTCGTTTCTTTTTATTTAGCTTACTTATGACTGTTACTACATAGTGTTATCAAAAGTCTTTATGATACAACCGGTTAAGTATTTGCGTCATCGATTCGTAAATAGAGGATTCGCAACGTGATAAAAACAAATTGTTATAAATTGTGAATTTATACCGAACATCAAATGCGATGAGATTTATGGAGGAATTCATATTAATTTAATATTCTACTGCACTGCGTGGTAAAAGGTCCCCTGAAAACCAGCAGTGTCGGCGTGGCATAAGATAAAAACATAAAAAAATATTTTTAGTAAATTATATTATAAATATCAGGGGACAATATGACACAAATTGATCTTGTCCCAAACTAAGCTCTAGGCGTGCGCTATGGGTACCTACTAGGCAACGATAAACTTACTTATATATAGAAATACATACTTAAATAGAAAACACCTAAGACTCGGGAACAAATACTCACGCTCATCACACAATAAATATCTGCCCCTACCGGGTTTTATCTGCGGTGTTGAGTTGGTTCATATCCTCATAATAGTCTTACTGAATGTTACTACTGTGGCGTATTGCGACTTACCACTTCCGCATAAAAACGTTAAACTTTCTCAATCATCATTTTGTAATTAATGATACTTACCAAAATCAAAACCGTTTGCATATACCACCGATATCATCAGGTTTTACTGAAAGACCCTCATCAGTATCAGTACGCACGGAATCTTTACCGGACCTCGTCAGCGTGGGCAAAAGCGTCCAGGGCTTGCGACGAAGGCCTTACAGGCATGCGGCAGAACCCCTGGACCCCCACCAAGCGCCGCGGGCCCATCGCCGCCGAATCTGCCAGCCCGGGGCCTGCTGTAGTGTCTTTACCATCTCTTATTGGTAATTTTTGTGAAAACCTGAGTTATGTAGAAGTAGCATGAGCGTAGTAGTAGTTATTATAAGTAGGTAGTCCACGAAATGCAGAAACGACTAAAGGTATGTTGGTAGTTATACCGCAATAAGACAGACTACTAGTTGCGTTACAATAACTGCCTACGTGCTAATTAACAGTATAGCTCTGTTCTTTACCTGTAATTTCTGTTACCACTATTTTGCGGATTGCTAATAAGATTGCACTAAATTATCTCAAGGATTGTTTTAATCAATCTGGCCTAGAATTACTTCTAGAAGTAGACCGAAGCGTTTTATTTCTTATTTTTGATTTTAAGGCTAAAAGTGTAGTTAATAGTGTATGTAGAGCGCGCTTTGTTCAATTGATTACTTGTAATATTAAAGCACAACGCGTACATTGTAATAGCCTTAGTTGGGCCTATATGTTTTTATTCCCGTTTGTATTTTTTGCGAGCATCACATAAATCGCTTTAGCACAGTGTACAGTCACCAGCAACAACGCATTATACGCTTACAAGCAATACCTATAATATGGCTCACCCACTAGTCTTCTATTCATACAAAAGTCAACAAATATTTTAATACTTCAATTCAATATAGAACAATTTCGATTGATTTTAACTGATTGTGATTTGCAGCCAATTAACCTAGGTTCGATTTACGTACAAAACCTTTTAAAGGGACTCTTCCCAAAGATAGCCAAAAGGTCGATGAAATATTTACCTTTTCATAGTAAAACATAGTGTTTTGTACGATTTAAATTTAAAGTGTCATTTACTTAATTTTAAATGGTTATTTGGAGGTACACCATTTAAAAACGAACACACATTAAAAGCCGCATTTTTCGCTCGTACTCTTGACACTTGTAGGAATAAAAGACGGGAGGGGCAATTTGCCTGAGTTAGTATTACAAAAATATGCGCATGTTCTTTTTGAGCCCATTGTTGGATAATATAATATGTATTGCTCGAGATTGTACACACCGTTGACACACGTTGAGGCACACCAGAGCACTCGGTCGTTTTTGTACATTATGTTTACGGTCATTTCTTTCAAGTGTACACTACGCGCCAGTTTCGGCGTCGCATTGTTCGCGAGCTCTCGTGTTGGCTCTGACATCATCCGGAGGTTCGAGATTATGCCAGCAAACACCGGCCTCGCACTCAACGTATTGAAAACAACGTGACATCACCAACGCCAATGTTGTCCGTCCAACTTCGCACGTATCTTTCCTTTCGAAACATTAAAATTGACCTTTACCGTTTAATCATTAATCTTCCACTTTATTTGCAATGCGACGCATACATTAGCACGTTTTAATTCTCTGTCGCTGAGTTCTCTGGTTAATGTTTTATCGATATATATTGGTTAATAAGTGTAGATAGTTGGGACCCAATTGGCGTTATTTGGAGCGAGCGTGGGCTCGAAACATTGACCCTGTCCAAGGTGAGCTTATTTAGTCGGACAGTGCGTGATACAATCATCCTCTAATCTATGGCGATCGTCTAAATTGGGCACGTCAGAGACAACATTTCGACTTCTATTTTTATTCCACTGCCCGATGACAGTAATAAGTCGAGTGTATTTTGGTATGTAGGTATTATTACAATTGCAATGATTGTTTCTGTTTGATCTGTAGTCTTTTTGCCAGGCTTTTTACATTAGTAGTTGCACGAAAATTTCGTATAACAGGCAGTTGTATGATGAGTTGGCAGTTTATAGCTTGCTTTTTGTTAGTAGTATTGTTGTTTGTACGAATTTGCATTTAGGTCCTACAAATTAATTATTTCTAAAGATTGTATCGCTTATTAAGAAACTAAGCTAATTACGGTACATTTCGTCGAAAGTTTTGCTCGTAGTAAAAATTACACCTTGTTTAAAATATATAAAATAATGGATTAGTAGTAGAATGACTTAGTTTCAAAATTGCAGACTCACAAAATGACCACATTGCTTGTACCTAGTCTGCATCTCAAAATATTACAAAATGGCTCATTTTGCAAGTCACTAACTTTCCGATCAAGTCAGTCTACTGCTATCTGCGTAATATACCTATATGTTTTAAGATATTAAGTGCCATAGGTGCTGTGGAATATTTACATCATCAATATCATCATCATTATAATGTCAGTCAAAAGTCAATACTGCTAGACAAGGACCTTACCAAGGAAAAAAACGAATACACATCTCGGCGATGCATTGTAATGATTGTGTTTAGAGGCCCCCCTTTATACCCCATCTGCGATATGAGAGCGTGGGCAGTCGACCCAGTTCCTTGGATATCATGAGGGGGAGTTACATGATTAGAAGCGGGGCATATGTAGGTAGACCGTATTTGTGAGGTTGCTCTAACACATTTATTTATTTAGTTTTACACGCTCGGTTGATATGTAAACGAGGGCGAAATGTCATAATTCTATGCTTATGTTTGCATTGCAATAATGAAGTTTTAATGACTATTACAGGAAAGCCACCGCAAGAGTCTAGGAAGTCCCGTGCACCTGCGTTTACCTTCGGACAGAAGCTTGAGCCTCCGGGCATGAGCGGCAAAGCCGGCCCCGGTCCTGCCACTTACAACACGGAAGGCATGACCTCAAAAGGTTAGTGCACTAAAAAGGAAACATTAAGGCCCTGTTGTTTGATCAGTAGTTAAACTAACTAATTGTTAAAATTCGAAAAAGGAACTGAAAAGTTGACACATTTCCTTGAGATTCCTTCAAATTTTTGATTCTATTTACAAATTTTAACAATTAGTTAGTTTAACTACTGATCAAACAACAGACCCTAAAAAAAACAATAATTGATCTCACACAGATTGACCTAGTTCCAAAATAAGCTCTAAAAAATATTAAAATTACTCTCTTAAATATTGCGTCGATTTGTAAACGGAGTACTTAGATATTTATGTGAACCAGAGATTATACAAATACCAATTTTTTTGTAAAAGGTTAGCCGTTACACCTGACTATAAAATGTAAACTAAATTTATGTCCGCAATTACACTCGGCGTCAAAAATATCGCACCTTCGGGAAAAATATGTTCAACCGACATTATACCCTATTTAATCAAGAGTAAAGGTATGACTGTTAGGTATTATTTGAAAGGTAATAAAATATACTTTTTAAAAAAGCTAAATAAAATATAATTATTTTAACCAGGTTTAAAAAAAAAGAAGTTTAATGCGAGGACAAGAAAAATGTTCATTAAATTGTAAATTAACATCAATGAAATGGTTAACAAACAAACAAAAAAGACACTTAAAAGTAACCTAAAACCTAGTGTTACCCCCCCCCTTGCCCTAATTACTGCTTCCATGCGGTCTTTCATTGACCGAACCAACTTCACTACGTCCGACTGAGGAATGAGGTTCCATTCTTCAATCACGGCGTCCTGGAGGTCTTGGAGAGTGGTAGGGATGGCATCACGTGACCGAACACGTCGCTTCAGCTCGTCCCAAAGGTGTTCGATTGGGTTCAAGTCGGGACTTCTCGCTGGCCACTGCATAACAGGGATCCCAACCTCTCCCAGGTAATCACGAACGAGCAATGCAGTGTGGTTGCGGGCGTTGGCGTGCATTAAAGTGAATCCAGTGTCGACAAAACCCGCATATGGGACCACATGCTCTTCCAGGATCTCCGTGACGTCCCGGTGAGCAGTCAGAGACCCCTGCCCGCGAGTGCCCCCCGTCCGGGAGACGCACAGAAGGTCGGTCTTGCCATCTGTGGACATACCGCCCCAGAACATGCACGAACCACCTCCGTAGGCCACCGTTTCTTCAATGCAGGCTTGAGCAAATCGTTCTCCCGACCTTCTGTAGACTCTTCTACGCCTGTCGTTGCAATAGAGGCAGACCCTCGTCTCATCGGAGAAGAGAACCTGCCTCCACTGGTCGAATGTTCAATCGACGTGAGCACGAGCAAACTGCAAGCAGTCTCTGCGATGCTGTGCGGTCAGTTGGGGACCTGTAGCAGCCCTGCGGGCCACAATCTTCTTCTCCCGCAACCTTCTCCTAATGGTGGAGGTGCTAACAGAGGTCGTCCGAGCTTCTCGGAGACGCTGTTGCACCTCAACAGCATTGGAGAAGCGATTGCGTAGAGACGACGACACAATAAAGCGGTCGTCTCTTTCAGATGTGCAGCGTCAGCGGCCAGCTCCATGCCTCCTAATGAAGCCTCCAGTCTCCTGGAACCGCAGGTATTCTCGGCGGACATCAAACCGGCTTAAATTCAGTTGCCGAGCGACATCACATTGCTTGGAGCAGTGCGACCACCTGGGTTGATTCAGCAGCAGTGGTTTCCATTTTTGAGGGTAGTTTTTTTGCTTCAGCTCCTTAGATGTGTTCTCTTTAACGTCTGGATAGCGAATGATTGACATTTGACCTTTACCAGACTTTTTATACACCTGGAACACGGCAGAACTCGCGACCATTCAAACGCGTAATTTGGCACTTTTTTTTCGAAACTCAGTTTGCGAAAACACTTTTTTTTTCTTTAAATTAAATATTGTTAATTTAAAACACATTAAACGTGCTTTCGATTGATACTAATATTTACGAGGTGGGATAATTTTACTAAGGGCTAGATTTGCTTGAATCTGATTTTCAACGAGGTGCGATATTTTTGACGCCGAGTGTATTAAGTATCCGTAGGGACCGATTGTCCCGAGTTTTTTGCATTTTTTATACTAACAAATTAGGGGACAGTCCACGTTTGCTTAAATGGCCGCAAATATAAAGAAAAACCTTAAAAAAAAGCACTTAAATGCCTGGACCTGGACAATAGTTATAAAGACTCGTGTTTGTCTCGTACCTACATTTCTTATATTTTTATTGGTACCTAAGTGACCGCCCTTTGCACACGTCGCCTTTTCTAAGTATTATTACTAAAATACGTACATGTAGGTATCTACAAACTATGACATTATAAGTGCTAGATCGTTCTGCGGTTAATTTTAAATCATGGAACTTGTCACCCTCTTTGAATTGATTAGATTTATGTTCACAAGACAGAATGGGCAATCACGCTCAATTACTATAATTACCTTTGAGCGGAGTGCGACTAGAAGGAGCTTGGAATTGAAGACAATTAGATATAGTCATGGAGTACCTAGTTGTTTATTGTAAACTATGCCTGTTCGTTGTGGACCGCACCTATGCCACCAGGAATTGTCACCAAACCACTGGAGCGCGACGTATTGATGTATTGAGTAACCTTCTTTACTCGGGAAGGGTATTGTGGTTTTCAATCGTTATGAATGTTATTTATGAACCTCTGATACTTATGTAGCATATTGAAGTCGTAAAGTGTCTAGATCCGATGTCGTACCTAGAACATTCTCAGCGTCGCGCCGTAAGAAGTAGAAGCGTGGGTTTGCAATTTATTTCGTAAATTGTTCTGTTATCGTTTCTTACGTTAGTCTAGAACCAATTATTCCGTCTGCCGCCCACAAATTGTTCATCTCCTTTGAAACCGCTGAAGGTGAATTGAACTACATTTTGGTCAAATCTGTATTTCTGTAACAAAGGACTTAGTTGCTTTTTTGAAGGATATGATTTATCTATCACGGTTCACGGTAGGAGGAAATGCGCATTAGCGTTACAATACCGTCTTTGTTATTGTGTGTGGCATATACAATAGTTTGAAATGAACGGTTTAAAATTTTTCTTCATTTAATCTGTGTCAGGTTAGCTAAGTAACACTCTTATAATGGCATTCATTAGTAGGTCATTCGAACACATTTCAACATGGGATTATTTGTGGTTTTCGAGTTAATTTGTGATTCATTCTGCGACACTCGTCCACCCCGTTAAAGTAGGTCATGACTGCAGTCTTATTAGCATAAACGACATCGTCTGCAACGTTTACATTCGTCCCTTTGAATTCATTTGAATAACCTCCCGCGCCGACACGCGCCGTCGCCATTTCCTGACGCAATTATTGGTCCAAATATTCAAACCACATGCAAAAAGCATATTAAACCATAACAACTTCCATTATGGTGTTATATGATCTGTTGCAGCGCAGCGTTCGTCTACAGACACCCAGTAAACATTGACTCTAGCAATATTTACAAATGTTCATTAGTATTTTTTGGTGTGAAACACAAACACGGAGTTATGTGTCTTTAATAAATTATGAAGCATAATATGACAATGATGCTGGAGCCTTCAAGTCATCCATTCAGAAAATCTTGTCACTTAACTTAAAATAAACGTGTCGTAAGGATAAGAGCATGACGTGACTTAACTACTCGTACTTAAATTGATATCAATGCAAATAAAGCTCTGAAATGTAACGCAAATTTATTTCTAGTAGTAGGTAAGTTTAATAACTCGCGTGGGCTAAACAACAATGACACTCATTGAGTCAACATTCAGGCCTGTTTTGAATTAACGACTACATTTGCGTTGAATAGGGCATAAACATGTTTTATTATGTTTCATCCACGCCACGCTTGGAAGTGATTACCGGTGTTTACTGAAACTGCAACAGCAAATTGACACTGGTTATGTAATATTAAATTGCTACCAGAATATATGAATACATGAATCATGCATGAGCAATATAAACCTACTGTAGATAAATTTAAGTTTAAGTATATTTGATAGATAAGCATAATACAATACCCAAAAAAGTTTAGCCATGCTAGGCAAGTCTTTCTAGAAAGCCAAAAAAATATTAGTCACAATGATCGTCAACCATACAGGTTATAGATTATCTACAAACAATCAACAAAAGGAAAAACTAACTTATTGATCGATGAACGTACAGCCAAAACCGCTGGACCTAGGGATTTCAAATTTGGAAGGAGTATTCCTTAGGTATCCAAAGGGTGGACTACTAAGAAAGGGTTTTCCGAAAATCTACCTGCAACGGGAAGAAACAGAGGGAGTAGCGGGAAATTTATTCTACGCGTACGAAGTTGCGGGCGTCCTCCAGTGTCAAATATAACAAGTACATATGTACATACTTACTTACCTATAACATTACGATTTAAAAAGTAACTCCCGCGCTAAACTCATAACATTCTACTTGCCTGATTCTGCTACTTTCGAATAAGTGTGAAAAATCCTCAAAGCAATAAACATTATCATGTTATTGACTATTCTTGGAGATAATAAGGTCGGCAAGACGATCGTAACTTCATAACTTTGCTGGGTCGATGTCGCCAAATAAGTCCGTATGATCGAAGGTGATCGGCGGTGAGTCAGTCGGCCGTGTAGGCGCGGATACAGCCTGATCGGAAACGGGGCGTCTGTGTCGCCGCAGTCTCTGCTCCCCGCTTCAGTAAACAAGTTGCACAGAGCACGTACTCTGTGACTCTGCGACACCAGGTGTCGCACTAACTGGATTATTCCGTGCGGGGGATTATTCGTGTGAGTGTTAGTGTATTGCTAATTCTGTTGACAAGTTGCTTGTTAGGCAGGATCCGGAGCGGTCTTACATTATTGCTATGGGAATTACTTGGATGCTTTGTGGTAGAAACGGCTGTTAGTTTGGTGTCTGAACTAGATACGCTAAGTTTTGAAGTTTGTTTCGGTGTATGTTTGTTTGACATACACCGAAAGTTATATATTACTTACGTATAATATTTAAACCAATTCAGGTTTTGTAAAAAAACTAACCATGTCTTGACTTTTCTTCACCAAAAGAAGAAAGTCAGGAATCCAATTTCAACTTATTATACTCAACGCCGTATTTAGATTCCAAAAAAGTTACCAAAGATGGCCGAACGTCACTGTCACAAGTGTCATTGTCATTGTGACGTTCCAGATGTAACCAACCCGTGCATATTTATAAAAAATAGGTAGTCATATAATATTTTGTTGTTATTTAAGTGTCAAGATTATCCCAAGTTTTTGATGTTTTCTATATACCTACTCATCGCGTAGCACATCTCGGCTTGGTACATCATAGATGTAGCTATGTACAAAACACTACCCCAAAAACTTAATTACGTACCCAAGTACTAACTTTAGCTAGCGAGTTCGTTTGCGTTGATTAGGTTACACACAATATGGCGTGAAATACCAGACATGTACATACTTTGGCGATGACTTCAGAGATAAAAAGTATTGTATACAATCTGTGTTGCACATAAGTTTTTAGGCAATTGAGCCATTTTTACGAGTTTGACTGACAAACATACAAACTATTTTTTACACTGCGACTTTTTTTTTTTTTGTATTAGTAATAAAAACAACAATATATGGTGATATAAATATACGCAAATTATAAGATTAATAATAGTATCCAACTGTTGTTAAACCCTAAGTATTACCACTGTAATATTAAATTTTCTTCTACAAAACAGTTTCAACTAAATATCTGTAGGTGAAATTAATATTTACATTAAATACGGTTGCATTTAATTTTAGGTTTACAATTATATATAAATAAATTACATATGTACATTATTTAGAAAAGTTAAAACTTTACCGATGCAAGACATTTTCATTGTACTGGCAACACATGAGTAGTTTTTTTGGAATCTATATACGGCGTTGAGCACGAGATGACGAGATATAATCTTTATAACCTTTTTTTTTTTGTGATGTATTTTTTTATAACGAGTTTAATTTTTTTATAAACTGTACCTACGTAAATCCGTTGTATTTTATCAGTCAGTTTTTGAATGGCCAGTACTCGTATATTTAACACCACAGGTATAAATAACTACATGTTCATAATCTGAAAATTACAAAATGGCTGTGTATCATTGACTGTACCCAAAGGAGTTACGTCTACCATACATTGTCAAAATCCAATACCTTCATGATATGGTATTAACATCTACGAGCTCGTGTCACTGTTAAGTATGAGACAATGCATCATATCTTTCACATCGCACTTCCACAGTACGTCCCCAGGTGTGAACTAGTCTCTAATACCTAATCTACCCATTTTTGTATGAGGAAAATAATAATAGGCCTGTACAATCAAAACTAGACAGTGACAAACTTCTTACGAAGTTGAGATCCAAGTATTTACTCGCAGTCATTTCACAAATATTTACTTTTAGTGGGGATCGTATCTGAACACTAGCTTCGTAGGCAGGGTAACGCCAACTACTCTAACGCGTCGTCAAACTTGAGTCGGTGTATCGTATCTTCCACAACAATTCGCCAGACGCGTACTATTTAGTGGGTGTATGGGATACTTACTAGGTGTTACTCATATTGCGGGTGCCAGGTCGGGCAGGGGGCCCGGCGATGACCCTCCACGCGCGCTGTCCCGAGCCCCGGCTGCTGCCGACGCCGTCTCCCTGCGACTACGAGCCCAGGCGTGCGACTCCCGTAGTCCTCGACCACGCGCCGGCTTTCTCCATCGGCCTCCGCGTCAACGCGCCGCAGCCTGGCGCCAAAACGCCAGGTCCAATAGGCCTAAAAAATTTCCAGTTAGATGTATATATCTTGGATGTTAGAGCTTTTTAATGCACCTACTTAGTTACAAGTTACAACTCTGTCCACCTAAGAAAATACGCGGAATTTCAAATTCTAAAAGCAAATCAAAAATCCTTTTTGTTACAAATGAAATGATTAATAAGGTTGTGCTTGCTAAAGGATTTTTGTCTGAGATGCCGCTATTTGACTTAACTTAGGTTGAGTTTCGCCTGGCCCCATCAGACAACATTACTGGTAGTTAGCACGTATTCGCACAGATTTTGTATTAGTATAATATCATCATTTTACCTACTGTGTATGGTAGAAAAACAGTAAATATTACCCCACATTATATAAAATCGAAACTCTTTATAAACCTTTTCAAGATCTTGCAGATTGTATTAATCACTTATCAATATTAAGTACATAAAGTTGTACCTAATAGGTAGTAATAAATTTACATGTGCTTGACAACAAGGTCAGTCTATACACATAACTTTAGCCGTATAGATATAAACCCATCTGTCCTTAGTAAAGCTGTAAATATTAAGTGCAAATGTTGGGAAGAGTCATGTAGTCACATCTAAGCTGGAGTTGTTTGCAAAAGTGCTCTTAGTTTGACATCTATTCGCGGAACTTCGGCTTCCGTATTGCGTTCTTATAGTAGGTAGAACGAATGCATGTAGTAGTTTTTATTGTTTTTTACTAGCCCATCCTAATAAGTTAAAAATATTGTTATAAATTACTGTGTAGATGAATTTGAGTAATAAATCATTTGTATTTATCTAAAAAAACATTGTCGGTTTTAAAAATAAATAAATTGGATAAAAATAACTTATTCATGAGTGTCGTCAAATTCTGACAATATAATAACAGCTACGTTCTCTTTAGATTTTTTTTTCCCAATAAAACAATTTTTTTAATGTTTCTTTTGCTTGACTGAGTTATCTCAGTTCTTATATAAAAACACAAACAACTGTGTTACCCTGCTTGGATTTTTTTCGTTGGAGTCAATATGTTATGTTATGTAACAATCAAACACGATTTCATTTAACAAAGTTCTAAAATAATAAATAACCTGCAGTATCTTGACCGCTCTTGTTGTACACTACGCGGTCAAGGGCAGTAAGTACCTACGAGTAAGTATTACATGTAGGAACACGGCACAATGATACAATCTGTGTTAACTTAAGGTTCATTTTACGACGGGAATCTCTCTTATTCATCGTAGCTCACAAGATGTACCTACACATTTTTTTTTCAAATAACATTTACTACCTATGCACTTAAAAAGTGTTTCGGGTTTTTGTACTTTTTTCTCTCTGGCTCTTAATAAGAGCGTATGAGAGCGAGTGAGAGACCAGTACAAACCCGAAACACCTTCTAAGAACTATCGCAATGTAGTTAGTTTTGGTCTTTAAGTTAGCCACAAGTTTTTTATGGTAAAATGCTCTCATTACGCAATTTACTTTAGTAAAGGTTACCTACATTGAGCGATGAAGTCATCGTTTGGCTCTGTTTGTTTGCATATTACTCAATTTTTTTTTTGTCAATTTCAGCACCCAATATTTATTCGATGCCACCTGTCCTCGGGGAAGCTCGGGAAGGTGGGAAGCGGGCTGCCCCAGCGTTCAGCATGACAGGCAAAGCAAAGGTCTTCGAGTCTAAAACCCCAATGCCTGGCCCCGGCTCCTACTCCACCGACAAGGCGGTGCTAAGCAGGCGATCTCCCGCCTACACGATGGCCCCTAGGCGAGAGATAAAGGACCCCACCGCGGCCTCGCCTGGACCTGGAGTTTACTGTCCAGAAAAGGTACGAGTACAACGACAGTACCTACATCTTTTTTGTTTCTCAACCTTCTACGAATAATGATCTTCTGATTATCTTTTAATTTCTTTAACTTACTAATATGCACTAACCCTTTATAACTAATTGTTGGGTGACATGACATTGTAACTAAAACCCAGGTGTCAATTAAGGCTCATTGAATTGCGAAAATTAAATAACGGGAAATCGATTCCGTCAGGAGTTCCTCATCCTGACAGTCTTGTCAATTGTACTATTGGTTTAAGTGAGTTTTGGATCTCATCCGATGGACATTTTAACGCTTGGCTTGAATTACTAACATTGTTGGGCTGGGAACAGGTGTGCGTGACGCTTCCTTGGGCTCCGGCGCATACGTTTGGCATCCGACACTCGAAGTACTCTGGACAGGCCGCACACTTTCCCGCTCCAGAAGAAATTCGCGTCGTGTAATACTGTGTGTAACAAATTACATTACAGTACTTCATATTAATTTTATTTATCTGTTGTGTTTTTATAAAGTTTAAATTTACCGAAAAGTATTCTTATTAACCTAACAAATTTTTGTAGTTCTAATGTGGTATAAATTCGCGACGTTTTTGTTTACTTACAAGTCTGAATCTCATTGAAGCTCTTCTCGAAACTGTAAAAGGTACATATTAAGTCTATACTTCTTTGTAGAATTTGGTGATACTCGTAGATTTGTGTAAACTATTTATAGTTTACAAAAAAAAAAACTGTTAGTAGATGTAACACTTACCTACTTACTTACTTTTTTAATCGTATGGCACATTATTGTATAAAAAGTACTTACTGAACCCCATAGAAGCTAGCAAAATCTGTTAGTAAATGTGTTCGTTTAATGTTTCAGGACGTTACTTCGCAACACACTCAATCTCACAAGCATACTTTTTCAAGTATAAACAAGATTCAAAGAAGTGATCAAGTTCCTGCACCGAATGCTTACTCTCCTGAAAAGTCCGATAGCTTACTACGGGCTAAATCACCCGCCTTTTCATTTAGAACTAAGACAGAGATTTCTCATTCTCAAAACGCACCAGCTCCTAATATCTACTCTCCTGAAAAGGCTTTAAATTCATTAAAAAGTGGCCCAAAATATACTTTGGCAGGCAAAGGTGTAGCTGAAAAACATGACACGACACCTGCCCCGAATTCTTACAATCCCCAAAAAGCTGATAAAATTTTACATGAAAGTTCGCCTTCTTATACCATGCGTACCAAAGAAGTCGTTGAAAAAATTGAACTGACACCAGCGCCTAATGTATACGCTCCAGAAAACTCTATGCATATGCTAAACGTGGGCCCCAAGTTTTCGATATCTGGTAAAGGAACTACTTTGAAAGTATCGGAGACGCCGGCGCCGAACTGCTACGCTCCCGAAAAAGCAGACAAAGTTTTGCACGAGAGCTCACCAGCGTATTCATTTAGGACAAAAGAAGAAGCAATCATAAGAAGTGTATCTCCTGCCCCAAATGTATATTCTCCAGAAAGGTCTATGCAGTTGTTAAACGGAACCCCTAAGTTTACTATTTGCGGTAAAGGTTCCGTAAGTAAAATTGAAGATACGCCGGGTCCCACCGCTTATTGTCCAGATAAGGCAGACAAGTTGCTTCATGAATCGTCTCCAGCGTATACGTTTAGAGCAAAAGATCAACTAAAGAAATCTGATGACGTTCCAGCACCGAACGTTTATGCTCCAGAAAAGTCAATGCATATGTTAGATTCTTCTCCAAAATACACTATTGCAGGAAAGGGCTCGTCTCTAAAATACGATAACGTCCCAGCACCTAATGCATACAACCCGGATAAAGCAGATCAACTTCTCCATGATTCTTCTCCAGCATATTCATTTAGACCAAAGCACGCCATGGATAGACCTAGTGACACGCCAGCCCCCAATATGTACGACCCACATTTAATAGACGGGACTCCTAAATATAGCTTATACGGTAAGGGCCCTGAAAGCAAATGTCTTAATACACCTGGACCTAATGTTTATAATCCTCATTTATTGGATGGAACCCCTAAATTCACGATAGCAGGTAAAGGTCATTCGAAAAAGCCGTCTGACGGCCCAGCGCCAAATCAGTATGATCCTCATTTACCTGATAACACTCCAAAGTACAGTTTAAGCGGCAAAGGTACAGACGGAAAGCAATCAGACACACCTGGACCGAATAGTTATGATCCACATCTAATGAATAATTCTCCTCGTTACACTATTGCTGGCAAAGGTTTGGATGGAAAAGTTCCGGATACACCCGGTCCAAACGCTTACGTCCCTCATTTGCTGCACGATTCGCCAAAATATACGATTACAGGTAAAGGACATGATGCTAAGGTTTCCGAAGTACCAGCTCCAAATGCATATGATCCTAAAATACAAGATGATGCTCCAAAGTTTACAATGGCATCTAAGGGGAAACTGGAAATACCTGATAACACGCCGGCTCCAAATATGTATCATCCGGAAAAAGGCGATAAAATATCACACGAGAGTTCTCCGTCGTATTCGTTTAGAGACAAGCAACCTCTCCATAAACTAGACAGCAACCCAGCACCAAATGCTTATGATCCCAGTAAATATAATTACATGTTAGATGGTGTACCAAAATATAGTTTTGGTACAAAGGGACCTGCGACAAAACATGACAATAATCCTGCTCCGAACGCGTACAACCCAGGTACACACGAACACATTCCTTCATATACTTTCCGCCCTCGGATCGAAGATGGTAAAGTTGTAATTTCCCCTGGGCCCTGTTCGTACTACCCTGAGCGAGCGGATAAAGTTTTACACACAACGAAGCCCGCTTATACCTTCAGACCCAAGGTGGAAGACGGAATGAAGGCGGACACTCCAGGTCCCGCTGCGTATAATCCAGAAAAAGCCGATAAAGTTCTACTAGATAACGCGCCTCGGTATTCATTCCGTATTAAAACCAATCCGCACAAGGCCGATTATGTTCCCGCTCCTAACTCTTACGATCCTGACAAAGCTGCTAAATTGCTTAAACCAAGTGCACCGCAGTACAGCTTCAGGATTAAATCGGATGCTTTGAAAATTTCGGACACACCAGGTAAGATGTATTTTTTTTTAAATAACGCATTATTTCGACTTGATTTAATGAATATGTAATAAAAGTCTCGGTGTTATTTTAGCGCCAAACGTGTACACTATTCCAACACCCGTTAAAACACCCGTGTATACGATATCGGGAAGACATAAGGAGCCAATTGATGAGCGACTAAAGATCCCAGCCCCCGGCGCTTATAGTCCCGAGAAAGCTGGCAAGTTTGTATTGACTTATTCCCCGCAATACACTTTCGGGGTTAAGATTCAGACAACGAAGTTTGTTGAGACTCCTGGTAAGTTAAGTGTTGCAGTTGAGGGTCTAGTTATTTAATTTACAACTTAAATTAAACAAAATTATTGATATTTTCAGCCCCAAATACATACCGAATTCCCTCGGTGCTCGACACTCCTGTGTACACGATTTCGGGTCGGCATAAGTTACCAGTTGACGACCGAACACGTGTCCCTGCGCCTGGCACCTACTCACCGGAAAAGGTATAAATCATAGAAAATAGCTACACAGAACAAAGCAGGCGTTTCAAATTAAGATATTCTTCGCTTAGTAGAAAAATCAATGTCCAAATTATATTTTTTGTGCTATTGCATAAATCGCAGAAACTTTTTCTTCGTCTTGTTATATAGAGCCATGTATGTTTGGGAAGAATATAGATGTTTATCTATCTCCGAGTACCTATATGAACAAGCCATTAGTTTACAGCAGGTAGCGTCACGTTAGCTCTGTACTGTTTTAGGTGTATTGTTTCACTGTCAATACAGTAGCATCAAAAAAAATATTACGCGCATGTTTGTTCTAATTCGTTTTTTTTATTCAGGTGCAGTTGAGCAGCACACCACAAATAACGTTTGGTATAAAGCATTCCCCCTTATTAGGGCAGCTGAAACCAATACAGACAAATGACACTAGAAACTCACAGGTCACAAAAACCGTCGAGATCAAATCAACATCTATTCAGAAGGTAGTTAATCAAAATAATGACACAGTTGAGCAAACCAGTAACATCGTTAAAAACGTTTCACAAGACTTTTCTACACAAAACACCGTCAACGAGTCACATGAAGTGAACTCGTATGTTCAGAGAACGCGCACACCTGTAACCCAAATCAAAGCGGAAAGTGACATTAGGAGTTCAACAGTCACACCAGAGCCAATTGTGGAAACATTAACACAGGAAATCGTTTGGGTACCCGAGCAACCAATTCGTCGAAACTCCTACACAGTTGATAAATCCGATGGGTCAGGATTTTTGGAGCGTTATCAACATAGCAACGTCGTCCCAGTTGAAAACGGTGTGATAAGAACGCAGGCTAGTGGAGAGCGCGGTGCCTCTTGCAGTGAAGAGCGAAACGAAGTGGTGATTAAGAGAAACGGGTTTGAACAAAGCGTGCAAGAGAATGTTACTAATGAAAGTGCTCACGAAAAAAGCGAAGCTGCTTCTGAGGAGGTAAGGCAGGGTACGGAAGTAAAGCACCTGGCGAATGGAGGCATTGCAAAAACCACTACAACGACCACCATTAGGAAAGTAGGCACGGCCGCGAAGACGGCCAAAGCGACCACCTCGGTCACCCGCACTGCTACCGCGGTGACTTCACGCGATGTCGGTGCTAAATAAATATTTTCTTCATTTAAGTACTGTTTCCTTATGTTTGTAATAAGAATATTTATCCCGCAAAGTGATACGTAGCCTGTAAATTATTTAAATATAGTAATATTAACATCGAATAAATTATTTATAATTAAAGTTATTGACATGAGTTTATGATATTTTATGTCAATAATTAGTAACTTAGATTATTTGTGTCCGGTATGTTCAATAATTAACCAATAATATAATTTGTTAACCTGATAATTTGTTTAAAAAACCGTCCATACATAGACGGAATTTGTAAACCTTTGAACATCATCTCAAATACACAATGCGACAGCTAAAAACCAGTGCGAATTCAGAACCTGTTAGCACCGCACGCACAGTGTCAACCGTGACAGATTAAACCATTGTTAGTGTTTACCCTATGGATATATCTGCCAATGGCGTTGAAAAATTGAGGTGACTTGTCCTATTTTACCTTAGGTACTACTATAAGCCTAATGGAACCCAGACCCACCATAGAACGGAGTCAAAGTGACATTATAAAACAATTTGTTTGACACGTATTCTTTCGACTTGAATCAATAACGTCACTGTAACCCAGTTCTATGGCGGGTCAGGGTTTCCTTGGGCTTATAGTACATGGAACCTTTTACTGTATTGCCGGAGCTGTCACGAGGACACGAATATTTAATAAATAAAACTAATTTATACTCATTCAGTTGTTACTAATGTATTGCAACATTGCAAATTTTAATAAAATTTTAATACGATATTTTTGTTTCTTTTCGCACCTATAGGTATATGAACTACACTGACCCGCAAAACTCTAACTCTATGTTGATGAAGAACTGGATAATGAGCAAATTTTTTTTTCGTTTTTTTTTTTGTTTTGTTGTTTGGGTGCAATGTTTGTCTGTTTGTATGTTCGTTTAATCCTTAAGCAGTCCCCCGCAACAGACATGTTACGTCATAGTTGAGTACAATTTCATGTTTATGACGCACTGGGCATAACATCGAGGCCAAAAAAAAGCTGTATTCGGCCCGTTAGTGTACTTGAGTAGTCAGGTAATTTCACCAAACGATTTCAAATTTAATCAGCGGATGACTCGTGGTCACACCAGTTTGTCACCCCAGTGCTATTCGCTTTAGTCGGTTATTCGGGGGATATCCCAGAAGTTCCATAATTCTAGTTCCATATGGAACAATCGGTACATATGTATATGTCAAATAAATGATCCCAATAGTTCCATATGGAACTACATACTAGGCTTTACACCTGGTTTTGTTTTTATTTTAGTTTTAAATCAGTTTAGTATCTTCGGAGCATTACCCTGTTATCAGTGTTGCAAAATCATTGAAAACGCTAGGGTTGGCACTGCACATATGGGTTTTTGTTTTACTAAAATTTGAGTGATAACAATGTTGTAACACCCGAGATGTTGTAACACGTCGTGCTTACTTCGGCCGCGTTTTACTATTGTAGAACACATTTTTTACCGAGGGACACGATCACTTGTATAAGAAACAATGTAAAACCTGAAGTGTCATATACTTGACAATGTTAACTGAAGTATGTAGGTAATCAATGTGAAGAATTGGCCAATTATGTAAAATAAATATAAATATATACAAAGGTCATACTTAGCAGAGGTAGACATTTAATATGAATATGTACCAGTAGTTCCATATGGTACTTCTGGGACATTTCCTTCAAAATGAATATCCCGATAGATCCATATGGAACTAGAAAATATGGAACTTCTGGGATATCCCCGTTATTCGTCAGAAATAATTTTTATTCCGCAAAAGTAGGTAGGTTAGGTTCGTTAGGTATCTTAAGATGCCCGAAGGGCAAATCGCTCAGAAATAGGAGCCCTGCCATAGGCAGGGCTCCGTCGAAAGGCACTGGGGTGACAAACTGGGGTGACCACGAGTCTGCACCCATTTAATCAATGTTATTCGACTGTTAGTTCATACACCTTTTTGTCAGCTGTTCACGCTCTAATTGTCTGTTAAGTGGTTAACGTGGTTTGGTGAAATTGGTACTTAGACTTAGTTATTGACATTAACATAATTGCGAAAGTGTTCTTAGGGTGTTTCGCAACAGAAATTTCATAGAATTTCGTTGCGGAACAAATTACAAAAATAATTGTTCCGCGGAAAATATTTCATAATAATATTTGGCCTTGTATTTTTATTTATAATATTATTGTTTCAACTACTTTTTTATTACCCCCGTATTTATTAACTTGAATTTAACATATTCCATAGAAATGAAATGAAATAGTCTCTCCTTAAATAAATATCTGGGGACAAATTTGTCACACCAATTGACCTAGTCCCAAACTAAGCTCTAGGCTTGTACTATGGGTACTAGACAAAGCTATAAATACTTATTTAGAGAAATATATAGAAAACATCCATGACTCAGAAACAAATATTCACTCTCATCACACTAATATCTGGCCTTACCGGGATTTGAACCCAGGACCACTAGCTTCGTAGGCAGGGTCACTATCAACTAGGCCAGCGCGTCGTCAACTTCTCTCCTTCTCTCCGTCTCCTTGGCCTTCCTCTCTTCCGCTTTCCTTCGACTTTCCCTTCCACTATGGTCTTAATGTATTCGTAGTGTCGTAAAATGCGTCCTAGCATGTTCTTTCCTCTATTTCCAACGGCCCCTAAGCATTGAATTTTATTTGTAACAAAATGTATGATTTAGATATCTTTAAAGTTAGTATTCTGCTTATTGATTATTCTATGAACTAATAATATGATACACATGTTCTATGAACCGAAATTCAATACAAAAATTGTCTTAAAAACAGTGTACAACCGAAGTAAGGGCGGGTCTTTAGTGTCATATAAATTGTGTTTTCATTTGTACAACGAAAAAACATTATTTATTTTCAAGATTTTAGGTTCTTTAGTTTATTTGAAATCATAATAATAGTAATATAATAGTAATAATAATCTAGGATCATTTTGAAGAAGTAGGTAAGTAGGGTGACAAGGTTGTCAGCGGGTTTTGTTTTGACCCTGCAGAATACGGATCTGTCTGTCGCCATTCCGAAATTTGAACCGGAACTACGCTAACGGAAAAGGTGCAGCCCTTCCAAAAAAAATCGTCGTACATTTTGTAAATCGTTGTTCCGGTACCCTAAAAAAGGTCCGATTATTATGTTTTTTTAATATGTTGTAAAGGACAATATAAAATGTTTTATATCTGTATCCATTCTGTACATGTATGTTTAATTGTTAGATATTGGTAAGACTAGGCCTAATTTACATTCATTCATACGCGCGTAGAGGAAATCCCGACTAAGTTTAAATATAAACGAGTTGTTTATCATCTCGTATGTAGCCAATACTAGGAAATTAGGCAGAAAAAACATATTAATAAAAACGACAACAACTTTAATCTGTATCATTAAGAACTGATACAAACACCTCGTACATGTTATTTATTGCTAAAATAACGCGGTTTGCTGCTCCTTCAAACAAATAAAATCATAGTACTTTAAACCTTTTAATTGTTAAATTTAAAGCAATTAAACATGTAATAAAATAATACTAAGGAAAGGTACCCAATTGTCCGGCTCCGATTTGGTGAATTTTGGGGGTGCAGACTCGTGGTCACACCAGGTCATCACACCACTACTATTCGACGGAGCCCTGCCTGAGGCATGGCTCCTATTTCTGAGCGATTTGCCCTTCGGGCATCTAAAGATACCTAACGAACCTAACCTACCTACTTTTGCGGAATAAGAATGATTTCTGTCGAATTTCCGACCAAAGCGAATCGCAGTGGTGTGACAATCTGGTGTGACCACGAGTCTGCCCCTGAATTTTGATACCTATACATATGTTAGAGAGTAGTCTAAAATAACGGACAAGTATTTTTTTAGCTGCCCAAACTCAACCTATTCGGAGAAATTGTCCTCCAAAGTACTGAAAAGTCACTAAACCCTCTCTAACTACTACGAGTCTTTTTTTAATTTGCTGTTTTCCTACAGGTTTGATTATATGTTTAAAAACGTGAAAAAATAATGAGCACGTGTTTTGTTAAATTTACTAAAACTCATATTTAAAAAAATACCCTTCAAAGTTATATATGTACCTATTTCTCATCGAAGATTACACTTCCTTTGGTATTCTTTTTAAATATGAGTTTGATCCGATGTAAGAAAACACGCGCTCATAATTTTTGCATGTTCTTAAACATATAATCAAACCTGTAGGAATATAGCAAATTAAAAAAAATACTCTGTAGTAGTTAGAGAGGGTTTATTCGCTTTTTAGTACTTTGGAAGACATTTTCTCCAAATAGGTTGAGTTTAAAATTCGTGTACGTTATTTTAGACTACTCTCTAGCATATAGTATAAAAATAAATCAAATCGGAGCCGGAAAGTTGGGTACCTTTCCTCGTTAGTTATGTAAACATTTAAATAGACTTACTTACCAAACCACGAAATTTAAGGGCTACATAATTTTAATTCGTATTGATCAAAGATATCATTTAAAAAAAAGTATTTTTCCATTCCTCGGCCCTGTTTTATTACAGCATGTAGAGGGCAAACGAGCACACAGGCCAGGCCACCTGATGGTAGGTACGATCAGAGGCCCGTATTAATAAACTAATCTCAACTCTAATGCTCGTCTGGAGATGTGTCAAAAATTAGTGTTCTATGGTTTGACGTTTACTTTGACGTATCTTGTGACGGGCCTCTCAGCCAAAATGAGTTCATTAATACACCGCTGAGACCCATAGACATTTGCGTTGCGTTTGCAGTCTTAGGGCCCATCTTGACCGAGATGTCCATCTCAAGATCCCTTAATAATGACAGTTGTATGTTTGGCTTGACGTCTACTTTGACGGATCTCGTGACGGGCATCTCGGTCAAGATTTTATTAATACGGCCCTACAGTCGTAGGTAAATGCATTGCTAACCCTGCAGACTAAGATGGAATGCCTCTGATGCTGCGAAAGTCAAAATCTGTAGCCTTGGCAAAAACCTGGACTGTAGATTTAGTCCTAATGGCAGACGGGGTTTGGTGATTGTTTATATAATTGTTTTAAACCGGCCATTATGCTAGTCGGAGTATCCTGCCTTTTAACCAAATAATAGAGAATAATAAAGACTGTAAAATCAATGTCCCACCTGGAAAGAAAAGATTTAGCAGCGCTGGAGAGATGTCCCGTCAGGAGTCGAGTCTCACAGTCATGAGCGGGGAGTCGCGGGCTCTGACCGTAGGCGCAAAATAAAATGCCTTATGCATACTTTCCAGTTTTCATCCTAACAATCACTAAATAGACCCAAAGACTTTGACTGAACTTTTATAGTTATAAGACCAATATTCATTCACTTTTATTACTTCACTTCAATTCTCACTTAATCTTGTAGGCTAAAGAGATAGGTTTTATTTAAATAACTATACCATTCTTATATGCATGAAAAGTTCTTAGGTTACTATCTAAACGGTTTCACAATGTAGGTTTTTAGACACTAGACGATCATATGGCCAATTCAACAATGATTATTCATGCTTACTCTTTATATTTCTAGGTAGAATGTTTAAGCTAAGGTTAATTATTATTTAGAGAGCTCTAGTTTTTTAAATAGATAGAGGTTTATTATTCGTTAGGGAGGGTTACAACGGGAATATTCCGAAAAAAGTAATTCGGAATTTTAACGACGCGCGCTAGTTTGTAGTGACCCTGCCTACGAAGCTAGTGGTCCTGGGTTCAAATCCCGGTAAGGGCAGATATTAGTGTGATGAGCGCGAATATTTGTTCCTGAGTCATGGATGTTTTCTATGTATTTAAGTATATATTTCTCTATATAAGTATTTATATCGTTGTCTACTACCCATAGTACAAGTCTAGAGCTTAGTTTGGGACTATGTCAATTGGTGTGACATAGTCCCCTGATATTATTATTTATTATTATTAAGGTGTTCCCGAGTAGGCACGTATGCCCACAGATTATAGGATATGTCTACGTATGCCATGTCAAAATCTAATGCTATACGTTCAATAATTCACTCTAAAGTGTTAAGGGCCTGTTTTTTGATGAGTGGTTAAACAACTTATTGTTAAAATTTGAAGAAGGAATTGAACATTTGAAGGAATCTCAAGGAAATGTGTTAAATTTTCAATTCCTGTTTAGAATTTTAACAATTAGTCAGTTTAACTACTGATCAAACAACAGGCCCTTAGTCATGTAGAAATTAAGCGAAATTAATATTTTCTATTCCTATTCCTAATTCAAAGTACCAAACCATAGCTATTCCTTTTCGACATGTCGGGCTTACATTTGTAAGAACTTCTTTGTAGAAGTTAAATAGGAACTTCCCTTTATGTCAGTCAAGTAAAAATACTACTGTGTATAGGTATTATACATTTTTTTATCAGTGGGCGGATGTTTTTAAGTGATAATTAGAGTTGTCGAGAATAGAGCGGAAGCTCGTGGAATGCACCCTGGATAAGTGGCCACTGAACTATATCTTTCGCCTACACAATGAGTGTTCTCCAACTGCTGATAAAAGTAAGGATAACGGCAAATAACTTGATTTTATTATTGTAATACAAGTCTGTCTGTTTGTTTGTATGCGTCAAGCATTATAAATGGACTTAGGAATTTAAAACAACTAAGTTACCGTGAGATTACTACGTTAGAATAACACTGGTATCTCTTTTCATGCTCTACAAGAAGGTCTTAAAAGCAATGTTAAAATATTTTTTTTATCTAAGGAATAAAGTAGGTACTTACTTGCAATTTGCTAATGCTTTGCTGTGAACATATCAACAACGAGCAATTTGCTAATGTAGTATGTTGCAGAAAGTACTGGAGCTAAAAAACTCCTCATATTGTTCATTGTACTATCAGACCATTGGAACCTTGACCCACCATAGAACTGTGTCACAGAGACGTTATGATTCAAGTCATAAGAAGTGTCAAACCAATTGTTTTATAATGTCACTGTGACACCGTTCTATGGTGGGTCAGGGTTCCATTGGGCTGATAGTACTGACAAGAATCAGATTGTTGTAACAATTATAGTTTGTACCATATGCCAAATGCCAAACACATTAACATAATGAAATGACATAGATATCAGGGGATAATCTCTCAGACCTAGCCCCAAACAAAGCTTTAGGCTTGTACTAAGGGTACTAGACAGATTATAACTACTATGGGGCTTTTAGATTTGAACCTTGCAAAAAATCTAAACAGCGGTTTTTTTCATGAATGATGTATTAGGTAGTTCTCCAAAATATAACGAAAAATTAAACACTTTTCATAACCGGAACAAGATAAAATAAATGGGTATTTGTAAATAAAATTTATGGTAAAATAGTTTACAGGATAACTTTAGTTACCTACTTTCTACATACAGTAGTATGTAAATAATTGGTAGAAAGTATATATTTTTGCAGAATTAAACAAATTCGTCCATGGAATTAAAAAAATAATTGGATTTTTGAATTGTAGGTACTTCAAGCTAATATATGAACATTAAAATATATTAATAGGCTTACAAACAAAATTAAACAAATTGGAATAGGCCAAACTAATACATAAAGTTTTTTTTAAATACAGCTACCAGTGAGGGTACAAATTTAACAAACGTGATTTTAGTTTAATTTTCATTACTTATTTACACGATAATTAAAATGAAATGAAAATCAAATGCAAATCATTTGTTTTTTTCCCGGATTAATAATTTAGAGAAGTATAATCACGGTATGAGATTAAACTTCTCGTCATTTTTGGTCCTTTATGACTTAGAAATAGAGTCGAAAAGTGATTAATCTTTTTATACCGTGACCATACATACTTAAATATATAGAAAAACGTCCAAGACTCTGGAACGAATACTCGCACTCATTACACAAATATATTGCCCATTAGGTAAGTATATCACATAACCAAAAATATACCAAGTGTTCTCGCTATTTTATGGTTTAATAATGTTTAACACTTTTGTTGAGTATGTATAGTTGACGAAATATAATCTGCACCAATCTATCTTAGAAACGCTACGTCGAATCGGTGTAGATTATATTTCGTTAACCATAATACTCAATTTCGCTTACTACGAGTAGGAGAACGTTGCGTTGTGGGCAAAGCCGTTTGAATATTATAGGTATGACATAATTCACATAATAGAGCAGCTGTGTTTAACATATTGTTGCAATTGGCATCATGATCCTTATGCGTGTACGCATCTGCCTCGCTCTCTTTCTGCGAGAGGAAGCAAGGCCGATGATGTGCTAGCGGCGTTTGCTGACGCTATTATAGACGGTAAATACGCAATAATAATATATAGGTAATTATAGACTGAGACTTGCATGAATGAATGGATGATATTTATTTTACAAATTAAGTTTACATTATACATTACAAGTTCAAAAGAAGTTACATTGTCATCGTTAAAAACATACATTTACAATGAAAAAATACAAATAGGTAGGTACACTTTGTTGAACACCACACAAAAAATAAACAAAACATAACAAACACATGAAATGGTGATACGGTAGACAACAGGCCGTCTTATCGCTTTAAGCAATCTCTTCCAGACTACTTTTGAGATAAGGGTAAGAGACGCTGAACGTCAAAATTTGGGATTACTACTGGAGTGCGACCTCGAGTGTGCGAAGTACTATTGTGCGACATTTCTAATGAACGACAGTACAGTTGTGCGAAGTGATAGTGTGCGACGTATCATTGATCGACATTACAAATGAACGACAGTACAGTTGTGCGAAGTGAAAGTGTGCGAAGTACTATTGTGCGACATTTCTAATGAACGACAGTACAGCTGTGCGCAGTGATAGTGTGCGACGTATCATTGATCGACAATACAAACGAACGACAGTACAGTTGTGCGAAGTATCATTGTGCGATACGGCACTGTCTGACAATAGTAATGTAGGACTATCTTTGTGCGAAGTTACACTGTGCGAATATACTATTTTGCGACAGTACCTTAGTGCGACATGACAAAAGAGCTAAAGACGATGTGTAAGGGTTCTGATCATATTATTCGACTCCGTTACGAGAAGAGGATACAACTATCTATGACGGTAAAAAATTGTTTCTGTAATTTTAAAATAAACGGCTTTTATTTACCGTGTTCATCTTATCTCAATTATGCTGTTACACACGTAGCTGTTCGAATGTGCAGGTTTCCTTTTGATATTTTCCTTAACCGTGTGAGTTGTGGGTACTTAATGTATCAAAATATATCCCATATCTTTTTTAGGTTCTGTACCGAAATGGTAAATAATAAACCCTTACGAGTATAGTGAAACTTGTATACCTGTCTATCTGTCTGTCTGTATGTCGTAATTTGTAAATAGAAACCGCAAATAAAATACAATATAAAGTAAAAAGTATTTTATTCCTGACATATAATAGGTAGGGTGGTGGCTCCAGTAAATGAACGGTTAAGCATACACTTGTATTCAAAAAATAATTGTACCTATTAAGAAATCACTAATCCTAGTTCTATTGATGGTAGTTCATTTACTGAAAATTATAAACAGTGCATGAACTAGCATTTAAGAGTTTGTTCGGATACTGGCCACATGACGGACAATCAATGAACAGCTATGTTTCTGAAACATAAACTTTAATACAACAACTTAAACGCACAATATTGCAAAATCAGTAATTCATACGGCTCTAGCGAATGAACACCGAGGTTCATTCGTTGGTTTTAGTGGTTTCTGTTATCCAGTTATAGAACATTTGCTTAAAAAGGGCAATTTGAGAGAAAAACACATGATACGATACGTACCTAAATAGAAATAAATATATCTTTAACACTTCAAATAAACACACACTACGTATCGCAGTTGTTTGGAACAAGTACAGTATCACATCAAACACAAGGTAACTAACCCTAACTGCTAAATACTACCGTTATGTATCCACTATTTTGCAACTAATGCATCTGAATAAAAGTCAATAGTTACTACCATATGTCACTAGTAATGTTTTAAATCTAAAAAAATACTTTGTTTGATAGAAAGGATGGTGGGCAAAAATGTATGGACGGCACTCTGGTGCGTTTACCCTACCTACAGCAAAATTAAATTTCTAGCTTTAGCATCCATCAAATATAGGTAGATAGAAATGAGTAATGTATGCTAGTCCTAATAAATACGTATACAAGTTCATCTCATCTTTTTGTGAAACTTGTTGCTGTAGCCGGGCTTCGTAATTTGCTCCAATTTTCTTTTTCTTATTTTGTGATGGCTCCTGAACTTGTGCTAGCTATCGTTGCAGGACCTTTTCAGTGTTATTTTGTTCTTTCATGAGTTCTTCTATTGTTTTATAAATATTTGGTCTTTTCCTGCTTAAAAGAGCATTCCACCGCCTATGCCATGCTTCCAAAGCGTTTTGTGTTCGAGGGGCATTAGACTGTAAGCTATTCCACACAGACCATATTTCTGGAGGAAATCTGCTTCCAGTTGCGATATAATATCTATAGAACCAGTTGGTGACTCTGTGTGCTTCCTCAGGTAGGATCGATCGTTGTACCATATCGAAAGCACTAGGTATTTCTTCAGCAGGAAGGAAAGGAAGTGCAAGAAGATGTCTGATTCGCACGGCGAAATCGATATCCTCGGTATATTTTTTGACCAGCCCTGCTGACTGGATGTGTTTCCACACGTTTTGGCACAAATGAAAATAACAACATTTATGTTGGCTTTCTGGAAAAACAGTTTTGATTGCATTAATTGCCGCTGTTTCAAAGTCGGTAATAATAACCGATGGAGAAAAGTCGATCCTATATTTAGATGCCTGTTGTCGTACAAGTTGCAGGAGGTAATAATAAGACGTCTCCGTTTGGTGAGATAATAGTCCAAAAACTAAGGGTACTATGACGTGTCCCACTTGTCCGTGAATTGTATACAGCTGCCGGAACGGTTTTGGGCAGCATTTAAATGTACCATCCATTATCAGATATGGAGATTGATTCAGCAACATGATATTTTCGGCTGTCGAAAAAAGGAGAGTCCGTTCACCGTTGTAATGAAAATCAGCCATCAAAAATGACCGGTTACTTATTTTGTACATATCTTCGGATATATAAATACTTCTTCAATGGCTTGGGGAATTGACAACATTTCATTTTGGTGACACCTGCAAATTACTATACGAATCGAAACCTCCTGAACACGGCAAAATATTTATTTAGATTTATTTTTCTTTATTTTCAAAATTACAAGTAAGTTAATAAAAATATCGAGTTTTACCAATACTATGCCTGAATAGATATAATACCATTGCCTTTTTCACGAGAAAAAAAGCTGTCATACTTCAAATTTGACATTGACACTATTGACAGATGGATAGATACTTAGGGCCATTTGCACGCAGAATTTAACCCTGGGTTAAGGCACTAACTCGAGTTAGTAGACGTCAGTTTCATACGAAAACTGTCATTTTAACTCGAGTTAGTGTCTTAACCCAGGGTTAAACTTTTCGTGCAAGTGGCCCTTTATCGGTTGACATGATACTTTTTTATATACAGATTGGACTACTCGTAACGTAATATGTCCATTGTGTCGTAGAAATGAAGTTACGCCCTTTTAGAATAAGTACATCTTAATAAATTAATAATAAAATAATTATTCATTCTAGAGAAAATTTAAAACTATTAGTGTCTTTCTCCTTCCAAACAATATCTATAAAACGAATAAAATTAAAGTCTTGAAAATATGAAATCTTGTAAATTTTGGGTTGATCTGCAGTTCTAGACCTATGTATCACCAAACGCATGGCTTCCTTACTGGGAAGGAACGGGCCACTGGTTCCTGGGAGATCATTTGTGCATGACTGAATAATTTGGACAGGAGCATCTAATGAGTGTCTTGCCCTATTTTTTAAAGAGAGGTTTAGTTTTTTTTTCATTAACTGGTTGGAATGGTTGTGTTTTCGTGTACTTTGTACGTCTATTGCATGTTTTTCACCAATTAATTTTGTCTTAATAGCACTTGGACATTTCAAAGGATTTTTCTTTAGGCAACTCCAGTAGTGTATCTCGTCCCTTTTTTTATTCAATGAATATAAAAAGCCGTCCAGAAACACAAGATCTTTACCTCGTTGGGATTTAATTATTTCTGCGACTCTTAGTAGTGAAGACATTTTGAATATTACACAGAAGTACGAGTATCACTTTGATTGATAGCCGAAGACATCTGATTGATTACCATTTCAATAAAAAAATAAGCATGCACCTATAGGTAATATATAAGGCCAGTATGAAATCCGTATAAAAGAAAATACAAAACTCCATGAACCACAAGAACTTCAAATAGACCTACACAAAGTGTAGGTACACAAAGGATAATTGACAACAATTCATTTTTTTCACTAGTGTATTTTATGAGTCCGTTGAGAAGGTCCTGTTTTTTTCAAGTTGATTTAAAATATACCTACCTAAAGTACGAAATATAAGTAAGTAGGTCACAAAAACTTACACAGAATAAACGATATTTTGTAATATACCAATCGTTATCGCATAATCATACATCGCACAAATGACACTTGAAACAGTCATACATCGCATAATCATACTTCACTTTAATGAAATTCAATACAGTTGTACATCGTATAATTGTCTTTCGCATAAACGATTCATCACACAAATGACATTTCGCACAATCATACATCGTATAATCGTCTTTCGCTAAAACGATTCATCACACAAATGACATTTCGCACAATCATACATCGTATAATCGTCTTTCGCATAAACGATTCATCACACAAATGACATTTCGCACAATCATACATCGTATAATCGTCTTTCGCATAAACGATTCATCACACAAATGACATTTCGCACAATCATACATCGTATAATCGTCTTTCGCATAAACGATTCATCACACAAATGACATTTCGCACAATCATACATCGTATAATCGTCTTTCGCTAAAACGATTCATCACACAAATGACATTTCGCACAATCATACATCGTATAATCGTCTTTCGCATAAACGATTCATCACACAAATGACATTTCGCACAATCATACATCGTATAATCGTCTTTCGCATAAACGATTCATCACACAAATGACATTTCGCACAATCATACATCGTATAATCGTCTTTCGCATAAACGATTCATCACACAAATGACATTTCGCACAATCATACATCGTATAATCGTCTTTCACATAAACGATTCATCACACAAATGACATTTCGCACAATCATACATCGCATAATCGTCTTTCACATAAACGATTCATCACACAAATGACATTTCGCACAATCATACATCGTATAATCGTCTTTCACATAAACGATTCATCACACAAATGACATTTCGCACAATCATACATCGTATAATCGTCTTTCGCATAAACGATTCATCACACAAATGACATTTCGCACAATCATACATCGTATAATCGTCTTTCACATAAACGATTCATCACACAAATGACATTTCGCACAATCATACATCGTATAACCGTCTTTCACATAAACGATTCATCACACAAATGACATTTCGCACAATCATACATCGTATAATCGTCTTTCACATAAACGATTCATCACACAAATGACATTTCGCACAATCATACATCGTATAATCGTCTTTCACATAAACGATTCATCACACAAATGACATTTCGCACAATCATACATCGCATAACCGTCTTTCGCATAAACGATTCATCGCACAAATAACATTTCGCACAATCATACATCGCATAATCGTCTTTCGCACAGACGATACTCCGCACAAATGTTTGTCGCACTTCAGCAATAATCCCTCAAAATTTAGACGCAGTACCTATGCGGTGCAAACTAGGAAATTGAAAACTTTGTAAACAAGGAAATTTTATAACTATGGTGCACTAATTTTAATATTTTTGATGTAAACGACTTATAGTATATCATGTCTCTTTTTTATTTTAAGGACTAGATACACTTAAGTTTACGCAGTTTCTGTAAACTTTGTATTTGTACAGTTAAAAATAAATATCCGCACAAGTTACTAAAATATGTACACAAAAACCTTATTGTCATAGTAATAAGGCTGGAAGAGATCCCTTATGGGGATAAGTTCACCTACATTTCTATTCTGTAAATATTGTATTTGAATTTCTGAGTTTTGTACAATAAAGTGTTTACATACACACATATAAATTACGAAAAATAAAAACATATAGATTACGAAAAATTAGAATAAAATTGCTTAATCAATGACTTTAATTGGATAGTCATACTCATAAAAAACGTAACGCATTACTTTTGCTGGCTACTGGGTAAAATCATATTGCCTTTGACCTGTTACCGTATTGTTTTAACTTGACACGTCTAAAGTCATGTGTATAATCCCAGCCCTAGTGGGTTCCTTCTACTACAGTACTTAAATGCTATAAAATAATATTTATTTGTTTTTCTAATTTTTACGCCACATGCTCGAAATTGCCCAACTATACACATCATGCAAACGTCACCTTAAGTTAGTCATTATAGCCATCGGCTAACCAGCGGGTTATAATGAGATTCAGTAACATAATTATGACCCGGCGGGTTATAATATGGTACTGAATTTCACTATAACCCGCTAGATATTTAATAATGAGATTTGAATTCGTATGAAAAATTGTTGCATAAAAAACCTGCAGCAAAAATAACTTATTTGAAAATCGAACTGGCCACTACAAGCCATATACGCAAAACAAAGAAAAGGTGAAAAAAGTAGAGTATTCTCCTTTCGGATAAATTAATCTGTTTTCGTCTTGGGCGAGTTTCAATTCTTGCTGCACTCAGGACTCCGTTTTAATTCCCTCGCTTCGCTTAGGAATTAATAATAATAATAATAATAACAAGTCATTTATTTCAGGAAGTCCCTAATTTGATCAGGATTCAATATCGTGCCCTTGACATAAAACGGTGCTTTATCCCTTCGGTGTATGATTAATGATTATACTATTGAGTATCAAGAAACAAACTGGTTTATGATAAAATTTAATAAACTTATCATGTCACGTTACCTGAAGTGGTGCCTAGCAACGAAACTACATTTTAGCATAAGTAATTTTATTTACTTTAAAGCTTTACCTTTCATTTTCTTTATTTTTATAACAACAGTTTTAACCTTACGTTACAGATTTATTGCTTTTATTTGGGACAATCAGAGGGATAGTCTGACTGAAGATCTTGATTAAAGAAAGGAAGGAAGGAAGGAGGAGAATAAAGTTTTGTTTTTAGGGTTCCGCACCTCGAAAGGAAAAAGTGGAGCCCTTATAGGATCACTTTGTTGTCCGTCCGTCCGTCCGTCCGTCCGTCCGTCTGTCAAGGCCATTTTTCTTAAGAATGCGTGGAGTTATCAAGCTGAAATTTATATCAAATACTCAGGTCTACTGTCCCTTAGAGCTTGGAAAAAATCAAACTACTAAGCACACGCAATCAAAACATTTGTATGCCTAATGGCTAAGCATAGTGATAAATAATTTTAAGACTGTACCATCCTTACTACCTATGTTTCACAAATAAAATTTGATTTGATTTGATTTGATTTGAAAAGATACAGCCGTTAATGCCGCAAATTTTCGAAAGGGAATCTAAACTTACTGCAGGGTACTTGCCGTGAAATCAGAATCTTGAAATTTGGTACGAAGCAACGTCTCATAGCACAGATAAAAAAAAAAAAAAAAAATTGACTCCCCTTTCCTTCTTAATAAGTTAAGTTTTAGAGTACCACGCCCCAAGTCTCGGCATACTGTTAATCTGTTTTATGTCCCGGTTATACGTACTAATTATGTTAAAAATTCTTTTGTTAATAGAGTTTGCAAAATGTATAATTCCAGTTTTTCTGAAGTTGATATATTTAACACATGTCTTCAAGAGTTCACGGCCCTAGTTAGAGAGAAAAATGATACTTAATTATGAAATTTATGGATTTTCGCGTAACGCATCTTTATCTTTATTTTTGTTTTCTGCCTTTAAAGGTATCCTTAGTCTTTTTTGAAGTAATGTCACATTTTCAAGTAGGTAATTAACTATATTGCTCGGTTAGTATATGTAATTTTTAACTGTGGTAACTTTACTGGTTGATGTATAATCTAAGATTTTTATTGTATTAGCCATATTGTAACGTTTGTACCCTAATAAACATTAAAACATTAAAACATAAAGGAAAAATTGCGAAAACCGTAAATTTTTAGTTAAATCACATATTTTAACTCGATTGTCGTGATGGGTGAACTTTTACTTATTTACTTAAAGGTTTGTACGGAACCCTCGGTGCGCGAGTCCGAATCGTATTTAGCCGGTGAAGCTGTCAAAAGTTTTAACTCAATCGCTTTCTCTAGTAGAATTTGTACCATTTACCGGACTGTTCGTCCCCAATTTTATTATACAACACACTTTGGTACTTGTACGACACGTTATAGTGACGTAGTTGTTTGCTAGAAACCGGCTTCATTTGAATAAAGGTGATTATACCCGCGCCGGACGCGCTATGAAATATAAGTGATCTCGTAACGTAAGCGAATGATTGGACAAGCGGCAAGATCACAAGGGTTTGATCAATAGCGTGAATAGGGATGATGACGGATGATAGTGAAGATTAAATTATACTGCATAAACCATGAAATTGGCGTACAATCGTGGTGATTTTTATAATACAAATAAAACTATACCTGTGGGCCTAGTATGGCTGCGTCTATATCGCGCGTCAAATGTGGATAAAGTATCCGTCACTCTCGTACTTCTATTACGTGTCAGAAGGTGACGAAGGCCTTATCCAAACTTTGTTATACGATTAACGCAGCCATCTTAGGGCCCCTGCGGGCCTAGTATGGCTGCGTCTATATCGCGTGTCAACTGTGGGTCAATGACACGTGTACTTATTTACCTGTCAGAAGGTGACGGATGCCTTATCCAAAATTTATCACGCGATAAACGCAGCCATGTTAGGCCTCCTGGTAGGGATAGATTTGCCAATAGGTACTGAGGCGTGACGTCATGGCTAGGTATTTCATGAAAAGATATACTACCTAGCTATCGCTAGTCATTTAGCCCGTTGTAAATGTTGTCCTTAACTGTAATAATACCTATGTCGAGTCTTAGTAGTTACGCTTCCATGTATGTTTGATTGTTGGTGAACTTTCCTCTTCGAAATTTGAATGAGTTCCCTCTTTCAAATTTCTAATTAAACACTGATAAGTATTTATTATAACTATGACATTGTACCGGGTTTTTTGTAATGAGAATTATACCGGCTGGTGCGCATATGGTGTACTAATTGTGGCAACAAAAATTTCCCACACCACAAAATATACCTACCTACCTGATATTGACGAATGTACAAAAATAGCCTATACTATATAATAGGCACCAAAATGTTGACGCACATTTAATAAATGTAAATAAAACTTTAAGTCTTTTACACCAACTGTTAACTGCTTAGTGAGCTACTTAAGTCATTTATGATGTAAATTGCTGACGCTTATTCTATCAGGCGATCAAATTTACTTGTAATTTCGTCACAACCCACCCCTCTGACGTAAATTGAAAGAAACGTGCCCTCTGACGTAATAAGCACCGATAGATTAGCTCACTGTTGACGCTTTCTACTGCTAGGGCGGGTCTGAATTCAAACGATCCATTCATACGAAAACATAGATTCTGTTGCTTACATTATTTAAAACAGTCTTGTAATATTCCTTTCTGCGTAAAAACAGATTTGCTTTAATAGGTCGGATGCATGAATAATGTAGCGAGATAACTGAAATAAACATTTAACACAGAGAACGGTATCTGTTTGCGAGAAGCGGCTTTTGTGTAATAAAATGTTTTGCTCGTTGCAACCGTGGCTTACTCCGTTATTTTTTCCATCATCAAAGGCGAGGCGATCTCCGAGAATAGTAGCCACTCAAGATCTCAAGCATAATTATACTATAACTAAATAAGTGCTGAGTGACCCCATTTTCCCAATATACCTAGAGCTACAAATTTTAGAATAACCGTCTTGCCCAAGGTAAATAAAGTAGGTAATGTTCGTTTATTTTTAGGTTGCCTTAACTTTTAGATAATTGCGCGGTTTTTCAATTAATTGTATAATGATTATCTATCTATACTTAAAGTCTTTGAATGTTTGAGGTGGAGCTACTGAACCGATTATAATTTATTTTTTTACTTATAGTAGGTAGATCATCGAAGTAGATAGCTTTATTATCCTTGAAGGCTATTTTACTCCCTTAAGCCAGAGCGAAGTGGGGATAGAATAACAAATTACCGTGACAATATACCGTAAGGAAGAGTTTGTACGCTGCGAAATCAAGAAAGCGTTCCTTACATGGAAAAACTATAGTTGTATAAAAAATATATGAATTTAATTGTCTCGCATAAAACATTATTTCCCGTTTTTCCCGTAGCCGACGCGCGCGTCGCGTCGCGCCGCGTTGTCGCGGTTTCCCGTCCAGGGGGTTTAATATGGCTACTTTTATCACGTGACAAAATGTGAGTGAAACATCCGTCACTTTTTGACACGTATATAAGAATGAGAGTGACGGATGCTTTGTCCAAAGTCTTGCGATATAAACCCAACCATATTAGGCCCCCTAAAGACCCCCGCAATAAACAGAATTTGTCCCCGTGGACACGCAGCACCACACTATGACTTTCCCAGGTAGTTAAGTAAATAAATAAATAAATATCAGGGGACAATGTCACACCAATTGACCTAGTCCCAAACTAAGCTCAAGGCTTGTATTATGGGTACTAGCCAACGATATAAATACGTATATGGAGAAATATATACTTAAATACATAGAAAACATCCATGAGTCAGGAACAAATATTCGAGCTCATCACACAAATATCTGCCCTTACCGGGATTCGAACCCAGGACCACTAGCTTCGTAGGCAGGGTCACTACCCACTAGGCCAGCGCGTCGTAACACATTTAATTAAATTGCAATTCGCGAGGCAACTGACTGAGGGAGGAAATTAGAATACCATATATTTTTACTTAGCGTGACTGTTCAGAAACTATGTCGAAGAATATAGGCTAACTTATTCCAGTTTACATGTTAATTTTTAGTGTTTTCATGAACAAAACACATCAAAGTATTTTAACTTTGCGAAATATTGATTAGGAAAGTAAAATAAAAAAACTTAAAAAAAAGATAAATTTTAAATTAAACATTTCTGGGGTTATTCATTAAAGTTGCCCCTACCTACTTTCCTATATTATGGTAATACTATCAGAAGTAGAACTCGCTTTCTAAATAAATATTTCATTATGTAAGAGTGGGAGCGAAAGACATACGCTTCTTCCTGTACAGGAGTTAGAAACTATTGTGGTTAAATGTATAGGTAACTTTCTCGTTTGATATAGTGACGATATTTTTCCTTTTTTTTTTTAATCTTGTTAACTGGTTTACTTGAATGTACTTTAAATATTTAAAACAACAAACTTACACTACACTACGCGTGACTCACCTTCGTGCGTGTCTGTGCTGTGTTTTGGAGACAAAATGTCACACTCGTCCACTAGCTATGCACATTAGCGTATTGTATTGCAGAAACGTAAGATGCACTTCATTGTGCATTTGCATTGCAGTTCATAGTGAGTCAGCTCATTCAGTGACGCTAAATGTTATTGCTACGTGACTTTAGAGCAAATATAGTACTTACTTATAGGTATATGGCACATTTTCTCTTTTTAGCCCCATTAATGGAAGAGAAATACATTCAATGTTTTTCATACGGGAGGTAAGCTCCTCACTGCCCAATGGTCCCCTACCTCCCCTACTTTGCGACCGTAATAGTCTAGGGATTTACTATACAGTGGTTAGTACTTTGACCACGCCCTCTATTAGTGTTACTCAGAAACCTGTGGATATTACGCCGTCATCTATACTATGTATCTTTGCAAGAAATACCAATCGATACACACTAGCTTCGCGGAACTATTAGTCTCTGTTCCAGTTATCATTATAGTAATCATCTAAGAATATCTTATTTCCTCATGCAAATCATTATCTTCATTCTTCCCAGAGTTTAGTTGGAGTGTCGCAAGGTGGCAAATGAAAGACCGTACTGTTCGGTAGCTAGTTTAATACTGACATACCCGTGATTATTGTTACGTATATATCATCTCTCCACCCTTACTTTGGAAATCTGAGAACAATACAAAAACAAAATGGCAAATATTACTTAGGTATTATACAATAGTACCCACTAATTTTATCTTTTAACATAAAACTTAAAACTTATAATTAACTTTTTTTCGGGGCCTCTTAGAACGCCCCACCGGCTCATTATCACCGGCTTCAGTAACACCTACACCTTCCGAGGTAGCAACAGGCTCGGACTCATCTGCGGTCTGAACAGTATCCCCGACCTCCAGGACCTCACAAGCTTCCGCCCATTCCTCATTCTCCATCCCATCCTCGTCGCCAGATGGAGTGTCGCAAGGTGGCAAATGAAAGACCGTACTGTTCGGTAGCTAGTTTAATACTGACATACCCGTGATTATTGTTACGTAAGTATATATCATTAGTTCTTATGCTTGTTACACTAAAACTTTCACGCTACGGCCTTATTGTTTGGGCACGCTTGAAATATATAATAAAATAAAAAAGCAGTGTTCTAAAGTGCGACTGCTTGCAAAAGGTTATACCAATAGCTGACATCACTTTGTCTGACATAGTAATTCAAAAAAAACGTAAATGTTTTATATATATTCATACATAGGTACCTACTTATTATTCATTGGCACGGGCATACATTAAACGTAGTTTTGAAAACAAAATTAGCATTTTTGGGAAAATTACCTACCTCGTAAAGTATCACCTAATTACTGGCCTCTAAAATACCCGTTACTTTTATTTTTCGATATGTCATAATTATATTTCAAGAGTACCGTTCGTTGTTACGGTTAACCTTAAGTTCCACCATTGGCTGGAAAAAGCAAAATTTGAGAATCGAAGACGCATTAGTTTATCGTCAATGTCTCTTGTAATAAACTGTTAAATACATCATAAAATACATATGGATTAAGGATTAAGCTGGATTAAGACATCATAAAATATTAACGGGTGTCCCTTGTTTTGTCGACAAACTTTTCGTCGAAATTCATTTCATCGAAAGCGTTTCAAGAAAAATTTAGTTCTAGAATTATTGTTTGGTGTAATTTTATTTCAAGAGCAGATCATTCCAATTTTAATTATTTCATAGAATACCTGTTCAGGGAATATTATTTGGCAAATTATTCATTTTGTATGATTTTTAAATGGCAGAATAACAAAACAACGAATTTCATTTGTTCGACGTTTCATTACATTTATTTTTAAATAATCGAATTCATATAGCGCTACAACTACGCGGAACGCCTCCTAGGTCTCAACTAATCTATAGGTTAGGTTAGGTTAGAATTGTGTCAAGGCGCGAAGCGCCACAACTACCCGGAATAGGAGCTCCGCTTCGCGGAGCTCTGTCGACTTCGTCTCACGGTCTATTGAAATAATATTCCTTGTAATAATTTGTATGTTAATTAAAAATACTTGAAACAATAAATCACGAAACGTTTTCCGTGACATAATTCAACTATTTAATGAATCATCCGACAAGTAAAAATGCACGTTTAAAATTACTTGCAATGACCGACATGACCGTTCCACGAACTGAATTCCCAACGTAATGAAAATACATGAAATGTTAACTTTGAAGTAAAATTCGACGAAATTAGTGTCGACAATTTGATGATAAACCACACAGAGCGAAAGCAACAATGTATGTAAGTATCTACTCAATTATACCATAATTTTGAAATTATTATCTCTTACGAGACATGATATCATAATTCCAAAATATGCACATATTTGAATTAAATTACCACAAAACATAAAACATAAAACTTTACCACCACAAGCAATTTTCTCGTTTCTGATTCAATAACTTTGACTTTTTCATCATCATCATCATTCTCCTGCCCTTATCCCAAATTATTTGGGGTCGGCGCAACTTTGACTCTTTAAAATAGTAAGTTTGGATTTATTTTTAATTTGTTAATATTTGGTGGTGGCATTCTCTCTGAATAAATTGATTTTCTTTCCTTCTTTCTTAAATTGCTACGTTATTGAGGATTAGATACGAAATTTTGGGATCACAAAGGAACCAAAGATGTAACAATGCTAGTATTATTTATTAGTTTTATAATATAAATTAACTTAGTAAATTCTAAACTAATAACCATTTTGAAAATTTATCAAAATCTGTACTAGAAGTATTTAGTATAAAAGGGGATTTTATATGCTGTGATATTTACCTCGAGTTTTGGGACACTCAGTATATCGCGCCTTTTTCTTAGGGCGGATTCGACCAAACTGGAATAAGACTTAATCCGAGATTAGTCCATACAAATTCGGCGTTTAATCTAGGGAGGTATAAGACCATAAGGTTCGTTCGGTCGAATGCAACCTTACCGGGTTTAGGTAAAAACTAGGTCTTGCCACTGGCTACCTTTTTCGCATTATCGATTGTACATACATCTTGGAATATAATATAATAAATTAGAAGTAATTTATTCAACGCATCATTTGAAAAAAAAAGGATGATTAAAAACAAAAATCGTGTAACACACGTAATCTAACGTACATTTTCATTGATTTTTAGGTATTAACATATTGTAAGACTACGCAATCGAAAGCAAAACATGGTCACATGGCACATAATGGTCAATGCTCTACCTAGGTAATAGGTACCGTTGATTGATGGTTATTATTGACACTGGTTGGAACGGTTGTGGAGTTGCGTTCTTAAAATTTATAACACGTTCATGATTCTAATACAAACATACGTTCGTACCCCACACTTGAAAAAAAATCTCGTAACGAAAATGGAACCGCCTGTACCAATCAACTGCCGTATAAGCCGACAATACATTATTAGTTTAAACATAATAACTAACGGAAAGTACAGGATTCAATTGGCACAGTAATCTTCCTATGTAGTTAATATTTGATTTATTACGAAGGAAAATTACCATTACGCCGGAAGGCGCAATGTTGGCGGGACTCCCACAAGGTGCACCATGTACCAGTGATCTGGTACATGGTGCATGTGGTTATTCTCTCAAAAACAACTGACGGTCGAACGGAGAGTTTAAGTAGTCCCGTCAGAGCGAACAAAACACATTTTAGCGCGTGCACGCGCTAAAATATGTTTTGTTCGCACTGAAGGGACTACTTAAACTCTCCGCTTGGATATTCACTCGTTCGTCAGTTCGACCGTCGTTGTTGAGAGAATCACTACCCTGCTAAAAGTTGCGCGAAGTCACTCGATGCAAAACACAAGACGTGTGAGGATCTTTTGGGAAGGCGTATCTTCAGAAGTGCACGTGTTTCGGCTGACAAGATGTTGACGATGATTTAAAGCATAATGTTGATTGCACAGTATGATGGAAAGCGATTAATAAATTAAACCATTACGCGAGGGTACTTTGCTGCCCACCTTAGAAAAAACGGCGGCGTATGTCTCATAGAACCGCATATGTATTAGTGACGTTATTTCGTGAGACATGGGATTAAATTTACTTTGACTATCAAATTGCATGCGTCCTTTTTATTTCGGAGGGCAGTATTGTGGCTTAGCGATAAAATTGATGACCGTATGTATGTACCTACCAACGTGTACATATCTGGTGAAATTCATAAAAGCGCAAATCCTAATGTGGTTATACACTGGTAAAAGTCGACAGTTAAATTTTAATTTGGTAAAGAAAATAACTACTCACGTTTTACCGTAATCTTTTCCTGGTTAACGCGTTTGGTAAAGTGTTATGCTAACTAAAAATAAAACTACGCAAAATCCAAAGAAAAATTAACATAGAAATGCTTACATTGAGTAATTAAAATTATTGATGTCGCTTATAGGCGAGCTTACAAGGGCCGGTGGTGTAGAGTTGCGTGTCAACTAGAGGCGGCCTCGGGTCGGGACACGGCCGCAGCCTTCAGTGGCGTTATTCTGTTTTGCAATAAGGACAATATTGTCGACTAAATTTTTACTACTTACGTATCTACTAGACAATAGACACGGGGCTAAAAAGACACAGCTAAGGATTTGCTTTAGAGCCCAGAGGCCAATCAAATTGGAATAATGCAGAGCTCGACCAAAGTGACGAATTATGATCGATGCGCTATTCATAAAATGAATAAAGTAATTGTACAATTTTGTGAGTGTCAAAAGTTTGAACAGAGCTTACTTACTTAAAGAACAAAAAACTGATGGAGATCCATATCAGGAAAAAAGTTGTATTATATAATAATGTTTAAAGAAGTATTAATCGACCTATAATATATGGAGAGTTCCCTCGATTGGAACATGGAACCTGGAAGAAAAGTATACACTATCAAACAAAACCAAATCTAAATCGGTCCAGTCTACTTCGAGTAATCGGGGAAAATGCATCTAAAAAAATGATTTTGACGAAATAATATAATTCCTCCTTTTTTCTAATCGGTTTAATTAGCTTTGATCTTTATCAAAACAAATAAAGGAAGCCAAAATTAAAAAAGTTTCAATTCAAGAAAAATAAATGTTTTGATATACTCTACTCGCTTAAACCGTATGGCTTTTGACATGATATTATATTGTTTTTAACTCAGCCGCTAGCACTGTTAAGGAAAGAGCAACCATAACGTTGACTACTCAACATGTCAAGAGCAATGTGGTTTTACCGAGTAAAATAGAGCCCCAGGATACTTGTCACTCGTATGCTCGTTAAGAAACTATTGCCTAACGCACTCGCAATAGCAATCGTTTTAATTTTGAAAATCGAACACTTGTCTGCATACAAAATGAAAACAATTGTTCCACTTTGAAGTCGATTGCGATTGCGAGTGCGACAGGCAATAGGTTCTCTGGTTATAAATACTTAATTTACCTACCAAGTTTGAGTTTAAAAAAAACTTTTTCCCACAAATGGGAAAGGAAAAATTATATAATCACGAAGATTTTGAAATAATCTACTTTAGCCGTCTGGACGCATTTCGTCTTCTCTATGCTCTGTGCCGGATTATTATTTAATACTTATATTTGTACAGCTCGACCTTTGCTTTTAAGTCACAGCTGCCTACTCTGTTGTTCATATGGATGCGGCTTGGGAACAGTAGCGACGAGCGACATTTAAAATAACAGCACGCGACAGGTCAAGGCTACGTCGGAGGCACACCAATACAGCCTACGGCGCCCTTGCGTACAGCAATTGTCATCAAGAACAATTTGCAGAATTAACGTTACGTTACCAACTTACCTACTTGGCTTAATTAAAAACTATGCAGTGTTCTATGCGGATATGTTTACTGAAGGTAGGTACTTTTTAAATAACGAATATACCTAAGTAGATTAACGGTAGGTAGATATGATTTAAGTCTATTAAAAATACTGTTTCTGGTTGTGGAATCTATTGCCTCCTGAAATTAGGCAGTCTCAGTCTGTAGATTCTTTTAAATCTCGACTAAAGAAGTTCTGGCTTGACACTTCTATTTAAACTTTTTTGTTTTTCCTGCTTATTTTGTATATTTATTTAGTATATTGAATACATGTATATATGTATGTGTATATATATATATATATATATATATATATATATATATATTATATATTGGATTAGGTTTAGGTATTTTATATATTGATATTTATAGAAATTACTTTTAGTGTTGTAGGTACTTATTTGGCTATTCGTTGTAAATTAATTATTTCTCAATCGCTCAAAGGTTAACTGGAAGAGATCCCTTAAAGGGATAAGTTCGCCTTTGTACATATCTGTGAAATTTTTGTCTATTTTATAATTGTTATCTCTTGTTTGTACAATAAAGTGTTTACATACATACATACATACACATCAGTAAAATAATGGTAGTTTACCTACGTCATTAGCGACATAGGGTCAAAAAAATCTGACACACTAAATTCTTTTAGTTATAAAGGTGTCAGATATACATTATGGGTGGATTGTTGGTTAAATACCTATTACTTATCAATGGTGACTGGATCCTTGGATATAGTGGATATTAAGCATCACGGAAAAATGTAAGTAATAAAATCTTTACAGCGTTTTTCTAGTAGGTTTCTGGTAGGTTTAGTTTAACGTGAATAACATATTACCAAAAAACATAATTTGTTGTATGATGGTACGATGTGAATAAAGGCAAACTATGAATGAATCATGTCCTTGAATATATGGCGCTACGAATAACAAAAACAGTGGCGAAAAAACCCGGCAGCAAAATGATCAATAAAAATTTGCAATCGAATACCAGCGTCTATCCTCGAGCCAATTAACCGGCATGACAGTGAAGGCGGAGGATTTTTTGGGAGGACAGTCTCATCTCACGGAGCTCCCTGCATGACAATGAGCTGGTTAAACGAACACCGACTGCCACAACTAAGTCTAAACACATTCCGAGCATTAATCAACCATTGTCTTAACACCACCCTACCATAAATAATAAGTAATTTGGGGATGTACGCGGACGTCAAATTTGCATGTCATTAAGCTTATAAGAATACTGTGAATTACCCAGTGCCTTATGTGAATCTTATGTAAATCCAGGACACGTGCACTATTCAAGCTTAGATTGTTTCAATAGAACAACGCCCAGTTGTACAAACGCTTAATACGAGTAGCACTAGTATCCCATCAGGACACCTTCATTTCTTAATTCGCCAAAGTACAGTGATAGCATGCGATTTAAGCCGATATTACATTTAAGATTCTTTGTGCAACTGGGCATTAGAAACTGACAGTTTTGGTTAATTTGTTGGTTTTGTGAAATACGTCACTGAAGGGCTTTCAATTTACTTAATATTTAGTGAAAAATAATATCACATATACTCGTAGGTACAGTTATTTTATCTCACAAAAGCATGTTTGCCACACTTGAAGGCGACGGCGTCGCTTAGCGACGACAGCTACGCACTCAGACAACGTGCACGCGCATCTACATACAAAACCTTAACCTTGCCTTTATTAGAAAACAAAAATATTTCGATCTTTTTTTTTTTTTTTTTTTATGGCATAGAGAAGGCTAACGAACACACAGGCCACCTGATGGTAAGTGGAAACTGTGATCCATAGACATTCGCACTCACAAGACTGCAATGCAATCCTAAGACTGCAAATGCGTTGCCAACCCTGAGGACTAAGATAGAATGCCTCTATGCTAGTTATTTCACCGGCTGTCTTACCCCCAAACCGGAACACAGCAATGCAAACACTGCTGTTTGGCGGTAGGTTAATGGATAAGATGGTGGTAGCGATCCGGACGGACCCTGCACAAGGTCCTACCACCCGCAAATCTAATCACGATGTTAACATAAATTATTGAAATTGTTTGAATTAGTAAGTGTTGCATCTGGTAAACATCATAGAACTCTCGATAGCTTATAAATTATAATACTCGACGAATCAAAATAGATTCGACTCGCCTTGTGTGGCTCTACAAGTGTGCATTAGGAGTACGAGCCAATGACCGTTACTGGAGGTGAAGGGCTCATAGGCTCTAATAAGTTGCTCTAACATCATCTCTACACATATAATTATCATAGTATAAGATCTAATTGACTTTCAGGCAAACGGCTTGACGTCATAGATTTTACTGCCTACGCATTTGTAATATCGATTCTTATTGAAAGCTGTATTTTCTATCAAGGGCGAAAAACATGAAAAGAGTAAACTTGTTACAATAGTTTAAGATTGTCCCCTGATATTTCCTATGCATATTATCTTATTTACTTACGTTAATGGCAGACTAAATAATTTCAAATCAAATAAAAAATGTTGTACTGGCAAAATTTTCGACAAAATGTGTTTGTGCTCTTAATCTTTTTTATTTATTTTTATATCATGGAGAAGGCACACGAAGATCCAAGCAACCTGATGGTAAGTGAATTCTCAAGACTGCAATCCTAAAACCCCCTGCACACGATACAATTTTACGACCAATTTGACTAGAGGTAGATTGGCAATAGAATTGTGTATGGTGGATAGAAAAATAAAATCGAAGGTCATCGGTTGGTCGGGACTGTTCGACTCGATTGTATCCAATCAAGTCGGCTGGTGTGGACACTAGTTGGTAATTTTGTCAACGCAACTACCGTGCATCTTGACGCAAGTCAGTTCAGCAGAGGCAACAAAATAAAACTAAAATTGGCGGTCATTGATGTGCGTGTGGACGGATAGTTAAATTGTATCGTGTGGAAGGGGTATAAGACTTCAAACGCAGTGCCAACCCTGAGGAATAATATGGAATGCATTAATGCTAGTATAATTTCACTGGTTATAATTTCACCGGTTGTCTAATGGTGCTCCCACACTTGCAAATGTTATATTCCGTTATAAAACATTTGTATTATAACATTTTATCACAAATTATAACAAAAGTTATAAATTGTTTTCATGTCATATAACGTTATATAACTTTTTGTGTGTGTTACGTGTTATAAATTTTTACCACTGTGGGAGCGTTTGAAACATCTGAGAAGTTGTAACAAAATGTTATGAAGTGTTACTGGATGATATCGTGTTTTATAACGTTATATAACATTTATAACAGCTTGTGTGGGAGCATCAGTATCCCCACACCGGTACACAACAACGCGAACACTGTTGCCTGCCGGTGGGGTAATGGATAGTGGCAGCTTTCCGGATGGACCCTGCACAAGGTCGTCGTGGTATGCAATAAATATTTGGGTACTAAGCATTAATTCTAGTAAAGCAGTGTGGACATATTAAATTATGGGACTTGGTCACTCTTTGCCATTGACTGCACAGCCCAAGTTCATGGCAGCAACGTGTACAAATTAAACTACTTGTCATGCTAAATCATCTATGTACCTAGGAGATAAAAAACAGTCAAGTACGAATCAATCTCGTAACAAAGATTCCTTGCTCATTATATTTTATAATAAGAGTTGTACATTTTTTGTACGCGGGGCCTTATGAGGCTAAAGCTAAAGTCCCTTTATTTCTTGTTAATAAGTTACAGGTAATTTTTCAGCAATTTTTTTTAGGAAGTTCTCTAAGTAACTAATTGTGGAAAGTCCCTAGAAAAGACAAAATAAATATGAACATAAGATACTTACACTTTTTGTTGCTCAATATAAACCTACATACAATACAAGCAGTTTGCAAGCATATATTTATTTGTAGTAGAAAAAACCGCAGGAGTGTTTTTAATTATTTAGGTACTTCTTTTTAATCCTCAGTATCCACAGTCTGTCCAGTATATAGCACATAGAACTAAAATGAAAGCCATAAATATTGCGTGTAGCCTTGCTAATATAATACCGTAATGAATTCCATTAATTTTACTTACACGGTAGTTTGCTGGACTCTCTATTATTAAAAGCATCAAAGTGTATATCCATAATTTTTAATTAATGAACAGAAAAGTTATAAAAAGGCTTTATGCAGTTTTACCCGATTGGCCACGAAGGATGGTAATGGTTTTAGTAGGTACCTTTGCAGGTCCTAGTACAGTACAGTACAGTCATTTTAAGCACTTTGGTGTATTATCACATTATCAGACAATAACAGCGCACAAAGGTGCTTAAAAAGAAAGCACTAATCAAAATGACAAGATTCTAAATATTCTTTACATACATATATATTGGTTGACGGTATGTATGCGTGCGTAGGCACAGATGTGAATATTCGTGCAACGCGTCACGCACATCGACTGAACCCTATCACCCGAGCGGCAATAGGTAACAGAAACCCCTAAAGGGCCGGAGACGAACAGCTTTTTTAATTGTACGCTTGCGCTCGATGATTTATCAACGTAACCAGCTACCAAATCAAAAATACTCTTAGTATGTTAATAGTAGTGCTATGCCGGGACGATTTAGGCGCATAGGTTAATAATTCGTCAAAGTAAGTGGTTGGAAAGAATTACCTGGTAGGTATCCTTCGATTGGTCTTAAAATAAGAACTGTCATCAAATACTCTTGAGATTTATGATCAAAAACGTAGGTATCTAGAAGTTCTTCTTTATTTGTTTTCAAAATTCACGTTTAGTATTTTCGATTTCAAACACTTCAGTAAATTTTAAGCTTATACTTACTCGTCAGTCTTGATATCCGGCAGTATCCGCATTATACAATATTATGTAACACGATGGGTGTTAAGTCGATAGTTACAAAAATTCATATTTGGGACTGGGAGTAAGCTGGGGTGTGACTTTCTTAAGCGCATCACTTGTTCACTCTACGGAGCTCATATTAACCGGTGAATTTTAGTAGTCCCACCAGAGCGTACAAAACACTTATTATCGCGTACATTCTCAATTAGACAGCCTTATGCGATATTGAGATCGACAGACGTCTCACTTCATTGAACAAATTATTATGCAAACCAGGTTTGATTGTCAGAGACTGCAAGCACCGAATGGTATATTGATAGATGCAGATGGTCAATACTTACTCGTTGATTGCTATACCTGCCAAGTATTTCTATATTATATATATATCAGTGTAACCATTGAAACGAGGATTATCGCCGTATTGTTTATTTTCTCCCTATCCGAACATATTAAAAATACCAGGCATCCATCTCTTCCACAAACACTTTTTCGATTCTTTCTTTTCATTCACTCATCACCTCATCTGTATATCAAGCATTATGTCTCTTTAAAACACTTGCATTCCGTTTCACCTACCGGTGATACCGTTGCTTTCCCTCGGAACCTCTGAAAATGAGATGATTTCGGTTTCATTTGTTTCTATAGAAGCCAAACTTGTTTTTTGGAAATTCTCTTACGTTTATTTGATTAAAAATATAAGCTTCAGAAATGATCATGAAATTTTCATGTAAAATATTGAATATTGAGATGCAAATGTTTGTAATTGTAGACAATATTTCCCGAAAATCCCATTCCACTTCTAAATTACATCTACACTTCCAGAAATCATATAACACGTACTAATGTAGGGGGAGAGAAACTTTATTGTACCTGTTTAGCACAAAAATGTTCAGGTTCACAAGCCTTTTAATAACTCTAATCAAGTTTTACCTTTGAGTACCAGTTCAATAAATAACTAATTATCCTGCTCCATCAAAACCATTCCAAACCGAGACCGTTATTGGCTATCGCGCTGCTGTCACAGTGTAAACAAACACAAATGAAGATAACAGCTTTTTGGGAGATGCCATCGAATTGTCTGCAATGTGTATTTTATTTGTGATTGCGCTATCTGTTGTAGATAACTTTCAAACAATCTGTATTATCGCTTTTGCGATATGAACAAACGCCAATTTAATGCCTAATGTAGCCATGAGTACATACACGTCCACATGTAATGCGTACAACCCGCTACGTTTTTTGTGTTTACAATTTACTACCTGTTGCCCGCAACTCCGTACGTGCAGAAAAATAAAACATAACTTATACCTATTCATCAGGATTAATGTAGAATTCTAATGGTAAAATATTTTTTCAAATTGGTCTAGTAGTTTCGGAGCCTACCCAATTGAAACAAATAAAGAAACATACAATCAAATGTTTCCTCTTTGTAATATTTAATACATAAATATATTTCGACGACGCGATAGCCTAGTTGGTAGTGACCCTGCCTACGAAGCTAGAGGTCCTGGGTTCAAATCCCGGTAAGGGCAGATATTTGTGTGATGAGCGCAAATATTTGTTCCTGAGTCATGGATGTTTTCTATGTATTGAAGTATATATTTCTTTATATAAGTATTTATATCGTTGTCTAGTACCCATAGTACAAGCCTAGAGCTTAGTTTGGGACTAGGTCAATTGGTGTGACATAGTCCCCTGATATTATATTATTATAATTATTACAGTAATTCATAAAACTACTTAGTGACTATCCACGATTAGTTTTTAATGACAGTTTTTATTTAACAGCATAAAATGACATTTTAATTTCAGCGTGTGTAAGACCAACTTCTTATACGAAAAAACTTCAGTTTTCATGCTACATAAGCTTAGTTTTAACTGATAGTTTAAAAGTGAAAACTGACTGTTAGTACTATACTGATTGTGGCTGGCACCCTTTAGTCAACCTTTTCGTAGCATTAATGATAAAGTGAACAGCCTTCTTCTGTAAAGATTATGTGCTCAACGATAGGTACCATTTATCTCAATGGATAAGGCCTAACAACGTCTCTGAGTTTTACATTGATAAATTATACAGTAAAATTTCTTTTGCTCGGTTACTTTCATTTCAACTTGATATTTTTAACATTCTCGTAAATATTTAAAGCTCGTAAGTTAAACAATCGCAAAAGTCAACATCTCGCTGTTCGTAGTATTTACGCAGCGTGTTGCAGACTATCTCAAAATACAAATAGTTATGCAACAATAGCATACGTATACGGTGAGAAAAAATAGAATCTTAAACAATAACACTTACAATATTTTACCTTTAAATAAGTAGCAGAATAAATTTAAACTCACAGATTCATAATAGTTGCGTCGAATCGAAAATTGATACACTGATGGCCGAACCCTGTATTCAGACTATTTCAAACCAGAGATAATACTGCTGATTAAAATTTGACACATTTTGTACGGGCAAATGACAAATTTTAACCCAAAGTAAGTAGCTTTATCTGTCCGCGGTTTGAATATAGGGGTTTAGACGTTAAAGAATCACATCGCATTTATCATATTGTGCCGTGTATTTTTTATTGTCAGAAACGTATTTGGCATAACATATTTGGTATAATATTGTTTCGACGAATGTTGACATTGTAGAAAACTTTATTTAGTATGATTGGTACGTTAATGCTTAAAAATTGTTCTGCTTTATATATTTATGCGTTTTGTTGTTTATTCCTTACGAACAGTCGACTCAATATGTTATGCATAATGATTATTCGACCAAATTTGATCTGTACCTAATGGAATGCGCAATAATATTATGCCATATGCGTTTCACATTTATGCTAAAGTTATTATGCCGTATACATTTATTCCGAAAAATAGTTGAATAAGAGCTACAATGACGAGATATGAGGACGATATGGTTTAATTCAAAGTGCAAATAAAACCTTTGCGTTAGTAAATTTAATAAGCAACTAATATCTAACACCCGTATTCACAAACGTCACTTTGAGGTCTCACAGTGCTCACGAACGCACAGGGTGGTTCAAATCGTGTCAGAAACAAAAGGTCAGTCAAACAGGACCAATCACAAAGCTGTATTGAACGCAGTGCGTTTACTCAGTGAAGGATCCCTTAAGTATTGTTTGTGAATACGGGTGTGAGTGACTGATTGAGTAGCGGTTGCCCTACTGTTCAATATTTTTCTCCTGCGTTATCTTAATGGCGCAGAACACACAAGGCGTGGGTGGAAAGGCCGCCGCTCGAGCTGCTTGCATTCTCTGGTAGTATATAAATAGAATAGAATAAGACAACACAACACTAAACAATCACTAAATTTAATCAAAGTAAGGGCAATTTTTCTTGATCATGGTTAAAATTTGAAAATCGAATGAAAAATGCGACACATTTGGGTCAGATTTACCTATTTGTTACTAATTTTAACCATCGCATCCGTTCAGTTGCTACTGATTAAGGCCAGAGTACACCAACCAATTTAACAGACGGTTAAGTCTTAATCAGCTGTTAGTCAATACATTTGAAAACCGTCAAACCGCTAACCGTCTGTTTGATTGTTGGTGAGCACCCTAAATGTCGTTGCCAATCGGCCCTAAGTGACGTTGACTAGTAGTTGCCCTACTGTTCAATGTGTTTCTTCTGCGTTATCTTTATGACGCAGTACACACGAGGCGTGGTAAGGCCGCTATGCACACCGCTTGCACTTCTTTGAACTGTACTTGAATAATGTCCGCATTGTTCTCAAGTTTGGGCTGATTGAGATCTTCATTGTGAATTTTCCAGAGTGATGCAACGGCTTTATTGACTCCCAGTTTAAAGTTTAGAACTGCTGTTAAAGAAGAACGTGATGAGAATTTCCAAAGCCCAAGTGGGTGTTTTTTTTAATTCATGTTATCATGTTTCCAAACATACAGTAATGTTAACTCGAGGCCGAGGAACTAGAAATAATCGCAAAAATATTCAATATCCGAATTTGATACAGAAAATTTACCTACAACCATGATCAAAATAATTTGATAATACGTTACCCTGTATAGAAAGTAGCCACTATAACTTTAATGTCAATCTAGTAATGGAAATCGTACTAATTATAAATACTTACCAAAGTTTTTGTGTTTGTGTGTGTGTTAGTTTGTTACCCCTTCATGCTGCAACACCTGGATGGATTTAGATGAATATAAGCTAATTTCATACCGGAAACTTTGAAAATTCCTGATTGAATAACAATAATCGGAATGTAAGCGGACTAGGTCGCGGTCTAGAAATGGAATTTTAAAATAAAAAATATTATTAGGACTATTTTAAGAAACGAATTGCCCATTTTTCATTTTTTGACTATCATTTTTTTTTTATAATAATATTATTTTTCGACGCTGTGCCCGTTGATGTCTTTTGATTCCAAAATCTTAAACAAAATGTCAAAGACCAAAGCAGGGCTATCTTTTTAAATAAATCATATACTTATTAAAAAACTCGAAATGTTTTTGAATGGCTATACATTTTCTAAATGGTATACCCTAAATGCATAATGTAATAATAATGTTATTCGTTTCTTCCGTTGAAATTTTATGCATGTTAAGTTATCATTATCAGTTATCAAACATATGCAGCGCCTGATTTTAGTAATTTTACGGAACATTATATCGTTATCTGAATTCGTATGCGTGTATGATAAAGTAATTTTGTCGTTGGATTTCATGTTATCTCGTTTTTTTGAGATTTGATATCGCTGCATCGTGGTGCGCGGCGCGCGTCCGCCTGCCGCCGCGTGCTATGGTGTAGTGGACTGTGGAGTATAACCAATACACCACACACCCAAGCAGCATTCCGTCACCGCCGCGGCGAGAGCCGGTCGCGTCATTACCGTTTAACCTTATCACGAATATCGCGTACATACTTAACTTCAATGACCCTTACTGTCTACGCATTTTATAAAGTGTTTATTTTTTATACTTTACACAAACCACGCGAAAACGAAACAATCTTTTTCGATTGTCATAAGTTTTAAACAAAACCAAGGTGACTCAGTGAAACGAAGTAGTGTTTACAAAAGTGATCGCGACTTTAGTGTGTTTAATCTGTGGAATTTGCTGAGAGCCTATAAATAGATGACGGTGTTCTCGTACTGGTCGACGTGATTGCGCCTCGGGATTGGGGTTCCATGTGATTAGCCACAGAGCCAATCAACAATGTAAACAAAGGACTGGATTGTCGATACGTTCGGTCAACTTCACCAAGCCCTCACGAGGGCCGAGGTCCGACATGATGGGCCTCAAGGGCTGGAGCCTGCTGGTCCTTCTCACGGTCTTGTCAGGTTTGCCATCCTCATGATACTACCACAACGCCAAGTTTAACTCATGTTTAATACACGCAACTTCTATCCCTCGATCTTTTTCAACTTAAAAACTCTTTACTTAAAAACTTGTTTATAATTAATTCACGATTGTTAAAACCTTGATGCACCTTGTTCTTATACCTATCAGTGTTAATACCAAAGTCTTTCTAACTGTGTCTCTGTTAAGATAACTAAAACTTTATTAATGAATGTGCGCTTTACTAACTCGGTAACAAAACGATAAGGTATTTAATTAATATTTTAAATTAAATTCATGCCATTGCGCTGTTATTGCATAGGTACAATACCTACAAAGTATATCAGGGCGGATTCTTGTCAACAAAGGTACTTGGAATCAGACATAGCTTATCTTTAACGTGTATTGAGTAAATCCGTTAACAGGTAGGTAGGTAATTCTAAACAAATTTGTTATTCTGATCAAAGTAGGGTAGTGACGCAAAATAGCCGATAAGACATTAAAATAGACAAAGCGTTTCGTAAACTGTCACTGTTTATTAAATGAGTAAGTAGTATGAAAATTACACGCGTAGGGAATTACTACAGTAGTCCCAGTACACTTCATTATGATGGATTACTTATGAAGAGAGGCCGAAACTTAGACGGTAATGCTTGTGTATGAGTGAGGAGCTCAACGTTGGATATCCCTGTGAAAGGAAGTCTAAAAAATACTGATGTACTTATGTATAACTCATTTAATATAAATCCCCGGCTGGCAAGAATTGACCAACTCTGAAATTGAAACTATTTCTCTAGCGGTCAGTACTCTGACATCATTGTTTCATGGCCACAACAATAATATTTCTTTATTATTTTATTCTGTTGAAAGTGGCCAGCACTCTGGTGACCTATCGCGTGTCATTGCATAGTTTAAAATTATCCCTAACATTAATCGTTGTCTTACAATACACGAAAGTCACACTTATCCAAGCAGATAGAAATAGAAATAGTAATAGAAGTAGAAATAGAAATAGATTTACTGTCAAAATTTGACACAATGCATACTACACAAAAAGAAGAAAACAAAATATAAAGTATTACAAAGTTACAAATATCAAAATGGTGTCAAATACGGTACCAACCACTCAGCGTGATCGTGACAGCAGCATGGTGAATTTTTGAATTGAATGACTTCACGAAAAACCAGTGTACCTTACATAAGACAAATAAATCCAAATAAACATTGAAAAGAAAAGAACAAAACTAAACAAATTAAAATACGTAACTAAAAAATTAAAAACAATCGACGTTTAACGGGGTGAACTTTAACAACAAGGTGAACTTATCTCTTGCAGTTAACCTTCGAGTGATTGGCAAATAATTAATTAATGATAATGGCAACGAATATCCAAATAAGTAGGTACAACACTAACGAAAATTTGAGATTGTATCGCAACACTTGTGCAGGTCAATAAATTTACTGTTAATCCAGAGTGATTTTGTTCTGTGTCATGCTCCCACTATCAAGTCAAAGAAACGCTCATTCGCATCGATCGTAATTTTCTTTTCAAATCGTTCATTCGCTATGACGCAAGTAAAATATGAAACACTGGAAAGGCAGATCAAACCTATTATTTTCCTCTTTTAAATTTGTTGCAATAAAAACATTACAAAACAAGAATATTCAATTAGGTATACTAAAAAATAATTTACCAAACGCCAATACAATGTGTTTTGGTTTTATAACACAACCTAAAGTTGACTTGCTATACGACATAAGATAAGTCGTATAGTTGTATACCTTGACCCTGGCGAAAATCATGAGATGATCAGTATCACGTGTGTAATCGATTAAAAAATAGCATCACTGCTCAGCAGACTAAACAAACAGAAAGCTGAAAAAATTAACGATCTAAGATGTAGGCAGAACCTAGTTTAAAACTGAAAATGTTACAAAATGAGAGCGTCTGGGATGACGAGGAGGCGACGTTAGTATTCATAGGCCTCCCACAAGGAGGACCTACTTAACCCCGTGGGTGCCATGGGCTATTGGACCAATCGTCGCAGGCAACACATGTGGTGGACGTATTCCGTAAAAGCGTAAATGATTAAGAAGGTGAAAGGTTAACCACGGCGACATCAATATGTTTAATGAAATAATGAATCATAATGTGTCAGTGCCAGGTGTCAATAAATAGTGTTATTTACATACTGATTGTCGGATTATAATGTGAGTTTTGCCTAGTTGGTAATGACCCTGCCTATGAAGCTAGTCCCGGGTTCGATTATATGATCGATCGATGTATGGACAAATATTTGTGTGATGAGTGCGTATATTTTTTATGTTTTAATAGTTTATTTGTATTTGGCGTAAGTACCTATATGGTAAAACTGACACCATAATATGTATTTCTCTATAATATATGTAGGTTTTTTAACATTGTCTAGGTATTACCCATAGTACAAGCCTAGACCTTAGTTTGGGATCAGGTCAAAAATATGTGTGAGATGGTCCCCTGTCATTTTATTTAGGTATGCTTAGTTAGTTTTGAGGCTAGGAAACCCAATTCAGAATAATGCCTTCTTTTCTAAAAGATATCAAAAATTTATAATTTTTCACATTAGATAAACCTTTTCATCCTTTTCAAATATTCATTGAATGTCCTGGTGAAAGGGAATGCGGGTTATCATAATAGTTCCTTTTGTATGGTGAACCTTAACAATAGAAATTAAATTCACATTAAGTCAGCTCCCTTTCAAATTAAGTGTTTTCTCCGTTCTTTTGAAATTAGTCAACAATTCATCAATTAAATGTTGTTATGGTTTAGGGGAAGAATGGAAGTAAACGACCTACTTCGCTTTACACAGAAAAACTTGTCGACGTTTTATGTATGACCAATAAGGAAAAGTGTTTTGTCAAAATACTTAATAGCATATAGTTAAATCTGGGGAATTATTTTACGGATTTTTATCTTAATAGAAGAATTTGACTGACATACCTATCACCGCACAGCCAAAACTGCTGGGTCTAGATATTCCAAATTTGGCACGTAGGTTCCTTAGTTATAAGGTCTAGGGGTGCACTAAATAGGGATTTTTGGAAATTCATCCCCAAAGGGGTTAAAATAGAGGGAGTAGCGGGAAAATAATTTTGCGCGTACGAAGTTGCGGACGTACTCTAGTTACATTACAGTGCCCTCATACGGAAAAAAGGCATATCTACTATATGAATTGTATTAGACTTCCAACCTTATTATAAACTCTGAGAGTTTAATATGATTCTATGAATTATTGCACATGTGCATTTTTTCGTACGGGGCCAGTATATGTATTACTCATTAATGTAATGGGTCTGAAGTAAGAATCATGCGTCTGGCTGAGCGTTTAGCGATATCTCATAATGTTCTAAATAATAATAAAATAAAAAATATGTTATGGCATGTCGAGTCAAGATGTCCAGTTAAGCCAGTCTTGTTTGTAAGAAACCCGCAACACTGAATGAAACAAGGAAAAAAATACGAGTTCAGACCCAGTTAAAAGCGAAACTTGCTATCTGGTTTTAACCACTCATTCGTCAATTCATCAATGAATTATAAATCGGCTAGCAAAAGTTATCCCATCTCAATTATTTTAAGAGGATCGTGAGGCTGAAAATTTTTATACAAAATGCGATAACGTTTCTCTCCCCTTAGACCTAGTCCGATTTTTACAATTTTTGAATATGTCGTAGATATAATGAAAAACTTCTTATGTTACGTTTTCCTCTCCAAGAATATATTTCTTAGCACGAAACAAATTAAAAAACAAAGAACAGAAACGTAAAGACCTAGTTTTTCATAATACATATAATCATCGGCTAGCATAAAGGCATTCCATCTTAGTCCTCAGGGTTGGCAACGCATTTGCAGTCTTAGGATTGCATTGCAGTCTTGTGATTGCGAATGTCTATGGGTCACAGTTTCCACTTACAATCAGGTGGCCTGTGTGCTCGTTTGCCTACTCTATGACATAAAAAAAAAAAAAAAAAAAAATCACAACAACATATTCAAAAATCGTGAAAATCAATCAATCTCACTCAATTTCTCCTAGTCCTAAACTTAGCTCTAGGTTTGTGCTTTAAGTACCTATATTAGACAAGGGACCAGCGCCCGACTGACTAGGAGTCAAAGTGGTCGCCATGGCCGAAAACGGTCTGAAAGATCATCATCATCATCATCATCATTAGACAACGATAAAGATACTTTTAGAGGAAATATATACTAACACCAGAATATGACCAACTTTCATGAACTTGAAATACCGTGAGTCACACAAATATTAACCCTTACTAGGACCACCACCGCTAGCTTCGTGGGCAGGGTCAAACCAACCAGGCTAACTGCATCGTGAGACGTTACCTAAGTGACCCGAGTATATCTGCAGTTTTATAACGTTATTAACATTACAATCAGTAATAGATAGTAGTAGTGAAGAACTAACACTTAGTTAAAAGGGAGGACATTGTAACATAGGTATTTAATATGCTGATAACTAGTTCCAGTAAACGCGATAAGATGCCTTTTCCTGTGCTATGTGTATTCTTTATTTGTTTAATATCTATTATGGAAAAATAAATTCACTCAAGTTTAGTAAGTGAACTTTTGCTTAGTGGCATTCTCTACCAGATGACCTTTGGGCACAACAGTAATACCTATGCCAAGGCCAGGCCGTAAAATACCAATTGCTTACAAAATAATATAAACATAACAAAGACAAACTAAAATAAATACATACTTAAAAAAATAAAATAAGCAACAACTCGATCTCTTAATTGATTTCTTTACACTTTAGTGTCGATCGGAATTAGATTATACACAATAATGAGCTTCCGGATTTTGCAACCGTGTTATTGAAATAAGTAACCGATTTAAAGAGAGAACAGTGCACTTACATAGAACGGCTTTGGTATAAACACTGATATCTTCCTTAAATTACAACTTTACCAGCAACTACATAATCGACGCATAAATATAAAACCTCTATGACTGCAGAACGTAATTTGAGCTTGTTGTGATAATTTAAGGGTAATATGACTAATGAGCAAGCTTGCTACTGACCGACTCAAGTTGGACGGCGCCAGCGAGTGCATCGAGCGATGACTGCGGCAGACGCGCCGCTTTGCTGGGGTTTGGATGGATTAAATGCTTTTGCGATTGCTAATATGCTGTTCCAAGCTATGTTTGTAAAGAGTCAACTAATAATGGCCGTTAAATGATGATTCTAACGACATGCCTCGTAAAAAATATATCGAGCGCGCTAATGCGTCAATAACCGTAACAGCCGGTTTAAGCAAACCTGTTTGGGTAGACTTGAATGCCCAAGGTCGCTGTCCCCAAAATTTCTTTATCTAGTCTAAACACGACATGAAAATTGAACGCATCAGGCGTTACTCTCTGGATTTAACAAGATTGGACTGAATCACCGAAGTTTCCAAAACTTATACCGTATGAGTATATTGTGTTAAACGATCTGACGGCAGAGTAGACGCTCAGCTCTCCAGACGCGTCTGGCGCCTTCCGAGATAGTGACTCACCGATGAATTCTCATAAATAACCTAAAAGGAACCATTTTGCTGTGATTCATTCCTTGCATCACTATTTTAAGATTTGTACTTGTACAGGGGTTGGATGGTTCCATCTAGCATGCAGCATTATTGTAAATGTTTCATAAATTTTACAAACATTTCAACTATCAATAACAATTGGGTGACGATTTCTCTGAAGGAAACACATTTTAGTTTTTGTTAACACATTAAAGTTAGCCTAGTGAGAACATTCATCATGAATGAACATTGAATTTCGAACAGTGGATTTTCGCTACAATCCATAACATTTCTTAGTAGGGAACTGGTAGTCAAATAAATTAACCAGATGATCCAAAGAATCGTACCCGCACGTCACAGAATTAGTGACAGTGACAAATTACTTCTCCAGCCGAATAATTATACCACTGGGTTTCTTGATTAGTTAGCATTAATGGTTTGCTAATAAAGTTTCGTTACCTCTTTGAGTATCAATATTCGCAGGACCGGTGATGCGCAACAGGGATATAATTTCTGGTATTAATGCGATTGGTGATGATTTCCTGCAATGTTTTCATACGTTCAATGTGCAGTTGTCAGTATCGATATTGACCGACGGTATTACTCATTTATTAATGATTGTTTTAAGTCAGTACATACATTATTATATTAGTCATAATCGTATCCTGCTCAGCCTCTCGTTTGTAGTTTGATCTGAGGATTCTCCTAATGGGGAGTAAGTGGCTCCACGCAGCGGTTAACAATGAGTTATAACTATGTCTCCGTCTCAGCCCGATCATTTATCTTCCATTTTGCGCTATAAGAAGAACGCCATTTGATGAATTCAACGAGTTGTTAGAGACGTGAAAAGAGGACATTTCTTTTTATTTCACAATAGATGACAAAATACTATTCTTTCAATGAGATATTTGTAGAAAAAAATATCTGGATGTGAATTTTATATATTTTTTTCTATCTGTCCATTGTCATGATTTTTGGCAAAGATTGCGATACTATATTCTTAATCTTACATTATAATATGTAAATTTTATTAAAAAAATACTTGCAATGACTGCGGTAATCATAATTGAAGAGAAAACGAGAGAAAAACATAGTTAGATACGGTACCTACTTGATTTAAAAGGTTGTAGGTATGTATAGGTAAGGATGACTTTTATTAAATTTTGTTTTTAACGCGTGATGTAAGTTTGAAACAAATTCTGACATATCAAACTCCGCATAGAATATTTGGTTTCGAGTAGGTAGGTAAATTGAAATAAAGGTTAGTAGTTAGCTAAATAAACTAGTGAACATATTAAACCTTTAATTCGCAGTTTTTTGCCATTATTAACGTGATAATGAAACAGTTTACATTTGATTCTGCAGTACGGCGTTTCATAAACATACCTACTACCCATAGTTTATGGAACTAAGTAAAATAGGTAGGTAGCTCGCAGAATGCTCTACTCAGAGCGTTATGAAAGGAAATGTCTCATTCTGGAATAATTTAAGCACTCGCAGGATGTTCGCATGGACTCATATCGGACATGTCCGGTTGTTAGCATCAGTACATTTCGGCGAGTGGCTTGTTGTTATACTCGTAGTTATTATAATGATATAAGCAAAACTTTGTCACAACCACAATCATTAGGTATGTATGCCTAAGTTAGAAACCGACTTTTTTTCTTTCGAAACTAGCTGAGTTTAAAACTCAATTAACAAATGTTAACACTAAAGTATTAATATCTGTAAAACTGCGATATCAGGTGCTCACTTAGAGCCGCACTTCACGGAGTACAATCGCGTTTAGTCACGCACAGAGCTCGACCACAGGGGAATCGGCTTAATACAAAAGAAACCATGTTTCTAACCATTTAAATAATATAAATTAAATAAATAATTCGGTGAATATGTGAGGCCAATAAAAAAAAATTACATAGTCCCAAGCTAAGTAAGCTTGTACTATCGGTACAATATAAAAATACTTAAATACATAGAAATATTCTGGAATCAACCTTCAAGCACCTGCAACCTTCTGAAGATGGTAATTTGATCTAACACTAGCTTTAGGTTAAAATACCAATTATTGAAGTAATTTTGTTAGGCTGGTTCCACTAATATGATCGGCATGATCGTCTAACATCGCCAATAAGGGCCACTTGCACGCAGAATTTAACCCTGGGTTAAGGCACTAACTCGAGTTAGTAGACGTCAGATTCATACAAAAACTGTCATTTTAACTCGAGTTAGTGTCTTAACCCGGGGTTAAACTTTTCGTGCAAGTGGCCCTAATTGATTACGAGTCTAGACAAACATGTGTCAATTTGCTGGCAAAGACGTCATCGTTGTCACTTAATATGATGACCTCTAATTCTACGATAAGTAGAGCCGCGGGTTGCTAATCGCTTAATAGGCTGTTGTTTCCAGAGGTTGATATGTTCAATTACTAATATCACCTAGCGGTGTCGCAGAGCGGTTCGTTTGCCGTTCAACTGGTAGGATTAATTTGCCGAATGTTGACCGCGCCTGTGTCACGCCCTGGACGCGAGCGCTGCTAATTAATAGCGTTTTCGATAGAACAAGCTCGCGGCTGCCGCTCCGGCTCGTGTTACTACTGCCATTAGCAAGATAAGCTCATCACCTCGGCTCTTACTCGTACACTACTCCGAGTTGATACTGCCCCATCGATTGATGCCCACGCCAGCCCAAACGAACCCGGCACGTTCACGATGTTTACTTTAGTGCCATGATTAGATGTACCTACAAAGTACATTTCATTAAGTTAATCTAGTACAGACGTTGGCGTTGTTAGTCGAATGAGACTTGGTTAGGTTAAGTTATTAATCAGTAAAAAGTCACATTTTCATTGAACGGAAATACATAAATCCCTAAATATGGACAGAGCGATAGCAAGCTAACCTACAGTTGCGTAAAAAAACACGTAAATGAGGCTCTAATGTCCTTTTCAGATGCTCAACAATTGAATGGTCCTATTATAACGTCCCGTAAAGAGATACTTTTAAATAAGGGAGACAACTATACAATTTACTGTAAGGGAAAAACGCCTCTGGAGTTTAAGCAACAAGAAATGGCAGAGGAGGTTACAGGGAGCTTTACTAAAACGCAAAGAAATGTGGCTCCTTCGGACGCTGAGTACAGTTATGAGATAGCGCTAGATCTGTACAGCGTGGACCAGTTCGCGGTGGGGTACTACGCCTGCCTCGACGAGCATGGCGCGGCGCCGAGCGGCCTCGACGCCGAGCCCGCCGACTCCCCACACGCCTCTTACACGTACGTGTACGTCAATGGTGAGACTACATTTTGACGCATCAGTCTCATTCCATACCTGTAAAACCTATGAAAACATTTCGCAAAAAGTATAACCGCTTTTTATCGTGATTTTAGATTCCGAATTAATAGTACCCATGAGAGAAATCTTGTTTGTGAGACCTGGTTCCACAATAGTTATTGAATGTAAACCAACATATCCGGACGTAAAAATAAGTTTGACTATGGTACGTATTCTTTGTAGAAGTAATAGAAATATAGATAATGACACTGACACATGTTACTCGTTTTCATTGTCGATGTCTTTCAAGATTGATTACTATTAGATTATGACGAAGAAAACAAATTACTAACTAAGTTTGCATGTTCGTTATTAAAAATTAACAGAGAATGCTCGAGCCTATGCATTACTATTAAATACATCTCTCACCTCAGAGCCTCTCCAGGTTTGAGATTTTGTTGTCACGTTTAATTTGCATGAAGAGAGTATTGCCAAGAGGCTACATCAGAAAAGCTTTTGGCTAAAATTGATAAACCCAAATGGCATGATAATCATTTTAACAAAGATAAAAATCATAACATTTCTGATGCACAGGATTCAATAGACGTTGAATACGAAAAATATAGTCCTAAATTGGGATTCACCTTAGAAAGTGACGACAATGCCGTAGTCGGGTATCGTTGTGACGCGCGGAGGGGCGCGCAGTCTCAATACAAATTGTTATTTTTGCATAAATGTAGGTGTTTAAAAGATGTGCTAATATTTTATTACTTACCAAATACCCTTGCACGGAAATGCAACTTGTGTTTATTTAAAAGCAATTTATAAAAATAATAAGTTACCCTAACTTTATACGCGGCTGATGTTTAGTACTTATATTATTGGTAATGAATAAACAGGGTATAATTTTCGTGGAAGTGGTTTATCGTGTTTTTCCATTTTTACACATTTATCTATGCTTAAATAAATCTTTACAGCAATCAACCAAATAGTAAAAATTGAAAAACATCGTTAACTGTGTAAATAGTATGTGATTACATCGTTGATACTAACCAATTGCAATTTATTTGACGATACAAGAATTCAGAGCAGAAGGGTAACAAGAAACCAGAAATCCAAGTATTAAGAAATTCGACAAAGATTGGGTTTTTTGTGAAAGTGAGTAAGACGGACAAATACGTGTGCGAGGGGCGCCGAGGCAATAAATATCAAAATAAATCTGCCCACATATATAATCGTAATCCGAGGCGTAAGTAGTGGCGAATTATCACCTAACGAGGTAGCATGGTGTGGTGGTTACGCATTTTGTCCATTTTTTGTTCTGTGTTTTTCGTTTGTACTAATTTTCTTTATGTTCAGTTGACCAATCTCTGTTTCATGTTGCCTGCTTCTTGCTTATACTTGAAATTCGTTCTGTCCTTTCTGTCGGTACGTTGTTCTATGTTCTGTCTGTGCACTAGCCTATTAATTAATAATTAACCTTATGCATATGTTCAGCAAACGTAAATGTATGTTTTGACCAACAACATTCACACATAGCTATAAAACTAGTAGTAGTCGTTAAGTATTGTGTTTGCTTTGAACTCCTGAGGCCTGTGTCGCTATTGCCTAACGCACTCGCAATCGCAATTGGCTTCAAAGCGGAACAATTGTTTTCACTTTGTATGCAGACAAGCCTTCGATTTTCAAAATGAAAACTATTGCGATTTCGAGTGCGTTATACCATAGCCCCTCTGGTCGCCATAATCAATAAGTAGCGCTCTCATCAAAATTATTTTTTTATTTAACTCCATGTGAATAAATGGGGACCTAGAAAATGATATTAAATACAACTAAATCAAAAAGCTTTATTGTTTGAGGTCTAATTTGTCCAGTCCCTAGTTGATAGTTTCTGGCAGAATAAGTTCATTACCTACATCCCTTTTCTCTGTCATACGAATTAAAAAATATAGCTAAAATTTATCTGTTAAATCCTGTTATCTGGAGATGGAACAAATAATATCCTTACATTATTTAGAGAATTTCCAACGTATCGCAACACAGGCAGTCATATCAAAATACAGAAAAACCAAAATAATGCAGAGATTTATCTTTTCCCTGGTCATTTTTGATTGTTGTTGTTTTAATTTAACTATAAAACAATTTTCTCTGTCTTCGTTTTTGCTACATGAGTAAAATTTAACTTTAAAAATTGTGATAGGGTGCCACTTGTCACTCTACACTATCTCTTTATATTGCGAGTAGCGTTGTAATGTTGAATTGATATTCAATTTACGTTCATTATCACTACATACGAGTATTATAAAACAAAGTCGCTTCCCGCTGTCTGTCCCTATGTATGCTTAGATCTTTAAAACTACGCAACGGATTTTGATGCGGTTTTTTTTAATAGATAGAGTGATTCAAGAGGAAGGTTTTTATATATAATAAACTTTGTTTTATGTACGGGTGTTACATAAAACTCACATAAAACGAAGCGAAGCGAGGGAGGGTCGCTATAATTAATATAAAACGCAAGGCCTCAGGAGACTCGTGGAAGTTTCACAGAGAATTGTGAAGCTAAAAATTTTAATACAGAATGCGCATAACGTTTCTCTACTCTCAAACCGAGTCCGATTTTTAAGATTTTTGAATATTTTTTGGGTATTATCATATTGAAAATATTGGAAATCAAACTTGATTTAGGGGGTGAGAAACGATATCGTCTGTTCACAATCCTCTTAAGAAACGGAAACTGTGGAGTTATTATGAGGTTTCTGTGCAATTCATTTTACGCTGAGAGAAAAATACAGAGTTATGTAACTGGTATAGCTCTGTCCTTTAGGCTCACTGTAAAATGAACTACATAGCCATGCCATAATAACTCCCCTGATCCATTTTCGACTAGTAAACTACTATTAAGTACTTATAGCAGCTATTTAGAGTTTTGATCGGCCGCGGGTGGTGGCTTGGTACATTTTGTGCAGCACCGCAAATAGTAAAACAAGTAATGGTTGGAATTGTGTTAGTTTTAGCAATCATTTTAGGACTTGTGCAGAATGTACAAAGTTTTAGCCGTCAAAAGTTTTTAAAGCTGCTTAGAGCGCTTACTTACTGCGTCTGATCTGGATCTCTTAAAAAGGGTTTTAAGGCCGTATTAATAAACTAATCTCAACTCTAATGCTCATCTCAAGATGCGTCGAAATGACAGTGTTCTATGGTTTGACGTTTACTTTGACGTATTTTGTGATGGGCATCTCAGCCAAGATGAGTTTATTAATGATTTAAAAGATGAGAGCCAAAACCCTCGAAATTAGTGCAAAATAGAGATTATACAAAGAATAACTTCGACCCGTATGGAAGTCTCAGATCCGAATCACATGCAGTGCGTAATCGTACTAATGATTGGTTTTCCTGTAAAGTGAAGTTTTTTCCATTCTTTCTTAGATCGTAAATCTTGCAGTGGGCTCCCGTTTAGACAATGTCGTCGTGTCGAGTTTCGTGTTCAATAATTTGTTGTATGTAAACGACGAGTTGGTAACATAATGTAGAATCTATTTTAGCATTCTAGTACATGCTTTTAATAAGGCTACTACCATATGCGAGCAACGACGTCACATTTCTATACCACATGATCCGCATGATTATTGGTGTTGAATGCAATATTTATCGATACATCATTTCATATTGGTGTCGGTATCATAACATAACAAACGTAATATATTTTAATTAAAATGGAAGAAATTGTGTCATCAAGAAATATTGCATGAAATACATTACAGGGTGAGCCATTAAAATGGACTAGAACGGAAAAGTCTGGAAAAATAAAAGATGGCGAAATATGTTCTTACGTTTTTAAGAAACTTCCGAGAATCAAATCGAGTAATTTTTCTTAAAATAAATACGCATCTTTTTATTGCAAAAAATACTCGTGAAATCTAATTTTAATTGTTAATCTTTAGTATAGTATATTTAGAGATATCATATTTGTGTTGGGCCGTACAATAAATTAATAAGTACAACGTATGGTAATTTGTTGGTAGTTAAAATCCCATTTCGAGGAATAAGCATACCGGCCCATTGCACTTTGAAAAGGTGACATTGACGTTTTTTCGACAACTTATTAGTTTTTTTCGATTTTGACCCTAAATTTTTTAAATATTGTAAAGAAACCAACACTTGAGATCTTTAAAAAAATAGAATCTCGAGAAGTGAAAATAAAAAAAATATTAGAAGGTCATAATAACAAAATTATGTCCTTTCAATGTTCTATTAGTAAATATAAGCTGAGTTTAATTTTATATTGTGTATACATAGGTCATCTAATAAAACAAGTGAAATGCAAATTCTAAGAACAGATTTCCCTTCTTTTATGGTCTTAAACTTTCCCTAATTGCCTTTATTGGTACATTCCGATTGATTCCACTGTAGTTATTATAGTAGGTAAAAATACGTGCTAGTAGCGTCGTTGGTCTAGCATTATAAGTATTATAACAGCATAATAGCTACAAGTAGTTAAAGTACGTAACACTTTGATGTTATGGTCCTAATTTAACTGACAAGAATATTTTATGTCGACAGGTCTACGTTTATAGAGACAAATTAATGTCTTTAACATTCACGTAATTATTGCTTTTACTTAAATTACTGTATATTTTTAGCAAACGATGTGGACTCTAAAGCTGCGAGACCGAAGATACAAGCTCAAAAATATTTCCTTGAAGGTGAAACTTTTATTCTGAACTGTACAATCCCTTATTCTTCAAACAATGAGATGAGTACGAGGACATATTCGGCTGTATCTCTACAATGGGTCATTCCGCGTGGAAACTGTATAAACGTAAGTATTAGCATCTTATTCACATACGATAAGTTATAAAAAAAACAGACACCAAATATTATTTTAGTCGTGTTACTATTAAGTGGGTATAAGAAAGTTTACGACCAACAAAATTATTTAAAAAAGCAAAAACGCGACTGCAATAAAATTCTCAACTGAAAACTGATAACTTGAATATTGACTTAAGCTTCTTTTCGCTTGTCACTTGATAATTTTATTCCAGTTGGGTTTTATAATTTAGTTTATTTCGCACTTTTCAGTTTGAATTATTCTTAACATTTAAAGTTTACAATGTTTGGCAATTTTGGCATAGAATATTTTATTAGCTTTAATTTGAAATTTTGCGTACCCTATGTCAAATTGACAATTAAAATGAATCGAATGACACCTCATAAACATTTAAACATTTGCAATGGCGTCCCCATTATACTGGTCGCGTGACGTGTGCCGGACTAATCCTGCTACCAGCGGCCACGGCTGAGAGCCCGTGACCCGTCTGCCACACAGAACCCACATGTTCTGCACTGACCACGTCCCGCTTCTCTAGTGTTACACTGCTCTGCTGACTGCTCGTTGTGTACTCCTGGTATCCCAGGCATTATCACGTCGTTACAGAGCAACTCTTGGTTTTGATCGCAGAGTCATCTTGAGTTTTACGATGAACTGTTCCAAAAAAATATCATTACTCGTTGTTTCCCGGGTATGTTCTAAAACGTCCACATACGCTGTGAATTCATTGATCCGGCAGTCACGGTGGTCTACGGTAGATGTCAGAGCTGAGATCATTTTCATAAAATCCGCATTCTCAGCACATGAAGCTGTTACCTCGTCCCTCAGTAGTCTTAACTCTATTAGTAGCTCGAATTGCTAGTGAACTCCTAAATCGATGGCATCTCCGTCAAGCAGTTAGATGTTACGCCGTCCAGACTTGTCTCAAGACTCTTGGTGCAGATCAGTGCTCGATTTCCATGAGCATCTTCATCGCTTAATAGGAATATTAGTGTGGACAGGCTGAGTTTTCTTAACCTCTTTCTTACGTTCCGGTCAGTTCCAACTGCTTTTACGCTCGCTTGTCATTGCGTTATGAAATCACTTTTCACTAAAGTTAACTCGAAATATCACAATATGTTAAGTACAGGCAACACTGCAAAAACTGCCGTGTTTATGCTTGTGATATGGCAACTTGTACAAGTCGAATCATTTTTGGCGCCTGATGTCACCATAGCTGGCTGTGGTGTATCGTAAATCGAATTTTCCCGTATCGAGCGCAGTGCGATTGCAAGCGAACGACGACAGTTGATAAATACAAGTAGTACTTACGAGTATTGTTTTCAAGCGAGCAAGAGCCGAAGTTAGTTTGGAAAATATCCTAAAGATGGCACTGTTAAAACGTAAATAATTCGAAAAAGTCTTTTAACATTACAGTGTTTTGAAATCACTTTAAAAAGTTGTGGTGTATTGATATTAATAGTTATGATGGATAAATAATGTAGTTTCTAGTTTTAATTGGCAAATAAACACAGAAACCTGTAAAATATGAACTTGAATGGTGATGTTTTTCATCGTAAGTTTATTTGTTTATTCGCGGTAGTATTCGACACTCAATACACTTACACAATTTTATTGTTATTATAATCATTGGTTGAATAGTGGTAAACTTCAGTTTTACAATTATTATGAATAAATTCCACGGAGCTGAACTTACTAAAACGGCAGCCCCCTTTATTTTGCTATCTATTCTTTATTCGTAATCGAATTTGGATCCGTCGATTGCGTATATGAAGTAAGCCTGCTGTGGTTGATCCAACATGCGGTAGGTATATGGAAGAATACATAATATATTATAACCATCTTACAAGATCCAACAGCTTTTCAGCATTTTTCGGTAGGAAGGTGTTTAAGGCACCATGTAAACATCTACAGTACTTCTGTAATGATATTTAAGTAAATACAAAGAGGCAGACCCTGGCTAACGGGCATTGGGGCTTACCCGAGTTATGTTTTTTTAAAGTAGTGTTTTGTTTCGCAACAAAATTTCTTAAGGCGTTTTGAAACATTTAAAAACGTTACATTGAACATTTAAGAAGTAAAAACATAAAAAAGCCGGTTAATTTATTCGGGGCTTAACTTAAGCCCTGGTGATCGCAATAGTATTTTTCAAATAATCGTAAAAATGTAATTGATGCCTCAATTACAGAAATACTATACAAACATGTTTATAAATTAAAGATAGCTTAGAAAATATTGTAAAACACTTAATAATAAGCACAATCAGTTCGTAATTCAGCGCCTCTTGACTAGGTGGCAAAATCTAAATCGTATTTAATCTGTTATCGCATTTGTTTTACGTTTACGTTGCTGTTTAACGTTTTGATAGGTCTTATTTACTTGACAGGTAGCCGAGTTAAAAACAATACCATAAGGTCAGATACGATTTGGATTTTACTGCCGAGAATAGAGGCGCAGATCTGGGTAGTGATTCTCTGAACAACGACGATCGACGAGTTTAAGTAGTCCTGTAAGTGCTTATAAGTTCGAACCATCGGCAGAAACCATGCTGCTAAATTGAAAATGCACGCGGTAAAACGTGTTTTGTTCGCTCTGACGGGACTACTTAAACTAGCCCCTGGGATTTCGCTCGTTCGTCCGACCGTCCGTTGTTTCAGACAGAATAACACCCCAGCTTATCTCAATTTTCTGGGACACTTTTTCTACCTTCCAAAATCGTAACTCAGTACAAGAGAAAGAAGCCGGTGAGCGTATAGGGCCTTTATGCTCGGGTAACAACTTAGAAATAATATGAAACGTTTAAAATAATATAATTGCGGAATGATCTTGAAGGAGGTGAGATTAATTGACTGAGGAATATTAAATACATTTAAGAAAAAGCATGTCGCCAGATTAGTTATTTTTCCCAAAAACCTGTGAATAGAGACTCGGTATCAATGAATATTTGAATTTAAGTATGTAATAGTTGACGACGCGCTGGCCTAGTGGGTAGTGACCCTGCCTACGAAGCTAGTGGTACTGGGTTCGAATCCCGGTAAGGGCAGATATTTGTGTGATGAGCGCGAATATTTATTCCTGAGTCATGGATGTTTTCTATGTATTTAAGTATATATTTCTGTATATAAGTATTTGTATCGTTGTCTAGTACCCATACTACAAGCCTAGAGCTTAGTTTGGGACTAGTTCAATTGGTGTGAGATTGTCTTCTTATATTTATTTATTTAATTATTAACGTATTTGTATCCGTGCTTAGGTGTCAAAATAACGCGTGTTCGAAATAACCAAATATATGTTTTAGGTGGATATACTCTCCAACGAGAATGAGACCATCAGCAACACGCTGTTCCGCGCTATACGGATCAACAATGCCACAAAGGCCGATGAAGGGTTATATACTTGTTCAGCAGACATGAACACCAAACCACGACTGGATAGAAACGTGACGCTAGAATTTCTGCGTAAGTAACGTATGTTTTTAAATCAGAAAAAGAACGTGGTTAAAATTGAACGCGTGAAAGTAACATAAGTGAAGAAAATATTTACATGTTTACGTTATAATAAGTTATTTACATATATTTTTTTGAAATTTGTGTGATTTGGACGAGGAAAAGGGAGAAGGATTCAAGATTGCCTATTTATTATTGTTTATTTATTTCATCTTTATTGCACAAAAATAAGTACAAATGGCGGACCTAATGCTCTACCAGGTTGACCAAATAACTAAACGGAAATTTACATTGTGGGTGCACAGAAAAATAAGCCAGCTGAAAATTTAACCAGCTGTCTTACCCCTACACTAATTTATTGATTTAAATTCTTTATTGCGTAACATGTAAATTGTGTACAAAGGCGGACCCAGTACGCATAAGTATAAGCATTCTATCCTATTTATTTTATTCTATTTTTTCAGCTGCTCCAGTTCTAGAACTCAAACAAGAAGAGAAACCAATTATAGCCGCGTCTCGCGATTTTAAATTTGTGTTCGAAATATTAAAGCAACATCCACTGGCACACGTTGAAATGTGAGTACAATATTTAATAAAGCCATCTACGTACAAAACGTTATGGACCATGCATAGGTAAGCTCATGTCTGGCGACGAGTGCGCGAGGAATCAGTTTCGGAAGCGTCTTAAAGCTGCTACGGCATTCCTTGTAAACTCTGCGAGTTGTCGAGTTTAAATCAAAATAAATTTTACGTGTTACCTTTTAGGGGTCTGTATTAAATTCTAATATTTACAATGAAGTCAATCGTTTTTTGGTTTCAATATTTTACACTAAAAGTTTACAAGCTGACATAGACGTTCACGTATTAGATCAACGGCTGCGTGCCCCGACGTTACCGTTATGTCATCGAGAACATTATGTATTGCGATTGGGATCAGCACCCAGCAGTGGCGAAGCGTCACGTAAATAAATAGGCAAGCCGGAGCAAAAAAAGGTGTATCTCTACTCTACGCTTATAATCAATTTTTATATCTGGGTGAGCGCGTCCTAACTTAATGACATGTTTTTTATTTTCAAAGGATAACTTTGAAAAACATGTTAGTTCATTAAGTAGGTAAGTACCTAATTTGTAAGACAACACTCAATTTGAACCAATGCAGCCATTTGTACTTTGAGTACAGACAGACGACAATATTTAAAAACCAAACCACGAATATAACCTGAATAAATAGATTTAAGCAAAACCTAAGGGTACCTAACGTATTAAAAGCGGAATTGAAACAAACCTCCGTCGTCGCCAAGAAACGCCAGATACCTAGTTGCCAAACACTATCCTCGTAAGGCCCAAGCTAAAATTATGCTATTAGATCTAAACGCCCAATGTTCATTCTAATGTACAATATCTCTACATGTACCTACTTGCGGCCCAAGAATTATTTTTCAGTTTTTTTTGTGAAGAACTTGTCTAGGATTTTTATTTTTTTTTCTAGTTTTTTTTTGTCCTTAAGTGTCAAACGTCACTTCTGGCATCTGTCATTCAGAGCGTTTAATCAAAATGGCCGATGGCGGTAAAACCTTAATGGAATGCTTTGAAAAAGTTACTGTACATTGCAATGTACATTGGGCGTTTACTTGTGGGTAAAGCCCAATTTGACTGGGTCTGAGTTACAAGTGTTACTTTGTACATTGTGATGTACACTGGGCCTTACGAGGTTACAATAACAATAAATAACAATCACAGAACGCTTAGCGAGCTAAATTTCACTGAGTTTCATAAAACAAAACACTAGGCAATTATAATAAATAACCAAAAAAAACTTTAATGGAAACACCGTGCATCTTTGCGCGCCGCGAAGCGAAAGTAATGGCGGCAAACTAGCAAATTATTATTACTAAAGGTCGAAGGTCGTTTGTGACGGCGACAGCGTCCTTGGGAAAAGAAAGATAATTCATGCACTTAAAGCTTAAAATTCGATAAAATAAGCCGGTTTGCCACCTCGGACCGTGGCGAGCTTTCTCGCTCTAATTTTCATTACGTCTCACGTGCCGCTGTGTCTGTGTGCGAGTTGGAAGCGCTAGGAAAATGTTTAAATGTGTTAGTGCAAGTCCGGAGCTGACTCACCGGCATGTATGGCGGTTTTAATAAAATTGTGGGTGTAAGTTCGAGCGCGCGTAGGTAAATGTAACTGAGCGTGTGTGCGTGTATACGAAAATATTGTTCTTGTTTCTTTCTAGTAATATAGGTTATTGAATGGGTGCGAGCGAGTGATAGATCTCGGCTTGGTAAATAAATAAATTTGAATTGCGGCGTTAGTGCGTTTTGTTCATGCATCGTATTATGAAGCAAGGTAAAGCTATAGTACACCGGGCTACTTTCGGTTTTACGTTTTGTTGTTTGTATACCTAGTGGTACCTACTCTATGCATAGGAATTTTTAGGGAAGCCAGCCGCTGGGAATCGGGTTGTATGGACGCTTCGCTACTGGCACCCAGTGTTTGTATTTACTTCTAAATTTACTAGCACGTTTACTTTGACCTTCGTATCGTCTTATCGTGTAATATAAAGGTGAAGTATATACCTACGTAAAACAAAGTTTATAAATATGATTCTGTTTTAGGGGTTGGTCTTGGTGCTATGGATAGATTCCACAACTTCAAGTTCTAAAACTTGTCGTATTATTAGAATGTTCATACTAGCTATAAATGATACTTAATTTTTTGTTATACTATCAACAGTTTGACTGTCAAAAGACTCTATTGTTTTATAAGTTTTATAACCTATCTCGATATAACGTTTATATTCTTGAAAGTCAAGGATCGCGATCACTAGGTGAGGGATTATTTTTTTGTTTTTTGGCAGATTCAAGGACGGTCACATCCCAATCAAAAATAGCAGTAAATATGAGATCACCCGAACGACGATAAGGAAGGACGTCGAGGTTCTGATCAGAGATCTAACCGTCGAAGACATAGGCGACTACACCTTAGAGGCAAGAAACGCGAATGAAACTAAAACATCCACTCTTCAAGTTGTGGTTTTAGGTATAAAAGTATATACGTCATATTATATTAGAGTTGTCAAAAATATATACGACGTGTGGCATGACTAAACTACTTAGTCTGAAAGTTCCGAGTACAGTTTTTGTGTTGCTTTCACATGGCCAAATATAATTTATAGGTGTAAGAATGTGGCAGATTTTTACCTGATGTACAAAAAGGAAAATTATCACTGCCAGCAAAACTATCTCTCTGTATTTGAAGTCATTTAAAAATAATAAACCTCTTAAAAATATGTTTTAGATGAACCTAGGATTACCTTTAAAATGAGTAATGAAAGGAAATTAAAAGGTGCTGAAGCTATTTTAAGCTGCGAAGTAACCGGATTCCCATTACCAACTGTTCAGTGGATTTTCATTGATGATGAAACACAAACCGATCCTGGACCTGTATATGTAAGATATTCAATACTTATGGTGTTTTCAATTCATGAAGACGTGCACTAATGCTTACGTCAACGAACATTCGATTCGTGCAACCGCGTTACACTAACTGCTGACACGCGTCTTTGTGAATTGAAATCAGATTTTGTACGGTTTTATAACACACAATTCATTACAATATATTGTTGTTATAAGTTTTAACTTGAAAAATTGCAAATAATCAATCAAAGGTATTTTTTCTAGGGTGACATAACACAACCGACAATATACAAAGTAGTGTCAAAACTTAAAATGCCAGTTACTACTTCAGGTACTATCATTTGCAAGGCTTCGAACAGCCAAAACGAATCAAATGTAACGAAAGCATTCCGTGTCGACGAGATTCCTAATGGATTCGGTATTGAGAACGGTGGAAACAGAACTAAATGGACTTCTCAGAACGAAAAAGTCGTGTTAAGGTGTATAGCTTCGAAATATGATTACACTTTTGTTGATTGGTTGAAGCCAAATCATGCAAAATCACCAAACATGGGTAAAACTGACACGATTAATTAATTGAAAGCGGTTTTCAAAAATATTTACAATAATATAATACAATAGTATAATGAATTTTTATTTTATTTGCAGTTTTATGCTATTACAGTTTATTCTTTTTTATTTTCATGTCTACGTCGAAGCAGTGGAGTACTCCAGTAATTCAATGTCCCAAATTGCAACTTTGAAAATAGACGAAATAGCTTTAAACCAAACCGGCGTCTACACATGTGTTGGATATAACCAAACAACCGTGAGACGAAGAGAGACTGTTGACATACAAGTAAAAGGTGATGAATTATTCGAATCGGCAAACGCAGTTCTTTCGTATGTCGCCCTCAGACTAGGGAGAGTACGCTCTTCTGTCAAGCTGGCAAGAGCTGAATGGGAAAGCTGTCAAGAGCTGAATTAGAAGGCAGTAGATCGTGTTAGGTGGTGTACTTACCTACAACAGGAGAGACCTTTCTATTATGTTCAATATGCGATGGTCAGAATACGTAGACCCTATTTACCTAAACTTGACGTACTTACGTGCATTCAATAACTTATTCCCACTTCCCTCACGCATTAATCAAAATGCGTCTAGTTTAGGTAGATAGCCACTACCGTTTTCGACCACTGCCATCATGTCCATGGTGTGCGGGTTGTCGTCCTTGTTTGACCCATTGATCATTAATATTAAAATACTACTTAAACTTACAGCTTTTCTCCCACTAATTATAGAAGATTTTGGTTTGGATGAAACAAAGGAAGTGCACTATAATCAACCAGTTGATCTAGTATGCACAGCCGAAGCGGTTCCTCCGCCCATTATCACGTGGTACAAGGTAATTCAAGTTTAGTTATGTGAGTTTTAATACCAAAGCGGCTAGCATATCTTGTATTTTCTCACTTGTCACAACGTCTCTGTCGTTACAGACAAGTTAGATAGCGACAAATGAGTCGCAAACGTACTTATGCTAGCTGTCCGGTAACTATCAGAAAGTTTTACTTGTATTAATGTTTATTTAATTTCCACAGAATAATGAAATAGTAAACGACCACATCTATACGTCCACGTTTAATTTTACCAAGGTACAATCTGTTTACAACTACACCAAGCACGATGAAGCAGTTGACGAAATCGACTGCGTTGCAGAGAACATAAACGATCGATTACAAAAACACTTTTCTGTTAGTTTCCGTAAGTATATTTGATATGAATATGTTTTTATGATGTATATTAATAATTATTATTATTCTAGCTTTTGTCTGAAGAATTTTTGGTTGAAACTATCAAAATATGAGACGAAAGCTATCCAATTTTTGATTTTTATTTTACATTGACTGTGTTACAAACATCTTAATGTCTTCGTGAACTATAACGTTACAAATATTAGTAAGGTTTAGACAATAATAAAATAAATAAATATGTTCATTGAAATTACTTAGGCGACCATTTTAGTTTTTTTTAAATAAATTACGAAAAAAACTACAATAAAATCTTTCCAGTAGTTATAAAAGTAGTGCAAACATACAAATAGAACGATGTAGCAGCGTATTTTAATGTATTAAATGCAATGATTTTCAATTCCAATATTTATTCAAGTTTTTGGTACATCCGCGCCACATGTCCGTTTAGGAACTACGCTCTTGTAAACTAGGTTAAGTTATTATCACTGAACTTCCTTTGTTAGTCATCCTGGTTCATCCATCCAGCAACAAAAGTACAGTCACAGACCTTTATTGAAGTAAAACTATATTAAATCGATTTCGTCTGGAAAACTGTTTGTGTGATTCATATTTTTAAAGGACGGTTGCAGGGTGTACGGGGTGGGAGGGTGTACAAGATTTGCAACGGTTGATTGGCATAATCAATCTCCGTAACTGAAACGTTGATGACGCTGAAAATGTTGATTTCAACAAAGTACGAGATAAGATGACACCTAAAACTAATTTCCTATTTTATTTTACAAATTTCAGCAAAACCTTTGTTCAGATCCGAATACCTTGGTATTATAGGGGCTATCATATTAGCATTGATTGTTCTGGTGGTTTATCTGACATGGAAGATCAAAAAAGAGAAACAGTTCCGGAAGGAGTTGAATGCGGCTGGTTTGTTGTACTTCAATGAAGGCGCGGTCAAGTCGCTCAACCCGAACCTGCCGATAGACGAGCAAGCCGATCTGTTGCCCTATAACGACAAGTTTGAATTCCCGGCAGATAAATTGGTTTTGGGTAAGACGAATAAATTTACACATCATTTTACATAATCGTGACTTGAGAAAGACGCATCTTACAAAGTTTTTAGTGAAGAGTAGTTGTCTTCGCGCAATCTTGGGTAGGTAGGTATGTTAAATCTTAATCAAACTGTTATTTATTTTAACATTCGGGTGTCATTAAAGGGCTGAAAAGGTACGACAGTACTATACTCTTGTACCGATATGACACGCATGTGTAACATTTGGAAGAGTTATTTGGATAGATCGTAAATTACCTATATCGTCAAACTCTGATATGATTTCATATTTATTATATTATTAAACACCGAACACGATTTTCTGTGTTAATTCAGTGGATTTTATGGCGTTTATTCACTAATTGTATTGTTCATATACCTGGTCTTTCGGTAACTTTGATATTTTTTCTCTTAAATATAAACTCGAAATTTGGAAAAGTATCAGAAAACGTAGAAGTTAACTGTTCTTTTATAATCGAGGATCCAATGAAGCAGAAAATTGTATTGTTTAATTATTATTATTTTGTATATAAACGCTATTTTCCCCTAATAATTATTTTGAATTAGGTAATTCTATTTTGACGATTGCACATTCAATTTCAAATGTATTTAACAAATCGAATGTCATTCAAGTAAGCCGTTGGTATCAATAAACATGAAGTCATCGTAATTTAGCAGACAAGTTCGTGATTAAAGTCCAAACCAGAGACAATTTTGACAACTCATTCCTCACTTCACTTTAGTAAATTACTATTGATTAAAATGCTGTGAAGTTAGCCCTGGTAACGCATTACCTGTCAAAGTAGTCTCACGGATTATGGTTTCGACTTTAACTTGTTATTTCATTCAATTTTATAATTATTTACCTGCTTATCGCTTCGGAACAGTGAAATGAGATAACAAGATAATATTATGGATAGGGGATGAGATGCAATGTCCTCTATTTACTATTTATTTATTTATTTATTTATTTATTTATTTTAGGAAGACTTACAGACTAATACAGGAAAGTAAGAATTGGGTATAATATATGACAAGTGTAAATTGCTGACAATAAGTCTCCGCATATTACAAGCTAATTCACAAAGACATACTCACTCAAGATGGTTCGAACACTATTTAGTTAGATATAACTAAAAGACATTTAACAATATAATTATTAGACTAATTGAAGAAAGCATTACTTAAGTTTCTGGTAGCAGCTTGAGCACTAGTGCAAAACAAGTCAATATCAGTCACCGAAGACACCTCGTTAAAAAATTTAGCACCACGCAGTAAAAATGAGTTTTTTCTATAATTGGTATTTGCAAAGGGTACATGTAGTAGCGGCCTTGGCCTGAGACCGACACGAGGCCGCAGGGATAACTTAGATAATATCGCCGGACTATCTATACTATTATTAGCAACTTTAATTAAGAGGCAGACGTCATTAATATTACGTCTAGTCTCCAACGGCAAGAAGTGATAACGCTTACAACGGTGCACATAACCATTTGACCACTGGTGAGTTTTATAATCTAAATATCTCAGGAACCTCCTTTGAATGCCCTCAATACGATCAATATATACTTTGTACCGAGGATTCCAAATTTGCGATGCATACTCAAGCAGGCTACGTACGAAGGAACAGTAAAGAATTTTTAAAGATTTTAATTCACGGAAATCAGTTGACGTTCTCATGATGAAGCCCAATGCCTTAGATGCTCTGGTAACAATGTGGTCAATGTGACAGTCGAAGAGTAGTTTGCTGTCGTGAATGACGCCGAGGTCACGGATCTTATAAACCCTGTCGATCTGCTCATTAGCGAGTGTGTAACCTGTACCAATAGTTGTTAACTTTCGCGTATAATTAATATAAAAACATTTAGATACGTTAAGTTTTAGCTTATTTAGTGAACAATAACTGACAAAAGTATCCAAGTCAATCTGAAGGTCTCTCACGTCTTCAGAGTGATGTATTGATTTAAGAATCTTCATATCGTCGGCATATAAAAGTATATGAGAGTGTTTAAAACATTTCTTAATATCCATTAAAAATATAACAAATAGAAGGGGCCCCAGAATCGACCCTTGAGGCACGCCAGAAGGAATAGGCATCCAACTGGATTGATGGCCATGGAGAACTACAGCCTGAGTTCGGTTGTCTACATACGAAGAAAACCATCGGTAGAGATCACCATGTATACCGGCCTCAAGTATTTTGTGTTTTAGTATATGATGGTTAATACGATCGAAACATTTACTGTAGTCCGTGTAAATTACATCCACTTGCACATGACTATCCATCCCACTTGAAATCAGTTCATTAGACAATATTAAGTTTGTAACAGTAGAGCGATTTCTAAGAAAACCATGCTGTTCATCACCAAATACACACTGCAGCTCAGAATACACAGCTCTGTAAACAATTTTTTCTAATATTTTTGCAAAAAGACAGATCTTTGAAATGGGACGGTAGTTCTGGATCTCAGACCTACTACCTTTTTTATGAACAGGTGTGACAAATGCAGACTTCCAAACACTAGGCACTATACCTTCAGATAATGAGCGTCGATACAGAATACCTAACGGCAAAACCAAACTCTCAGCACAGTTCACAATAAATAATGGAGGGATAAAATCTGGGCCTCCAGACTTCGTCAGGTCTAGAGATTTAAGCATTTTCAACAGTACATCTGGGGGAACATCCACAGAGCTGATACTGCCGAGAGAAGTTGATATTGAACTCCGCGATGAATAATTTTGGTGTAGGTCTAGTTTTTGAAATGTAGAATGGAAATATTCTGCGAACAAATTACTTACATCCTTGCCGTTATCTGCAGTTATATTATTATACGTCATGATATTGGGGAAACTAGAGCATTTATTTTTGTGTTTACTTTTCACATAGGACCAAAAAGACCGCGGGTTACTAGCAATGGATGATTCAATTCTAGTAATATATGTTTCAAAACAATTACTTTCTAGCTCAACAGCTCTGGCGCGCAATAATGAGAATGAAGCATAGTCTGACAAGTTTCCATAAATCTTGAATTTATTATGAAATTTTTGCTTCTCTTTCAATGTTTTAATTAATGCAGAAGTAAACCAAGGTGGATGTGAACAACATTTGATGGATTTTACCGGAACATAACGATCCCTAATCTCATATAATTTCCTATAGAAAAGATCTATGGCACTCTCTAAATACTCAGAATGTAAATATTCACACCAATTCACCTCATTTAAGGCTGCTGTCATAGCAGAAAAATCACCTCGGCTATAAATATACTTTTTACATGGCGCCACCTTCAGATTATTAATTACTGAAAAGTCTATGCTAATGGTTAACGTTTTGTGGTGTGCATCTATTGGAAGGGCCAACGACTCATTACACTGTTGTACTACAATGGGACTATTTGAGAAGACTAAATCCAATAAGCGACTGTTACAATTTCTGATACTATTATACTGAGATAGACTACACATGTTAATGACGTCAAAAAAGTTTAACAATAAGCTATTACCATTGCACTCCGGCATTAATTCATTCGAGCCGTCGACTTGGCTCCATTCAACATTACTGCCAAAATTAAAATCTCCCACTATTATAAATTTGTCAAGTGGATGGGCAAAAACCAAATTCTGTAAATTATTATAAAAAATTTCAAGTTGAGACGAATGAGTATTCCCCCCTTTCTCATCGCACAAATAAACAATACAAAGGTGAACATTTTGGGATCGCGGTTGCTTCAGTGGTATACTTACCCATAAGTCCTCCGCCGAGGTGCACCACTCATTCCTTTGAGTTACCTGAAGGTCGCGCTTAATCGCAATTAGGACACCACCGCCGAGCTTCTGTGATGTGCGAGCATAATCACGATCACGTCTAAATACCAAATACCGCCCGTCAAATAACTCATTATCGCTAATACTATCGACCAACCATGTCTCACATACCGCAATAATATCATGGTTATTCAACAACACACTTCGTAAAAAATTGCTGGTCTTCGTACGCAGCCCACGAGCATTCTGATAATATAAACTAACAGGCATTGTAAGATATAACTGTGACAATATAATTTAAAACATATAACTCGAAAATAATACTGATTTTAATGTGATTTTGTACCGCGAATACTATAAAAAGACAAATAGCGGGTGGTTCAAAAATTATTAACTTAAATAACTCATACAGTAATGTGCACAGTCGTCCATTGTGTGCATAAACTGAGTTTAGAACGACTAGTTCTATAAGAAAGGATTCTAAAGGCTCAAAGATGATCCGAGATAAGAATGGATAACACAAAACACATTTGCTATTAGTCGGCAAAAATAATTCAATCCCTATCCGCGTAGCAATAAAGCTCATTTTCACAAGATAATTAAAGAGACACTCTAATGCACAGTGTGATTGGTGTTGGAAAACGACGTGCTCGTCGCAGTAATCTAAGATACTCAAACTGTAGGCACCAGTATTAATACTTTCTAATAAGTAAACATCAAAGAAGAATTGAAAATAAACAAGAAGCACACTTATCGTTATTAAACAATTTTTGACAAGTCCCGTTCCGATCGGATGCATATAATATGGGAGGTCTCGTCCCTCCTTACATATATTTTTGCATGCTTTACCCATTTGTAAAGAAACCCCTTTTCGTTCGCTAACTTCTTGGCTTTGGACAATAACTCTTTATTATATTGGGTAAGGTGGTCATTCAAATAGATACTAACCACATATATTTAGGGTAAGTATTATTTTCTTAAGAATAGCATCGCTAGTAAAAATTACCCTAATGATAACTTCAAACTAAAGTTGATAAAACCGTTTCTAGAATATAACCGAACGTTTGAAAAAGTGTAATCATTTCTCTAGCAGCAGTAGTAGTAGAGTACCTTTAAAAGAGCTTCGGTGGCCTAGTGGCATAGGGCGTCGACTCGTGATTGTAAGGTACCGAAGTCGAACCCCCGCGGTCACCATGTAACAATGAGTTTTTTCTACTTAAGTGAATTACCCGATGTTCTTTCGGAAACCTGCACATTCGAACGGCTGTGAACAGTGTAATTGCACAAAAGATCCTAAAGGGTCGAAATGTATCCGATACCGTATACCGTGTTCATTCTTACTTGTCTAATGTAGCAAACCACTTTCTAACCTCAAAATTAATATATTTTTGGATCAAACAGCTAAAATAAAGCAATCACAGATAGTTAATACATTGGCCAACTGCTGACCAAACGTTTACTATATTTACGATAAAAGTGGTTTTAGCGAAAATAAGCTCATTTTGATGATTGAAAGTTGTTTACTATATTAGAAGTAAGAATGAACACGGTATACCATTAAACCTCATCATTTTATATTAAAGGGCCCCAACTCGGTGCTGGGGCATTCGGCGTCGTGTACAGAGCTGAAGCTCGGGGCATCCTCAACGCCGAAGTGACCACCACCGTCGCCGTGAAGATGGTCAAGAAGACCGCAGACAACATTTACATCAAGGCACTTGCCTCCGAACTCAAAATTATGGCGAACCTCGGGCAACACGTTAACATCGTCAATTTGCTAGGCGCTTGCACTAAAAATGTTGCGAAACGTAAGTTAAAATAATTTAATTATTTTTAGGCTACCGTCAATTAAAAAGAAATTAATTATTAGATCACTTTTGTGTCTGTCTTTCTTGGAAGCTGTTCTCGAATACAACGTAGAAATTCGGCGTAGTAGATCTGTAGGACGCATATATTATATATATATAATTAATATTACTGGATAAATAGTTTCTTCACATATTAATATGCGCATATTAATGCGGGGGCAACCGATAAAAAACATGTTTAAATTACCAAGTTTTGCAGGTAAAGATGAAAAATATTGTCTAAAAAAATACACTGGTTTTAATAATACCTAAAGCCAAAAAAATAACATAAATGTTCATAAAACGCGTTTTTTTTTGGAATTTCCAACTATTTTCGAGCTACACGTGCAGGAAAAGTTAAATTTCATTTGGTAGAGCAAAATTTTCTCTGCTGCACACCGTTTTCGCAATCTTAGCGAAAACCCAAAAGTGGGAGCTTCTTTGTGCCTCCACCGTTTTGACCCACCTCCTAGATGCCAGAATTTTTTGTATGTTCGCTCCCTAAGCACCCTAAAGAAGTTTTTGAAGGAACCACTTATTTAGGCCCCTGCTCACGCACTCTACATTTCCCTTTGGGGTGAAGTACTAAACACTTGCTTAGTCCTCAAAGTAATGAAAACTTTTAACATAAAATTATTTTCGAGAAACCTCTAAAACCTTGGAAATGGAACGAAATAATGTTTGCTATTCGAGTATTAACTAAGACCGAAAGAAACCGCCAAAGGGTGTTCATGGAGGTTATGCTTCCTCTTTCCTCTGAAACCGAAAAATTGAGACCAACATTAAGGTATGTTTACCATTTAGGAGTATTTGCTTAAAGGAAATACCTCCCCTAAAATTTCCATTGCAGCACGACACATGTTGTCCGTGACCTGCTTGTCGCTCGGATCTCCCCTTTCTATCTAGTCTGTAACGATAGAGACTCACTGAGCGACGAGCGAGATTTCACAACTTGTGCTACCCGTGCTGGTAAGACATGTACAGCAACCGTCATAAATATTAACATAGTTAAGTACGGTCGAACTTACAAGTAGCAATACATTACTTTAAAGGAAAAGTAAAATGTGGTCAATAGTAACAATGTTGTAGGCGAGCTGAGCGTGATAGTGGAGTACTGCAAGTTCGGTAACATCCACAACTACATGCAGCGGCACCGAGAGGTGTTCATCGACCAGCTGACCGACAACAAGGACAAGCACCAGGGCACTGTCAACCGGGCGTTCTCCTACAGCAGCGGAAATAGCGGGTAAGGCTAGTTCATGATCAGTATTCACCATCTTGATTGTAGTAAGTACACTGAAAAAAGTTTTTATAATATTAGACTTTGATGTTTCCAGAATGAACTCGGACTGCTTCAACTCGAACCAGACGCAGCAAACCGACCACACATTCCTCAGCACAGCAGCCAGCAGTCGGCCGGGGAGAATAGGTACCTAGTTTTTCATACGTAAAATAATATTATAATGAATACATTAAATATGTGACAAAAAACTTCGTACAAAACAATCTCTAGAGTATTCGTGATTTAAGATCTAATAACTCGTAATAACTATTTTTCCGGTGTTTAATGTTGTTCCACTATTGGATACTGACAAGGATACCAAGCCGTAGAGTAAAGTTGATATGGTAATTAATTAAACCTTTTTCCTAGAGAGAAATACATACATACCTAGACGTTATGTTACTAAATTACCGTTTTGAAATAGATACCTTGTTGGTTGGAGGATAAAACGATACTTTGCCGATTCATCGTCGTTAATAATGTTTTTATTATAAGTAAGCCACAGTTGTAAGTACTTATAAATAAAACACATATTGTCACATATTAATACCTGTTTTTTTTTGTTAGATAAATTCAAACCTAAGTTGGATTCTGAAAAAGGTAACTTTACACATAAAACTGTCAATTTAATGGTAGGTACTAGCAGTGGCGTTCCTATACCAACTGAGGCCGTGGTGTGGCAAATTCGTTCGATAGTTTCCTTCTTTCCACTTATATTCAAATGAAATAAATATTAGGTTTCTCCTGTTCTCACGGCTTTTCGGGCAGGGGCCCCTCCCAGGCCGGGAGCCCGTGGTATTTAGCCCGCTCTGCCCCCCTATAGTTACGCCACTGGGTACCGTAAACCGAGGTTACTTTGATAGACGGTGACTTTGATAGCAACTACCATTCCACATAAATATTTATTTTTAAAGGAGTTGCAATACGCCCCCATATAATTTTTTTCGCCTCTGGTAACGGTGATAGTTGCTTCTTAAGAAAGTTAGTTTTTTGTATGGTTGTAATGTTGTCTTGATTTTTGAGGTAAAAAACTTCAATTCTACCTATGTTATGCAAAAACGCACGTTATTTTAATGGTGTCTTATATATAGTGTTTTTTTTTTACGGGAAAAGATGGTTCTCAATTTTTTATAATTAATCAAGTCAAAAAAACAAGAAAAACAGATTATTGAATATTTTTATTTTATTATTTTGTCTTTTAGTTTCTATAAAAACTCGTGTTACACTTTGAATTTGATCAAAGTAACCCCCGATTTACGGTAATGGTACAAATTATTTTTAAATATACTTACTGTATTAGCGAGCACCTATGTTTAGGAAATGCAGAGACTATTAAACTACTTGGAATGAGTTTTATATCACCGGCTTGAATAAATTGTATGCATGACTTACTTAGTTCAGAGAGCATTCGACGATGGTACCAAATAAGCTATTCCAAAGAGACCGCTCATTATTTTACGCTTTTATTTAAGTTTTTGAAGTCGGACACTTTTTTTTCTTATCTTCGTAATGTTTCAAATACACAGTAGTAAGTAATGTTGTTCTTTATTTTTAGTTATTTAACGGTGACATCAGCATTTACATTACATTTTCCTTTCCTTCATGGATAAAAGTGTTAAATCAATTTTACATTACATCGCGTTGGTGTTGTAAATTATGTTTTGTTTGCTGAGTTGTCTTTGCTTGCTCTGTAGGTAGTTAATTCAGTTTTATTTATAAACGAATTAAATAATACCTACTAGTTACTTTCATATTGGATTTTTATACATGTATCTAATTGTGCAACAAACTATATAACCACAACTTTGTACAGTAAGTCTTTATACGGGTCGTGTCTGCAACTGAATCTGAGCATCAGCCAAAACACGTACACTTCTGAAACATAAGTCTCACAAAAATCTCCAGTGTTCGGTTATGTCCAATTTGCATTCAACTATGCACAAGTATAAAGTGACCTTTGATACCATCAAAATCACAAAAAGTAGGTACATTGAATTTTGAATTAAAAAAAAAAAAATTTTGCTACTAGTTAAATTGTTTCTTTTTCTTTTGTTTTTGCTTGTGACGCAACACGAATGTGCAACAATGTGTTGTGGATTTCCCGTCAAATTACACCCTGTACTTACATTTTGTTTTAATCTGTGGTTACTTTTCGCATGAACAAATTGAATCATTTGTAAAACTACTTACGCTCGGTTTGAAACAATTCAGTAATGTTAGTAAGGAAAACCTTATTCGTTGAAAGCATGAATTAAATTTAGCTTGTTATTTAATTAGGCAGGAAATCCATTGTTTGTATTCATAATAATCATAATATATTGAAAGAGCCTAAAAAAATCCATCCTAAGAAAATACTACGTGACTACTGAAGAAGCAATAATTATGACCTAAGCGATAATTATGACCTAAATCACATTATGACTAAAAAATGATTATGGCAGACAATATCAAACCCGTATTCTTCATACATGTAGCTTACCTGTAATCAATGTTTTATCAATATAGTGTCGGAATCGGGGTACGTACAACCCGAGTGGCGGTCGAACTACGAGAGCGACTACGCTTACAACGGGCGGCAGCCCCGGCCGCTGACGTCGCGGGACCTGCTCGCCTGGGCGTTCCAGATCTCCAGGGGGATGGAGTACCTCGCCAGTAGGAAAGTAAGAACTAAATCCCGTGGCAGTCGAGATGAAGCTCCATTCGAGACATGCCTGTATATTTATATCTTACTAATAACTTTTATATAAATTATACGTGTTTGGATTAAGTGTACAATGAACACTTAACCCCAAATGACACAAGATTGGGGAAGACTGAAAAGGGTTTTTGAACGTTTTGAAACACTCGATTATACATTTTGGTTCTATGGGCTTAGTCTGCACTAATTGTGCTGTCAACTGTACTTCTAGCACTAAAGATAAACTTGCTTGGATTCTTCATAATCATATCACCACGATGGTAAAATATTATTATGTTTTCAGTAAAATTGCATAAAGCTGCTTCTCCATCGCCGGCGAGGCGACGCGAGACGAGGTGGCGCGAGAATTTTAATTAGTATTAAAAAACCCTGGCCTAGTTGGTAGTGACCCTGCCTACAAAGCTAGCAGCGGTCCTGGGTTCAAATCCCGGTAAGGGCAGATATTTATTTGTGTGAAAACGCGAATGTTTGTTCCTGAGCCATGCATATTTTCTATGTATTTAAGTATACATTTCTCTATCCTCCTTACTTATAAACGTGGAATAAGCTTGGAATAGTTTATGCCATGCTTTGTCACTTTCTGTCAGATGCAAATGTCACAATTACAGATAAGGACAAAGCATGGTATAAATATAAACTATTTCAAGCTTATTCCACGTTTATAAGTAAGGGGGTAAATGTATAAGTATTTTATATCGTTGTCTAGTATCCATACGATAAGCCTAGAGCTTAGTTTGGGACTAGGTCAATGGGTGTGACATTGTCTACTTATATTTATTTATTAATTACTGTATTAATTTCCACCGGAGGTGCGCATACTTTAAGGGTTTTTTTCAACACAAATTTCAATTCTTGTCTCGCCTCGTCTCGCCTCGCCTCGCCGGTGGAAAAACACCCTAAGTATGCAAAATTTCAAGTCAACCCGAAGACAGTAAGTAGGTTAAAAAAAATGTCTTAGACTTGTTGCCTCCCTATCTTATTTAAAAAAAACGTACGTATACTTTTAACGCAAAATATGTCCAACACCAAACAATTCTCATTAAAGGTATACCTAAGTAGATTGTCTTTCCTGTTTTAAAACCGATATTGATAACTACATAATTATATGCGCGGGTGTTTTTTTTTTGGCTACCTAATTAACTGATTTCTGGGAAATCTCCGTTTGTGTTATGAATTAACCAACGACCCGAGTAAATATGATAATGCCGACGGACTCGTATGATAAGGAATTATTTATTAAATAAATTACATAAGTATAATGGCGCTCAAAAAGTAGGTAATTTTAGAAGGACGAACCGAACGAAATTGTTTTTATACGAAAAAATAATCTATCACAAAACTGAGCTAATTAGGCTGTAAGTTACTTTACTTCAGATTTTAGGCTAATCTAACAACGCATGCGCTAGTTTAACCCATATCAAACGTTGAAGGAAGACATGAAAGAAATGTAGTAGCTTCTTTTATTTTATGATTCAAGCTGCGGCAACCGTAAGTAATACGTCGAAATAAAAAGCAAATTTAATGGGACATTCAGTTGCTAGATTCACTCTCGTAACAATTTTAGTAGTATAAATTTACAACAAGCATTTATAAATCTAAATGAGCCGGGTTAGTATTTCTAGCGAGCAGTGTTTGTGAAACGCAAACTTTATGTATCGACGACCCATCCAGTGTCACGTCCTCTCATATTTCATTCAATTACACGTTTATAGACCCGTGTATCTGTGTGGGTTGGATTCTATTAGTGTAAATGGATGTCTGAGATGTATTAGTATAGTTGGAGTTACTTGGAACCACCCACACTGGCGCACTATTCCTTTATGATCGAATCGGGCCCTTAGTTGTCATTAGTGTAACTAGGTGTTTGTCATTAAAGTTCAAAATAAAGCATGCGAGTCTTATTTGGGTTTTGGATGTGTCATATCACTTTTATTTGAGCATTAAATACATCATCCATAGCTATTGACGCGTAAGACATAAAAAACTATATCAACGGTCGACTTACTAATATAATAAAATACTACTGGTTCAGGTTGACTTGTTTCGAAAAAATCCTATTCAATGATCTTTATTCATTACTACTAACTAAACCTATGTGAGAAGCGATTTGACTTGTTGTTTCGTTACTACACAGATACTCCACGGGGATTTAGCCGCCAGAAACATCCTGTTGGCCGAAAACAACATCGTCAAAATATGCGACTTCGGCCTGGCACGAAGCATTTACAAGAACGACGAGTACCAAAAGAAAGAAAACGTAAGTTGATTCCCAGCGCCTTTGTAGTATGTGTATTCTACCAAAATTACCGACTGTAGAAAGGAGAATGGGCAAATCAGCATATTATGTGACGAATAAACAACAATTGGCATTGTTTATATTTTTACCAATTACTCTGATTCCAAAACGATTTTCAGGAATGGGGTTTTAAAGCCGTTCTGCATTATTAACTTTTTGCAATATTTATCTATTTCGGATATTTCGATAAAAGTATATTTAACCTTCTTTTGACTTGTGTTTTCGGCTTGAAGCCCTCCTAGGTGTATCTTACGGGTCAGGCGAAAAACGCTTGAAATACGATGTTTTAATACACTATTACAATCACTTTTAATCATTAGATATCATGTAATTGTGGTAATTGATTAGAAAATGCTATCGCAAATTAAAAATAATCATGTAATCCATAAAATGTCTGCTAAATAAAGATATTATAACAAAACTATTAGGTCAAAACCAAATGAAATTGATCTCTTCTTTCGAATTAAAGTTGAAAGTTACCGCCACATAAAGACGATGGAAGAGTTCAAGCATGTTTGTGGACATTTTAGTTTTTTCTCACACCGATTTGGTATTTCCAGCCATAAAAATGTTGTACAATATGAAAATACTTATCGTATAATATCGCTTATTGCTATTGTCTCCTAGGCTCGGGTCCACACATTTCTGTCTATCCTCCTTTCTCTTTATGTATACTTATGCAATTTTGACATACAACAAGTGTATACCGATTCAAAAGCACGTATTATAGTAACTATGGTAAAATGATTTGTTTAAATGATTGCCTATTTCTCTTGATCGATTTTAGAGAACACAGCAGTTTGTTAACGTTCGCAGCATGTGTCTTGCTGGTCCCACTGTTGCTATGACTAGAATGGATTGCTTGGTGTCCGTCATAAACAAGACGTAAAATTTTAGTGCCTTTGTATCGGTTAATTTGATCATGTCTGGTAGGCAATAGAGTTATTTATCGCTTGGCCGGCGCTCGTATTTGTTAGACACGGTCGTAATAATGGCGATAGTGATTCGGTTTTATCGCAGAGATTGTTTGTTAGGGCGGTTACGACCTGTTTCTACAAGATCGTTCATTTCATAATTTATTTAATGGAAATGAGTTAAAATGTTATACGGCATAGTTTTACGTCGCATTTATATCACTTTTAAAAACCAATTGTTAGGTGGTTTGTTCTGGAGAGTTATTCTATCTACTTATTTATTTGGCTACTAATTTGTTACTTAAAGATAAGGACCATAGTAACGAATGATTTTCCTTATAGCGTTTGTTGTATTAGTAACCGTCTTGATTTACTCGCTAAATTAGTCATATAATTCGGTTTGATTACCTACCTACATTTAGTAATTGGCTAATTTAGATAAACTCTAATAATTCGATGACTAATACCGTGAGCGTCCCTTATAAATTAATGAGAATCGCCTATTTACATAACCACTAGTTCAAACAAGAAACTGCAAGCACTAAAGTTAGTTATGAAGTGAAATACCCAAAAATTAGACTAAGCTTAAATTCATTTTCTTCTAATTTATTGATGAAACTACGTTAGCCCAAATTTTATATTAAATATCGTTGTAACAAAGATTGTAAAAGATTTATAGATATACTAGCGACCCGCCCTCGCTTCGCTTCGGTTTATATGAGTTTTCTGTAACACCAGTACATAAAATAAAAAAATATTATACATATAAACCTTCCTCATGAATCCCTCTATCTATTAAAAAAAACCGCATCAAAATCCGTTGCGTAGTTTTTAAAATCTAAGCATACATAGGGACAGAGCGGGAAGCGACTTTGTTTTATACTATGTAGTGATGATCGGGACAACATTAAGGCAACTTTTTTTTGAGGTTTATTTTTTAAACAATAATTTCGGTTTTTAGGTCAATAGGAACTTTAATCGTGCTCTTTTTATTCTGACAAAGTTACTAGTGGATATCAAAGTTCATTTTCTGCAGTCTTTCAAACTTTAAAAAACCGGGCAAGAGCATGTCGGACCATGCTCAGTGTAGGGTTCCGAAGCCGTACCGACAAACACAAAAAACTATCTCAAAAATCAACATGTAATGAACCAATTTTCTATTTAAAGTTATTTGGCGCTGTCTTAGATGAGTTTTAGTAGGTATAAACCCGTTAGTCGCCTGTATCTCAGGAACTAATTAAGTCTACTTATTGTTAGTAATGATTCTTTTTCTTATAAATTCGTACATAATATCTCAAACAAGAGCCAAGCTTTTAAGTGTGAGATCAGTATACCTATGTAGGTAGTTAGGTATCTATTTAAACTGCTTCAAACCGACTTTAAATTACAATAAAACTTTAATCTTTTATAAAGTAATTAATAGAAATTGAAAAAAATCAAGGTCCAGTAAATAGAATTTTAAGATTTCCAAACGATACTCAACTCAAATCAATAATCTAATCGAAAATTTGTAAGCTTTCAGATCGCAAATCGCAAACTTGTAGGTAGCATTCCGTATTCAGTAGGTTAGCTTATGAGCGCGGCTGTAGCTCGATTTGTTACTTGGACAGGTTCGACTCCCCCCGCGCGTGCAAGCCCCGTTAACAATTTTTCTATCAAAGTTATCATAGGCGATTTTGATAGGTATAAACACTTTAGTCGCCTGTATCTCAGGAACTATTTAATCATGTCTACTTAGCCAAGATAGTTTTCCTTTAAAATTCGTTATATGCGCTTTCGTTGAAGATTTTTTTCAGATTTTTAGTATTTGTAGTTTTGGCTGTACGGGGGGGGGGGGGGGGGACACTTGACTCTAACAAAAAATAGCGCTTTAAAGCTTAATATTTCATAAACGGATCCCGGATCCGATATTTCATAATCGAAAAATTGTCTTCATAAACCCGCAATATTTTTGAAAGACCTATCCAACGACACCCCACACTATGGGGTAGGCAAGAAAAAAAAAAGCTTCCCCACGTTACGCGTAGGGGAGGTGCATTAAAAATTTTTTTTTTTCCAAATTTTATTTTACCACTTTGTTGGCGTGACTAATATGTATATTCATGCTAAATTACAGCTTTCTAGTACTATGAGTCTCTGAGCTAGACTGCGGACGGACGGACGGACGGACATGGCGAAACTATAAGGGTTCCTAGTTTCACTACGGAACCCTAAAAAAAACACATGAAGGTTCGCATGTAATAACGAAGTGCATTGTAGTTTCGATGTTGCATCATCTATAGGAACTTGAGTTATTTACGGATTTTCATTCAGCCACAGCGCACACAGAAATCTAATCAAAATTTGTCTATCGTTACTTTTATATAAAGAGAATTGCACGAAATTAGGTTTTATCTTGATTCCAGATAGGTGTGGTACAAAGGCAAAACTAAAAGTCGATCTGCGGCCCATTTCTTGAAACTCGCTAGACTAATTAGTCCATGCCGTACATTTCACTAGTAGACTTGTAGAAAATTATATTCAGTGAACTAATATTACTAGTGTAGTGAGTTTCGAGAAACTGGCCCCTGTCCAACGTATTATATAATTTATTTAGCTTTTAGATTAATTGCCGCTTATAAGACTATCCAGCAGCAAGCAGTGACGGACGACGCGATAGCTTAATTGGTAGTGACCGTGCCTATGAAGGTAGCCGAGCGGTCCTGGGTTCGATTCCCGGTATGGGCAAATATTTGTGTGATGAGCACTAGTATTTATTTCTGAGTCTTGGTTTTTTTCTGTTTTGTATGTATTTAAGGATTGATTTCTCTATATAAGTATTTATATCGTTATCTAATACCCTTTGTACAAGCTTAGAGCTTAGTTTGGGGCTAGATCAATTTGTGTGACATCGTCCCTCGATATTTTTTCTTTATAAAAAAAGTTGAATGTAACTTAAAGATTATCTTCTTGTGTATTTCAGAGTCCACTACCGATCAAATGGTTGGCGTTGGAATGCATTACGGACCGCATATTCTCGACTCAGTCAGACGTCTGGTCGTTCGGCATTGTACTCTGGGAGCTGTTCTCTCTCGCGAAGACTCCTTACCCGGAGATCAGCCCCCAGGAGCTGCCACTGAGACTGCAACAAGGGTAACTCAATCTATCCCCATATTATTACGTCTTTCATTACAGGGAAGACAATACAAAATTAATACAAATCCAGTACCTACTGATTGATTTAGGTATAAATGTTCATCACACGAAACTTTCGCAGTAAAAACGTATAATAATACTTACATTTAATTTCAGAAAAAAATAGTAGAGGGTAAAACCACAAAGAATAAAGTACCTGTCGAAATGTAATTATTTACATCACTATTGTTTTCAAAGTCTTGCCTTAGAAACATTTGAGAGCAGTGAAATTATATGTTTCCTGTCATTTAATAAACCTTAACATTAAAATGTGTTTAAACAGGCATCACTATCCGCATGCATGCAAGCATCACTTTCTTTAGAGGATAACAATTAAATACGTTGGAAAAACACAATTCTGGTTAATTAAGATTGCCATAATTCTGCTTTTGTTTCGAAGTGAATCTTGTGTTAAGTGGAATTAACTTTGATAGCTACACGAACTATGTTAGAAGCATAGTGAAGCCACGAAGTATTCTGGAGTCCACAATGGCCATAATTCAACTAAGTTAATAATAAGAAAGGGTCTAAAACATGCAGAGCTGGCTAGTCTTAAAACCTGCTCCCCAGGCCCCTTTTTCACCATCCTGACAATGACACGTGACAGGTGACAATTCGGTATACAATGTAAAATTAACACGCTGATATATCACCGGAATTCATATGAACTGCGCCATGTACCTACACTAAAATGTCACCTGTCTTCTGTCATTCTGCGGACCATTCAAACTGAACGCCTCATTAAAAACTGCTTAAATTACAATGGTGTTTTTACTGTGTTTGGATTCCCTTCGCTTTTAAAGAAAAACTAGTTCAAGAGTGCTTCTCGAAAAGTCCAGTTGCAGAAAGTTCACTAGCACTACTGTCACGCTGGGATATCTTCTGGCATATTCTATTCGCCGAGGTAAAAAGTGATGCTACAGCCACACGATATATTAAAATTTAATTTCGTTTATACAACTGGGCCCTTACCCAATAATAATGAAGACAAAGTGCTGTATCGCATGTTGTGATTTTTTTATAATCGTACAAAAATATGCATACACTGCCAATCAATTGAGCTATAAATAGTTAATAACGCAACCCTTTTGATGGTGAACAAATGACTTGCAGGCACCGTATGGGCAAGCCCATGTACGCAGACGACCGCCTGTACGACGTCATGAGATCCTGTTGGGAGCAGCGACCTCCGAAGAGACCAAGCTTTACCGAGTTGCAGAAAATACTCGGCTCATTCCTTGAAGATAATGTGCGCGATGTAAGTATCCAACTTCTTTCGTCATGTAAAATGGCTGTTTCTTCAGCAGTACTGGGGGTTAGATATTGGGTTCTATTATTTGAGCTGTAGCAGTAACGAAAGCTCACGCCTAACTTTAGTTGCAATTCGTGCATGTTTTTTTTTCATTACCGTCTGGTTAGGACTCCGTACCAAAATGGTAAAAAAGGAACCCTTATGGTGAGACTTCGGTGTCTGTCTGTCTGTCTGTATGTCACAGAACTTTACCTCAGAAACTATAGAAGCTATCAACTTGAAATTTGGCATAGTTGTATAATTTCCTTGCCGGCGTCAGTTTTTAGTAAAAACATTATGAAATAAGTTTTCAAAATATTTGTAAAGGGGCCTAGAAACGGGGGTTCAAAAATGAAAGTGAGTTGAGTATAGCAAATGGGGTGTCATATTAAAGGGCTCGTCTGCACATTTCAAAACCTTTTTTTTATAATTTTCCGTGATGGACTTTTTTATTTATAGCAAACAATTTGCAATTCCCCCCCCCCTTATTTCTGAAGTTTGTCGTTCATAAAATCAGATTTAAAGATGATTAAATTGTCTAACTACTTATACAGTTTTCGAAAAAATAAAAAATAAATTTTCAAATCAGTATTAAAATTTAGGCTAGTGAAAATGGACCTTATTGCGTTGATAAAAAAATCGGTAGGTATTTTCTTTTGCTTTTTCCAACCATATTCATTGCAATTAATTATATTTTTTACAGTTTTGGAAAAATTATCAAAAACCTTTAAAATTTAGGCTAGTCAAAATTGATCTTATTGCATAGATAATAAAGTTCATAACAAAACGAGTATTTTCTTTTGCGTTTTCCAACCATATTACCTTATATAAGGAACCCTCGATGCGCGAGCCCAACTCCCACTTGACCGGTTTTTTTGTCTATGGAAAACGTTTGAATTGTAATTGTTTAGGCTTTCCCAGTAACATATTTTAAATACCTACCATGGAACGTGGACGTCCGAAACTCGTAGCCCTATCCAACTTCAAGAACGAAGAGACACGCGGAGGCATCGTCATTTTATGAAAGATTCTATCGGCAATACAAGACAGATCGTTCTCGTTATCGAAAATGTATAGGCTTGACGCAATACGTATAACAATTTTCGAAAATCGTGTACGCTAGTGTTATGCATCTTGTCCAGGGCCTCATGTGCAAAAACAGAAGCGGGTAAGCAAGTTATTCAACTACATAAGCCAAACTGCGGGTGGTAGGATCTTGTGCAGGGTCCGTCGCCGATCGCTACCACCGTCTTATCCATTAACCTACCGCCAAACAGCAGTGTTCGCATTGTTGTGTTCCGGTTTGGGGATAAGACAGCCGGTGAAATGACTAGCATAGAGGCATTCTATCTTAGTCCTCAGGGTTGGCAACGCATTTGCAGTCTTAGGATTGCTCTGCAGTCTTGTGAATGCGAATGTCTATGGGTCACAGTTTCCACTTACCATCAGGTGGCCTGTGTGCTCGTTTGTCATCTCTATGCCATAAAAAAAAAAAAAAAAAAAAAAAAAGAAGATAGCTTCTATAGTTTCTGGGAAAGACTGCTATGAGATGCATACAGACAGACGGACAGACAGGCAGACGGACGAACACCGAAGTCTCAGCATAAGGGTTTCTTGAGCATTATAGTATTTATATCTATAATTTCGACATCTCTTATTGGCGATTTCACTACAGTTACGCCCTAATGGCCCGCTGCGGTGACTCGTGGCGTACTTCATTCAATATCTATGCATTTTTATTTCCCGTTTGTCTTGCACTGCTGCCGCAATCGTGACAAGATGCATTGCATGATGGTTATCGTTATATAAAATGTATAGGATTGATGTATTGGATGGATGCTTGCCGGATAGTAGCATCAAGCATCAAGTTTCTCGCGTGATAAATTTTGAACAAGGCATCCGTCACCTTCTGACAGGTAAATAAGTACACGTGTCAAAAAGTGACGGATGCTTCATCCACGGTTGACACGCGATATATAGACGCAGCCATACTAGGCCCGCAGGTGTGGTCTCTTGCGAAGCGCTGGTAGATTTTTGACGTGTAAAAATGCCCTTACGGCCTGCTTACTGAATAAATATAATATTTTATCTTTTCATATCTTTTTATCTTTTATTGCAATGGTAGAGTACCTATACGAATGCTCGAAGGCTTCCGCATCCACGAATGTTAATGTTTACCTTATTCCCTTTGCCGTATGAGCCCCACGAGCACCCGAAGGTTTTTAAACGCCAACGCCTAATGCATGGCTTTCGCGTCTTTTACACTAAAAAACATGGTCTTATCCAACAAGATTGTGATTGTTGTGCAAAGGCGTCTTGATTCCATACGAGCCTAACAAGACGTTACTCGTAGATGCATCAACTAATATGTTAGTTGAATCACTAAAGAACTCGCTGCTGTTACTGGGTGAATATTGTGGCCTTTCAACCGCCGTTATTATTATTTTCAATATATTGACGAAAATAAAGCACTTTTTGATGTCAAAAATAGCAGACCGGGTGTTAGTAGGTATCTATTCCGATTAAAAGAACTAGAAAGTTATTAATTTTGTCTGCAATAATATGCGAAGATAATAATGGCGGCGGTCGAAACGCCGATTAAACACCCAACTATAAGCTTCGTTTAACTATTGTATTCCTTTATATGTCAATTGAGAGAATATCTCTCGTGGTTGGCTCAATTTTTTTAATGTAATATTATTAAGTTGAACGTATGTACCTACTGTTTTGACGCTACTAAAACAAGGGTTGTCACTTGCAGCACTACGTGGAACTAAACGCGATCTGCGAGACCACGAACGCTGACAACACCGGGGAGGACTACCTGATGCGCGTGTGCGCCCCTGACTTCAACGTCCAGGTCACGCCGAGCCCGCACCACTACACCAACGACGCCGACGGATTCTTCTTTAGCAGTAACCCTTCAAAGTTGCAAAATGGTAAGAATCCTTACCCAAACTAAACATTATGCACGTCATTATGGTTTACCCTGATTACACAAATTGCGGTTTACCGGAACGTTTTTTTATGCGGTTTCTACTTTGAGTGAAATTTTAACATTATGGGAGTATTCGTTCTCCCCTCACGGTCAACGTTTAATAATATTTTAATGTGAAGCCAAAAAAACATTTTTTTAATGTCAATGCAGGAAAAAAACTGTTTCTATCTTAATTTTGCAGCTAACTGAATTAAAAAGGTTCAACTTAACAAATAGATCAAGAAAGCGACTCGTTACATAGATCTGGGGGGTATGACATATACCTATATAGTTCTGTTTTCGCTGAGAGAACAGAACAGAGTTATATAACTTCTATAGCTCTGCTCTGTCGTTTACGCTCGCCGTAAAATTAACTGCAAAGCCATGTCATAACAACCCCCCCTGGACGTTTTAGATGTTAAATGGACACGGCTTTATAATACTAGGAAAGTAAATTGGATGAACCTTTAAGGTGTAAACTGAGTCTTAGCAATAATTATTAACATCTAAAACTGAACTAAACGTAATCAGCGGGTATTTTGTGTGAGTTCCTCATTTTGTTGACGTTATAGTCGCGTATTCATTTGTCAGTAAGAGATACTATAACTTTAACAATATGATTGTAATACTTAAACTGTTTACTATTAGGCAGTTTGAACAGTTCAAATAAGCCGTTTGAAGTAAGGAAAGATGGTTCTAAAGTCTATTAGCACCGTAAAATATTTCCAGGTCAACAGTTTTACCTCATTACTTTCCTGTAAATTGTTCAGTTTGTGGTTAGATTTGAGTCATACCTACGTCAACATCTGCACGGACGTAATAACATCGCATTTTTATGTAAATGAAACTCGCAATTGTTAAGTATACACTTGTACATATGGCTTGGAATCTTTATGACTGGCATAAACACACATTTGTTATATATTTATACATTACCATTTTTTTTATTCTATGTTGTTTTTATTGCGACATCTCTATAAATTTTATTCTTGGTTATCTATAGATAAGATGGAAAATACCAACCCGTTCTTGGTAACAAGCAACAACTTCACGGATTGGTAATGATGTGTGACGCACGTTTGTTGTTGGTTTGAATCAAAGCACACTAAAACAAAACAATGGTGTATTTCCAAATAACAAAGTTAACATAGATAGAATAACAAACTTTCTTTTGTGTCCATCAGACAACTACTTAACAATTTTATCTTTTAAATGATGTTTGCATGTCACAGAGTGTTCTGTTATAATGGGTTGCTTGATTGGTTTGATTAACGGTTAAGGTTTAAATCGCCTTAACACATGATTTGACTTGAATGAAACCTAATAAAGAGAACTTCATATTTACTCACCTCTAATTTCGAATTCATGAACAATCATTCAAGAACAAAAGTAGATGAAGATTTAACTGACATGAGTTTTTTCAAATGAAATTGGATATTAGTGAACTTCTCGTATAATTAAGTACCACTATTAGTACATTACATAATACATAACTACATAAACAAGTCCAATGGTCAGTGACGATAAGGTCAAAAGTATCCACCATGTCGGCAAAAATGGTCAACAATATGCTTCCTCATATCGCAATTTTAATGTAAATTAGGCTAAGCAGTTGTTTACATCAATTTATTGGTATAATTATCACTCTTTGCAGACGACGACGGCTATTTAGCGATGACACCTGCGTCCAACCAGAATATCCGTAGTCCACGGCACGGAACAGCGTTCGACTTCGAGGCTAGGGCCCTGAACTCGCGGGGTTCTGCGACGAGCCAGGGCTGCGAGCTGACCCCCATGCTGACCCTCAACCACATCCCCCGTAGCGGCTCCGAGTCTGACCAGGAAGGCAGCACCTCCCCCTACCTCAACATGCAACCCCGCATCGACGAGGAGACGGATGAGGTATTTGAAATAGAAATAAAAAATAATCTCAAAAACTCGCAGAACGCTGTGACTAATCCGACGTACATCACGGTCCCATTGTTCGAAAAGAAACCTCCAATTAATGGTAATAACTATATAAATGTTAACGGCAATGGTCTAGTCAAGTGAGGTTGAACGCTTTTCAGCGTAGAGATAACGATATTTACTCACAGTCAATTCGTGACCATGTTATTTAACATAGGCGCATTGCAGTAATATTTAAAGCTGTATTTTTAACTTGTAGCAGTTCTTAGGAACTTTGTATTACCTATTGCATTGCATTGCATGTAACTACTCTGTCTTAATTCTTGTATTTCTATACTTTTGTATCTGTTATCTTTCTAGTGAACTCATATTATCATTTAATCCCCACCTCCTAGTATTTTCATATGCCTTGGAGGTATTTGCAACGTAAATATGTAGATTTTAGGTTATACAATGTCTATGTATGTCGTGCTAAGAGGTTTCTTTACTATCCCTGTCCAGTGCCACTGCTACTTCTTAGGTACTCTGTGTCAAACTTCTCAGGATCTCCCTCTTTCTCATGGAATGCAAATAGTTTATGACCCCTGTTGGGCTGTTATGGGCATGGCGTAGTTACTTAATCTGTCTTGATCCAAAGTTGAATGTGATTTTAAATTAGTTCAAGCGGCAACGCAGACGCGATATTTGATGCGAATATTAAGGAAAGACTTTCGAAAGTTTTTTTAGATGAATAACCCACTTTTATTCCTTAGAAGGTTTACGTACTTTTTTAATCGGAACTATTTAATAATGCAAGCCATTTATTTTAATATAAGTACTTAATTGTATCATTATATGATTAGGAATGTACATAAGTTGAAATATTGCGTGATGTTTTTAATTTGCATGCCTCCAAATGATGAGGATGTTGATCTATAACCAGATTTTTGCAGCATTTTTATTCTGTTGGTTTATGAAATTAAAAATAGTACTTGTTTACATGAATGTAATCGTTAATCACACTGTTGATCAAAATTCATAAATAGTTACTGATGTGCTTTCATTATCTCATACCTACATTGCGCAGGTTCATATTATTATTTGGGTTATTTCATAAATGAGTAAGTAGTACAAAAAATATAAAAACTTATAATATTATGTTAGAAATGTTACCAAGATAACAATTTTTCGTTTAAAAGAATAATTTGAATTAGGATTTTTACGTTACTATTTCCAGATTTTATTTCATATCTATCGTAAGATAGGCATAATAGGAGTTATAAGTAAATTGTTATGATATTCATAGTTTATAAGCTATTTTGTTATTTGTAAGCACAACTCTAGTCCCACATTAAATTGTAGTCATAAATACCTACTAACCGAAAAATATGTCCTGTTTATTTGGTGAAAGAGGAGAAACGAGGGGCTACTGTGCTGGGTTTACAGATTTAATTTAATTTGTTAAAATTTAATTTAACATTTTTTTTATTAGACATTTCAAAAGTTTAAGCACGAAATTATAACTCAATCGGCTTCTTTTCTTTTAAATAAACGATATCTCATTAACCTAGAAGCAGTAGCCCACATTCATTAGTATCAAGTCTATACATGCAAAAAGAAAACATTAAGAGAAATGTATAGAATTGAGATAATAAATATATACCAAGCCAACCAAATCAAATGTGTTATTATGTTTTAACACGCCAGCCTTGTGTCGTTTAAACTAACTTGGTCATTGGCATTAATTCCCTGTATTAGTATTGGAAGGCACCTTAATTAACATGGAAAATAATTTGCTTAGAAAAGTCTAGTGTATTTTTGTAATTAACTTTGTCATTTGTTTGTAATTTTGTACAAATAATAAGATTGTATGTCTATTATTTTAACGCTATGTCGTCACCACCGTTATCATTATACTTGATATGCTGTTTTACAATCATTTTTGTTTGATTTTTCTTATGTAGGTACATTTAAGTACGATTCTAATTAATAAGAAGCTTAATTTGAATTGTAACGTAGGTCTGGGTTATTGATAAGAAATAACGTAATTAATCTTTAAGGTTTATATCGTCAAAAGTATATTATTTAATGACGGCGGATCAAACTACTTTGTCTTACGAAAGAAATAGCAAAAACTCAAATAAATTGAATGTGATATTATTTATAGTTTTACATTTTGCCTTGATTAAGTTACTCATCTTCCTTAAAACAGCAACTTACATTTTAAACCACTCAAGTAAGTACAATGTGACTTGCTAACAAGTAACGGTGACAACTACAAAACCAAGAAGGTGACAGTTTAATGCTTGTTTCTTGTCTTCAAGACGTTCTATATTCTATTGGCTGCCATCAAACCACTAAAATAAAAAAGAGGTATTAGTTTTGAATTTACCTGAAGTAAATAAAATAAAACATACCAATAAAAGATACATACAAAATTAAATTAAATACTCTTAATAATACTTACTTTTGTAATAGCATTTATTATTGTCGAACCGACCTTAAAATAACAATAAAGTCAATATTACTACACAATTATTTAATTAACTTTACTAAAAACCATTACAAGCTTTTGTCTGTGACTTCTAAAAGTACCGAATGTATAAAAAAAATGATATAAAATATGTAGCTGTGAGCCAAATTTCATTCAAATCGTGAATCGTGTGTATTATCACCAAATTTACTGAGAGCAAAACTGTCGGTATTAAATACATTTCACTGACCTCCAAGACTCCGCTGATAATTTGCTTCGCTCCGTCCGTTACAGCTTTTAGCCCCTAAAGTAATTACCATAGTTTATTTTTTTCTTGTTAATTAATAAATTCAAGAAAATCACTGTAATCAACAATATTCTCACCTCACTTACAGATTCCGCGTCACTGTAACTCAAGCTCAGCTTGCCTGTGGTGGTGTTTGTAATCGTTGTATTTTGAGCTTCTTCGTCTTTATCGCTAACCTTTTCATCAGCTTTATGATCACACAGAACCAATACGAAAATCATAGTTAAAGTCAACGCTTTTAGCATAGTGCCACAATTACGAGCAGCCGGCATAGCAATGGCGAATCGAACTGACACAAGTTGATTTACAGCTGTTATGACCAGTTGTTGTCATTTTAATTTCGGCCTCACTTTGTTAACACTCATTTGCATAAAAAAAGCTGTTAACTCTTCTGGTATTTCAATCAGTTTATTTCTTTTAAGAGGTGTTTTACCAGATTTAGGGTGAACAAAAGAAACTCAAGTCTTGTCATGTGGTTAATATAAATATTTTAATTTAGTCTACTGTGTTCTAAAATATTCCTCTTACGATGGCTAGAAAGGTTTTTTCAATAGCAGCAACACCCTGAAATAATAAAAATATGGGATCATGGTAATTATAATCATACTTAAATCTTATAAATTAATCTAAGCCCATTATTATTTTACTTACATCTTTACAAGCCTCCACGATTCCCAGGGGTATATCAATTAGCATTTTTCCAAAGCTAGCCAGGGCCTGTGAAAATAAAATAGTAGGTACCTATTAGACAACGTACGTTACGAGTGTGTAAGCTTACAAAAATGTGAATACTGTCTAGAATGGATAAGGGTTCGCTTTGTTTTGAAGACAACAATGTTATGTTTTGCAAGTAAACAATCAAAGGGCATTGGCATCTTGTACCGCATGAAGTATCTCAGTAAGTAAACCTAACATATTTCCAGTTTCGTACTAACACCTTAATTACTGACATAAATCTAATAATGCTACAAAATTAAAATGTGTACTGACTCCTGGTTGTTTAACTATTGCCGGTGGCGCTTTTGCAGCGGAGGGGGCGGCGACCGCGGTGGCGTTACCGGCACACTTGACCACCGCCACCGTCATCACCACTACCAGTACCTTCAAGTCTATGTACATAGTTCTATCTATACTGCCGCCTCTCGAGCGAAACGGCTTTTCTTATATGGACGAATACCTGATTACCGTAACGCTGCTTTGTTCGGGATAGACCAAGCGTGACGAGCAGAGAGAGCCCGGCTCAAGGCGTTCGTTATGGTGGTCCAAAAGGCCGAGGTTGTTTTAATAATGAATATTCAATGACTAGTCAAAAGGATCTTTGGAAACGGAGGGTCTCGTGACTTTTCACAACGTGCGTAATTGAAGATAATGAGACTACTTACGTTGTTGGCGTGTTTGTTTGCATTTTAACCGTTTTTTTTTAAATTAAACATGTGAAAATAATCTTGTGTTTATTTATTTTCTAATATACATCTTTAAAATGAAAAGAAGTAAGAAATATTAAATTAGTTTTCAGCTACAGATACATTACACCGATGAGCTATAATTTGCCGGCGACCTTCAATTGGTGCTGCATCTAGAGCCTCCTAGTGTGTACATTTGTGTTTGGGCTTGTTTTACTCTCTTTGGGCCTAGTATGGCTGCGCCTATATCGCGTGTCAAATGTGGATAAAGCATCCGTCACCTCGTTCTTATTTACGTGTCAGAAGGTGACGGATGCCTTATCCAAACTTTTATCACACGGTAAACGCAGCCATATTAGGGCCCCTGCTATCATAAAACTGTATTATTATTTATTAACATATACGTACATAGAAATATCGCGTTAAACTCACGTACGAACCTTAAAAAATACGGACGTAACGTTGATCTGAAAAGGTGTGAAGCGTGCAAGGACGGCATTTTCGTTCGTTATCTGTATGACTTACCGCACGCACACAGATACACTAGGTAAGGCAAAGCGCTGAGTCACAGCATAAGTGACAGCTTATGTGTATGCGTATGCACGCACACAGACCGCCATTTTGCATGCTTCACTCATGATTAACCGAGATTACGATCGTGTTTTTTTGGGTCCGTGGTAAAACCTTCAACTTAAACCCAAACCCACTCATCAAGAGATGAGGACTTCACCCAGCAGTCGCATGTAACGTAAGTATATGTGTTAGGTTGTTTCATATTAGTTAGGAAATAAATGTACACATTGCTTAATTCTATGCAATGTCTATGTAATATAAAAAATGCATTTATAATGTAAAATTTCAAGGTCAAATGACAATAGAGGTAATAAATTAATAAGTACCCTCGTTTTGTCTTGTTTTGTCAAATTTTACTATCCCCGACAAAAAAGAGGAGTGTTATAAGTTAAACGAGTGTATCTCGCATATATGTGTCCATCATAATAACTCCCAAAAAAAAGTGTTTTTTTTTGTTAGTTTTTCATCAGTATGGTTCAACTGGGTCTAAAAGAAGGGATCGGTATTATATCGAGGGTTTTCATCCATTTAATAGGTAGTTATAGTAACTGTGCAGAATTTTCATTTTGTCTAGGCTTTTCTTGGTGCAAGTGTTAATTTTGTGATAGGAACAAGTGTAACCTACGTAATGGATGATAAAGATAACCTGAAAATAAGGCTTCAGAGCTTCCGATTAGGTAAGTGAAATTCGTTGAAATTATATTTTTGATGAAAAGTTGGTTGTAAAAAAAGGATACCGCTACATTTAGAATACGTACAGTGTTTTTTTTTTACAAAAGCTACAAACAATAACTCAAATTTCAGCTGATTTATGTTTGTGTCGACTCGCGACATCTAGCGACAACTTGTAACAACCAACTCGACAGCGCCACCAGTGTCAGACAGCGCAACTAAATCTGAGCTTCCCCAGTTAGTTGATCATTTAGGCGGACTTGCGCGGACCAGAGTTAGCCCTTAACCCAGAGTTAAGCGTCTACTTTTGTACGTGGTTTGCCGCCTAACATCGGGTTAAGACGCTAACTCTGGTCCACGCAAGTGGGCGTTAGTTGTTATACAATTTCCAACTACATTCCAATGAACTTCAGTCTCCTGGCATAACACTATTCACAATTCTTTCTACATTGGTGACCCTGACGTGAAATCGGGTATTCACCATTTTTTCGGCCTGTATGGGCTTTTGTGAATTTCATGATTTTAAATTTTGCGCAATCCCAAATTACTAGCTGTTTTTCAGGGTTCCGTAGTCAAACTAGCAACCCTTATATTGTTGTAGATTCGCCATGTTCGTTCGTCCGTCCCTCCGCAGCCTAGATCAGATACTCTTAGTACTAGAAAGCTGAAATTTGCCATGAGGTTACATATTAGTTACGCCAACAAAGTGGTAAAATAAATTGGTGAATATTTTTTTTTGTGTTCTTCCCCTAGGTACATGTAACGTATTATGTATTTGTTTTCTCGTCGACCCCATAGTGAGGAGTTTCGTTGGATTGCTCTTTCAAAAATCTTGGGGGTTTATGCAAATAATTTTTCGATTATGGGATTCGTTTATGAAATATTAAGCTTTAAAGCGCAAATTTTTGTTACAGTCAAGTGTCACCCTACAGCCAAAACTATAAAACATCGGAAAAATACCTTTAATGAAAGCGCATGTTAGTTCCTGAGATACAGGCGACTAAAGTGTTTATACCTACTAAAATTCATCTAAGACAGCACCTTTAAAGTTATTTAACTTTAAATACAAAATTAGTGCATACAATGTGGTTTTATGAGATAGTTTTTTGTGTTTGTTGTAACGGCTTCAGAACCCTACATGGAGCATGGTCCGACATGCACTTGCCCGGTTTTTTAAATAAGGAAGGACCAAATGAATTATTTATGTTTTTTAACATGTTTAAATGAGGAAGGAATAAATAGCTCGAGCAAAGCCATTATACAGTGCAAGGTTATGAAAATTAAACACCGTGTAGTACCTATATTGTATAGTCTGATGTGTGTGTTATTTTGTGATAGTGGAAGGCCCATAATAGGCTCGACCCATCATCAGGATAGGAATCGCTTTGCGTTGTCTTACACTTAGGTTGCATAATCGCTTGCAACGGTTTTTACATGTCAAGTTTTTACTGTTTTCTAGACCACGGATGAATCTTATGCACCTTATACTTACACTTAGTAAGAAGTAACTCGGAACTTTTAAAAAACTCTTTTTGAAATTTTGCCAAATACCTCATGATTGCAAGACAATACCTTCCTAAACACAAGCTTCGTGACAATAACATACAGTAATTTTGTTTACTTTCCTCTCAGTCGAATTGAAAAGTAGAGTTTTTACTTAACTCGTTTGAAAGTATCAATTTACTGAACTAGCTGGCGTTCGTGCGGCCTAAATGTATCTGGTTGCAATTGATCACTTTCATCCCTTGGTTAACAAACTATACTATTATTTTATCTGCGCGTAATATAGTTTTTACTTTAAATAAATGTAAATTTGATAAGTGGGGCGCGACTTTGTCAATTAAAGAACATAAAACACCGTTGATATCATTAAACTAGTAAATAAGTACGAACACTAACTGCCGCACTCAGAGACGTCAAGTTTGAGTTTCGGTAGTGAGGCAAGGCTCACACCAGTAGCACACTGGCCGCAAAAGCAAACCGAATTGAGCGATTATTATGAAAAATTAACTACCTATATCGCAGTTCACCGCTTTCGTTTTGGTTCGCTTCCGTTTCGCATTGCGCCGGTGTGCTACAGACGTCAAGCTACCGGTGTGGTTAGGGCTGCAGAAAGGGTAATTTCCTGACAATGCCTGCCGTGTCAAAGCGTCCTTCATCAAGCCATCTAGTAAGTCTCGTAAAATGTTGGTTAAGACTTAATTATTAGATCGTTAGAAAACTGATTAGACAAAAACCGTCGAGGTAACGGATCATGGGCAAATTGGGCGTGGGCAATATATTTCCTTTTGAATTATATAGGTTTCAATTCTGTTGGTGCGACACCCAATTTCCATACAGAAGTGCCCATGTTCCTTTGCACATAGCGGTCACCTCGTAGGTAGGGGTAGGTACCTTTGCAAGGTTTTTGTTGTACGTGATGGCGTCTACAACTCTACATGTTTTACGTCTGTGCGATTACCTACTTACCATTATTAGCCAAATGCGAATAACTGGATATGTTGTGTCTGAGAGACTCGCCGGAGCTACGGCAACCACGACGGCATCGACTGTGCCCTCTTAAGCTGGTCGAGTTTTAAGAATCAAACATCCGAAAATTTTATTGGAAAATGAACGATTTTTTTTTCTTTTTTCGAGTAGGTACCTACTCAATTAATAAAAAAAAAATCCTTCTGATTATATTAACAAAAGTGGTATTATCTTCTTCAAGTTGAAAATTACGACAATACCTATTTATTTTTAGACAAGCGGCTTAACGCTATCGTAAACGATTTTTAAAACTGTCAAAGTGTATGGACTTGACACGACCGCCCCGACAACTTAATATATAATTCTCGTTTTCGAAAATTCATCTTGTCCAGGAACACAAGGTTTGCGTTATTACTAACAGGGTAAGTAAGTAAATGAGACCAGAAAGCTTTCCAAAAAAAATGTATTTACTATCCAAATAAGTCTAGGAATTTTTCAAAAGCCTGGGCGCCCTGTGAACAAATAAAACATGTTTTAACCAATTTTATTAAAAAAAATATTAGCTCAGTTTCACCCTACAAGTTTTTATTGAACAAACGCATTGGTCCTAGAGATCAAACATATTAATCAAAACATTTTTATTTTATGGTATGAAGTAAGTAGATAAACCAGCGCACAGGCCACCTGATGATGAGTGGCATCTGAGACCCATACCCCAATAGTTTATGCCATGCTTTGTCACTTTCTGTCAGATGCAAATGTTACAATTACAGATAAGGACAAAGCGTGGCATAAACTATTCCAAGCTTACACCACGTTTATAAGTAAGGGGGATAGACTCTTCTTGCAACTGCAATGTCAAGACTGTACATAAATTTCAACGGTTGCCTTGACCCCACACCGGAACACAACGATTCTTACACTCATGTTTGGCGGTAGGTAGGTTAAGGCATAAGATGGTGGCGATCCGGATGGACCCTGCGCAACCAACCATTGCACTAAAAATGCCTTTGTACTCCCAAAAGGCAAAAGACATCTATGATTTGTCATATAAGTTAAACATATCGCTATCATCTAAATGGTTCAGTGGCTCACAAATCACAAAGTTGGTAAATGAACAAATAAGTAATCAATAAACAAATATTTTACTTACATCTTTACACGCTTCCGCAATTCCTTTTGGGACCGCGAATATACTATCCAGTATTAAATCCGTAAGCTGTAAAGGAAAAACGATTTTCTCAATAACTATGGACTCGAAAACAAATTCAGGGCAATCAAAATATAATGTATTTCTGTAGACGAGAACATGAATATGGACAGTTGGTATTAATTATACTTTCATAGCCAACTATTCATGTTTATTTTTAGAGATTTAAACATTATTCCAACTTAATTATAAGTGAAAATAAATTGTAAAGAAAAGTATTGGTTTATGCAGTAAAAGCAAAATTCTACTTTTATGTATGTAGGTATGATCTTGTTTTAGCCAGATCTTGCTACCGAGATTTAAAAAGTTCGTACACGTTCCGACTTTGGTGTGGTGGTCTTTGGCGTAGAAGGGGTGGTGACGCCTTCGGACGCGGTGCTCGTAGGAGCGGCGGTGGTGGCATTACCGGCGCACGACGCCAGTGCCACCAAACCCAGCAGTACCACCAACAACTTCAAGTCCAAACTATACATCATTACAATCCTCGTCAACTGACTGACGTCTCGAAAACTCCTCTCAATATATACCTTTCTTTGACGACCGTAACGCTGCGCTACAGCCTTCATTGACTGCGCATGACGGAGACCGTCAATGGTTAGACACAAAGTAAAATTCGCTCTGGTTTTAAGGACATGTTTTCGTAATTACGCTATGAATATTCAGTGGGTTTCTGAAATTATGGTATGTATACGCATAGTTAAAAAATGAGCATGTGAAGACTGTTTATCACGTTGTTTATTATGAACTCTATTATTTTTCTATAGGTTCTTGGAATCAATGTGACAGGCAGATAATTGGCAGCAATAGACATAGGACCCTGAAACTTTTGTATCGTGTTGTGTTTGGAAGGAAGGTTAAATATACGTTAAACATTGGATACCTATAGTGTTTTTCTTGACAAAACAAATTATTTAGATCATTTTTGGGCCTTACGTAGTAATGTGTTTCTTTTTTTTTTGATTAAGAGAGAATTTACCGTTTGTATGAGAGTTACAGAAACGCAAAATTTCTTTTATAAAGTATATTGTTTATACCCACGCTTTACTCACTCAGCCGAGAAAAAAAGGTAGCGTTTATTTTTGAATAGCACTCTCGGATGGCAGCGAAATAGAATTAACCTCCATTTTGGACAAAACTGCAGCAGAGTGCTTTTTATTTATTTTTCCTTTGTATGGAGTTCGCAAAATGTCGGCAGTTTACTTTTACAGGACACGCCTTTTACCTGAACTACAACATCATAACAATGTTAGTAAGTTATAGAGATTTCCTTTTGCTCGTACCTGAACAATGATGCAAATATAAAGAGTACACATGACCAAAGAAATAACATACTTAGCTAAAAAAGCATTATGCGTATTTCATGTGTTGAGTTGAGTTTACCTATAAATATTTGAGTATAATGTAATGTATGATACCTAATGAGTGTTCTTTCAAGCTTTTTTTTAAATAAACATTGTAGTTAATAAACACAATGAGATCCAAAATTTGAATTTTCTTTAGAAATTACTTACCTAGGTATTATTCAGAACTTAGTTTTAATTGTTTAGTAACCAAACTTTGTATTTGTACCTATCTGGTATAATTCTATTCTACATTGCAAAACACAAAAAAAACATGACAAAAGCAATACAGCTTCACGAGTGGAATGGAGCCTGGTATTTGGTATCCGAAATGGCTTTAGCGATTTGGTGAAAGGGAAGTGGGGGTTAGGGTTAAGAGTTACATGTACCTGTTAGGTTGTCTTTTTCGGGAAACCTTGTTTTTAGGGTTCCGTAGTCAAACTAGGAACCCTTATAGTTTCGCCATGTCCGTCCGTCCGTCCCCAGTCTAGCTCAGAGACTCATAGTACTAGAAAGCTGTAATTTGGCATGAATGTACATATTAGTCACGCCAACGAAGTGGTAAAATATAATTTTGAAAAATATATTTTTTTAATGCACCTCCTCTACAGGTAACGTGGGGATGTCTTTTTTTTTCTTGCCTACCCCATAGTGTGGGGTGTCGTTGGATAGGTCTTTCAAAAATATTGCGGGTTTATGCAAACAATTTTTCGATTAAGGGATCCGTTTATGAAATATTAAGCTTTAAGGCGCTATTTTTTGTTAGAGTCAAGTGTCCCCCCCCCCCCTACAACCAAAACTACAAGTACTAAAAATCTGAAAAAAATCTTCAACGAAAGCGCATATAACGAATTTTAAAGGAAAACTATCACGGCTAAGTAGACATGATTAGTTCCTGAGATACAGGCGATTAACGGGTTTATACCTACTAAAAATCATCTAAGACAGCGCCAAATAACTTTAAATAGAAAATTGTTTCATACATGTTGATTTTTGAGATAGTTTTTTGTGTTTGTCGTTACGGCTTCGGAACCCTACACTGAGCATGGTCCGACATGCTCTTGCCCGGTTTTTTTACATGATGTATGTATAGCTCTTGGAAATTTTCACATTTTTAGATGGATTTGCCTTGACCCTAGTCGAGACCAAATAGCCAGAACGCGGTTTTAGAGGCACCCGATCCATAGCACCCAGAAATACAGACGCCGACAAGTTATTACACATCTTGGCATTAAAAACGTTGACCCACAGCGCTATATCCTAGTATTTGGTATGAGAATGATTCCATCAAGCCATTAGCGGAAACAATGACACTTCACGAACTCTCCCACAGCAGTTCCCTGGTTTACCCTCTAGGGGCTTGTAATATTTGGTTTAGCAACAAACCCACACCCCCAAACGTGTGAATCCTTAAACATTATATAATTGAGTATTAAATATGACGTCAATACGTCAAAATATACTGAATAAGATCCCGCCCGAGTAACAGGTTGCCTCTATCAATAACTTTCAAATTAATTCATCATTCTTATTGTACGGGTATGTTTTGGAGGTGTCATATTTCGTGGGCACGTTAAAATATGTGCCGTTAGGGACGAGGGATCAGGGAAGGCGTACACAATTTAAATGCGGAAGCGGGGCTCCCCGGTGTAGGGTTCCGGAGGCAGTGGAGTAATTTATTCTCTAACCGAAAGTGAGCTCGAGCGACTAGCATAACTTGACCCGTGTGTTAGAGTCCACGCTCTTGGTTAGTTTAAGCTAAGGAAAGTACAAAAGTTGCAGACATCGATCGCCTTTGCTGCGTTGTTGTGTAGCAGCAGTAATTATGCTACAATTTACGCCACAGCTGTGAAGAATAACGAGCTGGAAGAAATAAAATAATTATTTATCATTTACTCGTAGTGAGTCTCTTACTTGCCTACCATACTTTCATAATAATATTGCAGATGTCTATGTTTTTGAAAATATTATAGTTATTCTCTTTGAACGTGTTTGTTTCTTAAATACGCGGTAAAAGGTACACAGGTGAATTATAATAAATAGGTAGTTTGATTTGACGTAGTATATTTGTATGCCAAATAATTTGATGGTTTCGTAGGTAAATGCATTTTACTTGTAATGCACTATCTCAATATTCCAATCGTAAGAGCGTTGCCAACCCCGAGAAAGAAGATGGAATGCATGTACGAGTAATTTTCTAGTCATTCAAAACACATCTACTATTTTTCACTGCAACACCATAATAATCGTGCTACGAGTAGGTACTCGTAATTCAGTAACAACTCGATGTCACGCTTGCTTACTCCGCGGCTGCTTCTATTTATGGCGAGCCGAAACACAATTTGAGCAGCGGCTCCAGGATGCTCGGGAAATACCACTCGCCTTATCCTTTCACGTAGAAAATTAAATGTCTCACGGTAATATCCGAGGGCGGTGGTTTTGGCTTTGGCAGTTGATCTACGGTCTGCGCCGTGAATAGCAATACTACCCGGATAATTATGCGCTAACTGCTAAGTATCGGAAAAGTTGCATAATGTCACAAGTTTAAGTTCAATAGTATTTTTTCGAAATTAAGGAACATTGGAGTTTTTTGTGATATGTTATTTTTACAATTTGGAAAAAACGCATAAACATGATTTAAACACCGAGAAAGATGTAACTTTCCTGGGGAAATTTGTTTTTTTTTTCAATTGCTCCATTCGGTTCGTTCCGCACAACTGGTATTTATTTATAATGTAGGGAAAAAGATATAAACCGGTAGATCGGTAGGCATATTTTGCTAGTTTCCAATATTCAACCATTATTAAACCCTCGGATGGATCGAGGATATAGTGGTGACAACATACCTCGTACCAGTGTGGATAAGGAGGTAGGTATTCACATTGGTGCAGCACAGCAAACGACTTAGGAAGCCTCATAAGACTCGATATGGTACAGCTATACCGAACACGGCGCTCTACGTATCTCGCCTGCACCACTCTGCAACGGTAGACGACGTGCTGGAGTAAAATAGGAGTTCTGATCAAAAACTCAATTAATCCGTATAGTACCTATCTAGTACCTACCGTCCACTTTCCATAATAGTTCACTGTACCAGTTTAAACCTTAGTTAATGATCTAAAGTAAATTATAACTAGGAATAAAATTGTTAAAGCACTTATTGATTGGTGTTCAAATTCAATGACACACGTCTCATAATTGTTTCGAAAAATCGCAAGCATTTTTAATTATGTGGCCACCACCGACTCTGTGTCTAGACTTCAAGTTCAAATTTATCATGTTGTGTAAATTTTTGACCTGAAGAAGAGCAGAGGGGCTATTGCCTAACGGACTCGCAATCGCAATCGTTGTCATTTTGAAAATCGAAGACTTGACTGCATACAAAATTAATATAATTGTTGCACTATGCGGCGTTAGGCAATAGCGACACTGGTTTAATTAGAACTGACGCCCGCTCCTCCGTTATTCTTAGTATAATAATATTAATCTTAAAAGTGTGTTCGTTTGCTTATTCCATTTTTAATATGCAACGCCTCAACCGATAAGGGCGAAGGTGGATAAAAAAGACTTTATAGCCTAAAGATGGGCATAGGTACTTTTGAATCCGATAAATCAGATAATTTAGTGAAAAAAGACACACGTAGGCTGGAGAGGCCAGAAAAAAATGAAGATGTTTTCTATGAAAATATGCGGTGCGTAATTTAAAAGCCCTAACCACAAGTATTCGCGGTTAGAAAATTGGGAACATGTATTAGAGATTAATCTCACTCATTGACGACAACACTTTGTATGGTGATTCTAAGCGGGTTTTTATAGAATTTTGATAACATTTTAATCAAATTGAGGACTAATATAGAGATATAATAAAAATCATGGAAGAAAAGTTTAAATAACTATAAATCATGGGGTAATAATTTAAACACGTGTATTGTTGTCGTAAACATATAACCGATCATGTAATTTTTGATTGTTAAAAAACGTAAGATTGGTTTTTTTACTGTTTAAATATCTTAACTGTTTACAAACAATAAGGTGCAGTTGTAGCACCGGCTGTAGAAAGCACAATCGTGTCAGTACGGTAATCTAATTAACAGCAAGCAGCAGTGACTCTTCAAGGCGTTTGTTAACGAAAATAATAAAAAGAAGGTTGTCGGACGAGGTCGATGCCGTTTATTGCTATTTTCCAGCGGCCGCTCGTAAATTTTCCTTTTAAACCGGGACTTATTTAATTAGTCAGGCTCTTATAACTTAAACAAGGGATACTTACCAGTATACCTTTCTGGATAGTTATCTATTGTGAAGTCTTCCCTCTTATGTTCGGCTGGTTCATTGTTTAACGAAACAAAGAAGCTTTTTATCAAGCCGGTAAAATAAGTAACTTACAAGATTATCCTGATTTCGTACGTTTTATACAAAAAAACCTTTTGAAAATCTTGAGTGAATAACCAAATATGTGCCAGTGTAATGTGTAAATAAACGTAACATGTATTAAATAGAGATAATGTGAATGAGTCAAAGTCACATGAAAACATGAACTTCCATAAAGGAAACCCGATGCTCGCGTTATAGATTTCTTTATGGTCATGCACATTTTGCTTCCGTTGCTTATCTCGTTTGGATATGATGCACTGCGGAATCTGCATTTGCATAAAAGCGTCCATTATCCACAGCTTCGCCAAATAAAAAATCAATAGCCGCCGAGCTCCGTGAAAGCAGACGTATTATGGGTACGAGCAGCAAAACCTTTTACATTACCTGCACTTCGCTGAAAAAAATAGGTACTAGAAAAGTGTATGTTTCTTACAAATCGAAAAATTCGAAAAAGTAAGCAAATGAAAAAGTTGATTACGAATGAAGATAAAGTTAAAAAATAAAGCACCGTTTTTAACTTTGCCAGCCTAGGTAATGCACAAAAAGAAAAAACATGAAGCATACACTTCATTTCATCATCAATTGCATGATGATGATGATGAAGAGGCAGTTTAAGCACTATGATATTAAAATGCTGATACTGCGTAATAAACCAAAGCCATAAATAAGGCATTAGTAGGTACATTTATTCTGTACTTTATCGATGATACGTGAAAAACTTTATCAGATTAAATTAACGTTTAATATTTTTTTCCATTAGTATCGTGACCTTTAGATATTCAAATTTAAATTCTAACTTCAGACTTTGAAAAGAGATTAAGGAACGATGGCAAAACCACATTAGTACGGTTTGGAAGGTCGTGGGTAATATTATAAAATTAGTGAGCTGTAAGAGCGGCGGCGGCGGCACCTGGTTCCGGCCGCGGACGGCACTAACTCAGCGATTCCGGATCCAACGGTACATTTAATTCTTAGGACATGGCCACACAAATTGTCGGGAGGAAGGAACACGATTTAGTTATGAATTTGGTTATCTCTGTTGCAGTGTTGAAGATGTTGTTTTACTCAGCCTAATGGAACCTTGGCCCGCACAGAAAGGTGTCACAGTGATATTATAAAACAATTTGTTTGACCCTTCTTACGACTTCAATTATAACGTCACGATAACACAGTTCTATGGTGGATCAGGGGTTCATTGGGCTGGTAGTACATGTTTTTTTTTTCAAGATTATCCTTTATGAAGCCCCTGCTTTAAAACGTACAAATATTTTTAGAAATTTGTGACTTGTGGCATTTTTGCGGCAATAATACCTTAAGGTGGTTGACAAATGTTTAACTTCCCATATCTCAATCTATAAATTTCCGTTTCGCATAACCCATTTTTTGTATGTACAATCTGGGTCTCTTGCCTGTAAATAAACGATTTATTATTATTATTATTATATTATAACGCATTTGTTTACTTCGTTGACGTTTTCTCATTAAGTTAGTTCGAATATACAATTGAATTGAAATGACTAGCATAGAGGCATTCCATCTTAGTCCTCAGTGTTGGCAACGCATTTGCAGTCTTAGGATTGCATTGCAGTCTCGTGAATGTGAATGTCTATGGGTCACAGTTTCCACTTACTATCAGGCGGCCTGTGTGCTCGTTTGTCTTCTCTATGCCATAAAAAAAAAAAACAATTTATTAAAAAAGTGCAGACTTCTCGGACTAGATCGTTTTATGCGTGAATCATTTAACTTCTGCTGTAATAAAGTTCATTTACTTAGTATTTTTAAAGTTTTCGAAGTCTATAATGAATGACTGAGTATTTTTTAAACTTCATCCTCACTTACTTATTGCGACTGTAAATAAACGCTAAGCACTTTAGACACTCCGACCGTGGCGTGGTGACTAAAAGTTTTCTAAATGCTAACCCACTTTTATCGCAAGCGGATAAAATGGGTCGACGTCGCATCAGCTCCGCGTTCCCTAATGCAATTGTATATGAGATTGTATATTACAACGCATTCGTATTGTTTCAATGAGTTTTAAACAAGTACAATGTTCAGTCATAGACTCGTTGTAAAAACGTTTTAAGATCCGGGAAACTTGTTAATCTGAAATGTTTAATTAATGTGAAGTGACTACGTCTTGGGCGTATAAAGAAGATAAATAACTTAGTAAAAATTACAGGCAATTTAAAAAAAAAATCCAAAGTGGGTTTGTGTGGGTGTTTTGTGGGATGAAATAAATCTAAATGACTATTTTGATAAATAAAAAACTCCTATACCACTTTGTTTTATGCTTATCTGTATCTATACCTACTGTAATCTTAATGTTGACTTTATAGTAGCAACATAGTCTAAGACAAAGTAGAATAGAGGGCTAGTCGTCGAGATTGGCTCCAAATCGAAAGGACTCTCAAGGACTCTTAAATAGTTTACTATCTTACTTTTTTATTTTTCCCATATGATTCTGTAAAATCAACCTAAATTTGAATTTGGCGGACGGCTTTATGTTTCAATAAATATATTGTCTTACTAATGTTTAGAAATAGAAAAAAAATTGAAATAGAAAAATATTTATTGGCACACAAAAAAAACATGCAGCTCTTAACTTAACTAATAGTCTTAGAGTTAAATATGAAATAAAGCTAACACAGTACAAAAAATAAATTGTATGTGGCAAAGGATCAAACACAGTGTCTCTGATCTCTGATCTCCGGCAGGATCGCACTCTCACAGCACTGATTTTCAGTCCGTCTCTCATACCGTGCAAACTTACTATCTACAGGTGCTTAATATTTTTGCTAAATAATGTTTTAGCGAATCTAATAATAAAATATTAAATCTATACACCGTTGTTAATTATTATTGAATGCCTTTAAGAGCACATATTTGATGCATTTCTTATGTGGACAGCCCACGCTTTCTAAGTGGATGTAAAAGTAGTATACAATCGAATTTTACGAACAGCAATGGTAGATAAGTTGGAAAATCCAGCATCACATTGCAACCCCGTCGGTCCCGTTCGAGTTTACGTGAAGCCTCATTAACTTCGTCGGTGCTTATGCCATGTAATGATGTAGGCATATGTATGTAGTTCGCATCCACGTTGATGCGCTCTTAGTTAGTCGACATTAAGCTAATATTAACATTGAGAGCGTCTTCGTTTTGTATAATATGGATATTTGCTGTAGACTACTTAACTCGTGAAGTACAACCTTACATTTACATTTCCTGAAAACTAGTTCTGTAATTTCCCTACCACGACTACTGGTAGCTGCTCCAAGATTCTACAGTTATAAATATCGCCCATGTAGCCGCAGCTTAAGCCCGGACTTGCTGACTCTTATTAACTTATTCGAATCCGAGGTTTTTCTTTGAATGCATTTTGCGAGGTATTTAATGAAAGATATTTTTTGTTGGACATGTTTTAAATGTGTCTTGTTCACGTGGTGAAATGGTTCAAGTAATATAAAGCTGTGCCATGTGCAGAATCGCTGAGTGTGGGTCGCTGCGACCCGAAACCCAGGTCACCCAGGTGCTCACTGCCAGCCTTTTATAAAACATACAAGAAAGGTACCAACAATGTTTTTGTGCGAAACTTGTGGGAAGTTTACCTCTATGTTACGTCTTTTAAATCTAAAGTGTACCAAAAAGTTTAATTCAGTTTTAGTTTAAGAACGGTATATATATTTGATCTCGAACGCAATTTATGTTGTAAGCTAAAGCTGGTTTCACACGGAAGCCAGGCGGCTTAATATGGCAGCGTTTATCGCGTGACAAATGTGGATAAAAGATCCGTCACGTTTTGACACGTAAGTACGAGAGTGACAGATGCTTCATCCACATTTTTTTTAATGGCTTTGTTATCTTTTAGCCACATACAAAGTTAGGGAAACAGAATTAGGAATTTAGAACTATAACAATACGGAATTTGGAATAGGAAAGAAAGGATTAGGTTTTACATAAAATTCTATATACATAATTACAAATATCATATTTTAATATCTCTCTAAAAAATTTAGTCTCTATAAAATTTGCTAATATTTTATATACATCGTAACAATTATAATACAATAAACAGTGGATGGAGGTAGGGAAAGGGATGGAAATGGATTGGAGTTGAACAAAAAACTCAGTATGATCATACAATATACAGGAAAAAAAAACATGGTTCACGTCCCCATAATTCCCGCAAGAACACAAAGGTTCAGCGACAATACGAAACTTATATAAATGCGCTGGGGCTGGGGTGCAAACATGACCCAAACGTAATCTGCATAAAATTGACGTAGATTTTTTAGAAAATTGGACTTTATGATAAACGCAACCAAACTAGGCCCACAGAACAGTGAGGCAGAACAGTAGACAGCCGAGTATTGCCACAGCATAAGTAGTAGTACAAATATTGCTACTGTGTAAACGCACAAAACGGCTTCTATTCCCGGCGGTAAAAACCATATCGTATTTGACCTGTTACGGTATTGTTTTGACGTCAGCCGCCATTGCCTACTGTTAAGTGGAGAAGATATGGTTTTTAGCGCCAAAAATACCGGTCCTAGGCCTCTATACGACACGGAAAAAGCCATAACGTTTTTGACCTGGGGGGTTATTATGACATAGAACAATGCAGTCAGCAGTCGCTATGCAGTTCATTTTACGGTGAGCGTGAAAAGGACGGAGCTACGGCAGTTACATATCTTTGTCCTTTTCTCTGAGCGTAAAATGAATGGCACAGATAGGTCATAATAACCCCGCTGTTATCGTATTGTCAACGTTTTGATAGCTCTTATTTACTTGACATTGATGGCGACCAAGTTAAAAACAGTCAAATTCAATTTGGTTTTTACCGCCTATAATAGAGGCACAGTACTAACTACTCTGCTTATATTCTGCCTCACTTTTCTGCCTCCGTTTGAAACCAGCGTAAGAGAATAGGACCTGCCACTGTGAGATCGCTAGGTGTCGACTAACTCTAAGTACATAAATACTGTTGTTTTAGTTTGCTAAATGCACCGGTAAGGCTTTTTAGGTCGTGTACAATGCTGCCGGCGTTTTCGTAACCATAATTGGACGCGCTGTGAACTAGGAAACGTCAAACAGTTTTACAGACTGCTCAAGGCACAGACCACTTACCCTATAGACTCCGCTTCGGAACAGTTTGTCTAGTATATTATTAAGCCAAAATGGCGGGGCGCGGGGGGCGGAAAGTGCACCGTGATTGGCTAGTTCAAAGTCAACGAATAATCAAGTGTGCGCGTCGTGGTGCGCGCCAATAGAACCATGGCAACCAATTAGTGTTCTGTGAGCATAAGCATGGCTTACGGGGGCGCCTTTGTATGCGGAGTCTATAGGGTAAGTGGTCTGTGGCTCAAGGTGATGTTACCAATAGGCTATTTGACAGGTTTTTGAAAACCATCTCAGATTATTTGTTGGTGTTTATTGAGTACTCCAAAAGTGGTAATTTTAAATTATTTTATGTATTTCGTCTAAAAAAAGGAAATAAAAATTCACTTTTAAAATATGCCACCAAAACGCTTTCTTCGGCAAGATGGCGTCGCACAGGAATCAGTGACGTCAGTGGTCAATACATAAACAAACTGACATTGGCTAATCATAGCAAAGCCAGAAAAACAAACAAACGTCAACTGTCATATAGAATATACAGACATCCTATAATCTGTGATATTTACCGACCCTTGACGTCATCATGGATTCGGCGCCGTTTTCGATAAAATGGCTACAGATAAAAAATTATCAAGTTTTATCGTGGTTTTTTGGATAAAAGATCCATTTTTTTTAAGTAAGAATACCTTAAATCGATTTTAAAACTCAATTTATATGAATATACATAATTATTACGTTTTTTTTCACCTTGTCAAATAGCCTATTAAGATGCCCAAATGTAAACGTTAAAACGTTTTTCATCACACTTGCTCGTAAATAGTGTCCAAACATGCTAGAAAAATCGACCGTAAATCCAAAATAATACCCGCGGGCCTTTTTTTTACCATTACGTTACTTAAGTGCGTAATAGCTTTTTTTTTTATATTATACGTGGACTCAAACTATCAAAATACGTCAGGACCCCAATTCTTGTGCCATTCGATATGAAGTTTCATTCGAGATGAAATGTCAGTTGAATACTATTTCCTAACAATCTCGCATAATAAACTATTGATCTCATATGTCACTAGAATCGGACTCCGAACACGTTTGACATTATCTGTGGTAAGTCACAGACAATGATGTAGTCTGCCGCTAATAAGTTAAAAATATGATCTTTTGTCTGATTTTATTTCATTTCCTCGCAATTGTGATGAAAAACATTGTATGTTACACGGGTGGTAAAGGAAATACAAAGCTCGAGTCATTAAAGCCTAGTTCTAACAGACTCTCGTTTGTAATTCTTTCTTTACCACCCTTAATACACAATGTACTATTATAGCGGCAACGCGCAGAATCATGGTACAATTATAATACCACGGGCACAATGTCATTTTGACATGCATTTTGTTGTGTACGGTTCTCAGGTTTTGAATTCTTGAAAGTCGAAGCGTAACCCATTTTCAACTCGTAATCATTAAGTTTGATTGTGATTTTATCACTACATAGTATAAAACAAAGTCGCTTTCCGCTGTCTGTCCCTATGTATGCTTAGATCTTTAAAACTACGCAACGGATTTTGATGCGGTTTTTATTAATAGATAGAGTGTTTCAAGAGGAAGGTTTATATGTATAATAAATCCTGTTTCATGAACGGGTGTTACAGAAAACTCACATAAACCGAAGCGAAGCGAGGGCGGGTCGCTAGTATCAAATAAAATAAATATGAAAACGGCCAACAGAACAATGACTTACTAATGACTTACTAATGACAAACTATCATCCTGGTTGAATCCAGGATCCATGAATCATTTAACAAAATGTTTACTACAACTCACTCATCATTTTCCACGCTGTAGGTACCCCATTAAAGCACCGGATAACATGTTCCGAAATCACAATGGGAGTTTAAAATTATTCACTAGAGGCGCTGAAAACCGCGCAGAGCTGCTTTAAATTCGAACTTCCGCTTCCTACATTCATGCGACCAGGTACAGTCAGCTTCGAAAAAGACACAATGCCCTGAAACTGACATCAAAACGATTCATTGACTGTTATTATAAGTTTAAAACGGGTATTGTATTAACAAAACCTTTTATGTTTGGAATGAAAACCAGCGATGCATGGAAACCTCGCTAGATAATTTGAATCCTTGTTGGTATCGGTATTTGTATTTCACATGCGAGCTTTCGTATTCCTAACAAGTCGTTTTCTCGTCGTTGTCAAAAAAAACAAGTTATAAAATCATTATATAATCATGTAACAAATAAACATTTCGTCACACTCCCCACAAGCTTCGATAGGTAACGTCAAAAGCAACTTGTCTAACCGTACTGAGGTTCAGTTGCAGGCTGTAGTAATTACTTACTATTACAGCTATGGTTAGCGTTTTGCGTAGCGTAAATATTGAAGATTAGTGTTTGTACAAGAAAGATTAATAAAACACTTCGGAAGTTCCCAGATATATTTTTTCAGTATTCAACATCTCGTACTGTATGTATTTCCAACCTAGTTTATTATATTTTATCTTAATTCAGGAATTAACAAAGACTGTTGCATAATTACTACTTAACAGCTGTGAAGAAAAATCTGTCAGCATAGTTAAACGTAATTAAGTTCGTAATTAACAACAGTCGCGTTTGCAATACTTATATGGGAACATTACACGCATCGCAAGCAGCGCGGACGAAAACAATTCTCTTAATGTGGCACTGCGGAGCGAGTTCCTTTGAGGGTGAAAATAAACTTTTAGGTCAGGTACGAGCATCAACGACACTATCAAATTAAGCAGACGCTCTGCGAACTAGCTGCCAATTTAATTAGAACACCCAAGAAAAGCGGAGCATTTTAATTTAATTGGGAGTTTCAATAAAAATGTGGCCATTAGAAAATTTACTTTGTGCTCATTGGTTTTGATTACGGCTCCCAATTAGAATAATGTTTTTGATTGTATTTATTTTTCAATTAGATAATTTGTGGTTTGTTAATTGAAATACTCATGAAAAGTAAATTTGATATAGAAACATAAAATAAAAAAACTGTCAGAAATGACTCCAAAAGTATCTCAATATAATCATAGATTGTCCCTCATATTTCATTATTTCGTAAATATAGTAGGTACCTAATGTGAGATTTTCAAATGATAACACAAATTGACACTTTTAGGTATACCTACCCTTCTGGATTCATGCATCCTTTATAAAGAACAAAATGGTCAGCCGCGTTAAGTTAAACGGTATAATTATAAACGAAAGACCGAAAGTCTTTTACTCAGAACAAAAGATGTAGGTACCGCTAAAAGTCAAACCATGGATGAACCGAGAGTGATTTATAAAGAACTTATAATTGATAACTTAAAGTGGGCCTTACTTATACGTCTTAGAACAATAATAACCTTAGCTCTGGCGAAAAACGGAAGATAGGTATCATTATTTTAAGACCTTAAATCAAACGTTCCGTATAAAGTACATTCAGCTTTTAGGCAGCGCGTTGGGATCCAGGAAGCTATCTCAATAATTTGAAGGTAATTTGTGACATGTTTTGACGATTTTTTTTTCATCTGTTAGTAAACGAACAAAGTTTTCAGCAACAATTCATCACTTCGTAGTTTGAAATTATGGCACAGCTCGCCACGTGTCTACGCAAATACCACTATTTGTACGCTATCACTAGTACTTTGTGCAAACAGTACCACGAGCATAATTCACACTAAGCGCAAGTATGAAATTCACAAACGCAATGTTTCTTTCTCAATAAACGGACAGGACGTTCTAGATAACAACTGTCATTGTTGCGCGACGTGTTTATCGTCGGCAGCGTCGTATCGGATCGGCGCTTAATCAAAGCCTGCGGGGCCTACTCCCAACTTCGACAGTCAAATATACTTTATTACCCACTCTCTCTTTGCCTCAATCGAATCGTAGCATAAGCGAAAGAGATAGCACAAACGTTCACCATTATTCGAAGTTCGTGTTTGGGAGTTGTTCACCTGTTTGCGGTGACCAAGCAAAGCACCCCAAGCGTTCCAGGGTGGCGAGTCTGCATAAATCCTAGTCCACAGTCTAAACGCAAGACGCTAAGACAAAGCAACATATAAGCGGCTCCAATTACGGAGCGTGTTAGCATGAGACGTGCCGGTCGGGTAACCAGGCCTGTCACATAATCAAATGATTGCCGGTTATTGTGATGGATTCTACAACCAAGCTTGTTAGGGTTGGCAGATAGGTACAAACAATAATGTATTTGGTTGTGACCTTGTGACTGCTGCTATTAGTGTTTTTATAGATGTATTTTTTTTTACATGGTTAAATAAAATAGTCAAAGAGCCACAAGTGTTTTAATTTTCATCCCATGGTAACACTATGCGGAAAAACGAATTCAGTGCTTCGAACTTCGGAAAAAACCACGACTACTGAGAAGAAGTGCCAAATAATAATCAGCTCAAGTTCAGTCTCCTACAAATAAATGCAATTATTTCTTGAAGGTTTGTAAAAAGTAACAATTACAAACTTTATCATAAGATAGTTATGGAAATATGAATATCTACCACATATTATATTATAATATAACACGAACTAGAAAAAGATACCCAATCGTCGAGCGCATTCGATTAATAGAAAATAAATCACATTTTAATCGATATTTAATTTTGAAACTGGATTCCATTATTCCCTTATATCTTAAAGGGCCTGGGCTTATGTATATAATAATCAATGCCAGAGATTGTCCAATGGCTGCGTGCGTAGATAAGCCGACAGCGGCAGCGACGCGACAGCGCGACGTGTTTGCGGCGACGCTGCGGTCACGCCGGGCACATACACCGCCGTTTCTGCATATGCCATTGATTCCACTGAAATAAATTAATTTGAAATGCAGAATATGAAAACGGGTATTTTTAAAGCATTTAAAATAAAATAATGAGAATGACACAGTCATGGGCAGCTTTTCGGCGTAATTGATTCAGATTTCGAGCTTAAACCAAAATACAGGTTTCAACATAAGTCGTGAACAAAATGATGACCTCTTTGTTCGACCTACGAATATGAACAACTTTTACTATGGGACCAACTTTGAAATCACGAAAAAAAAACTGCTTTCATAGAAAAGTTCAATTTCAATACGTGCTCGACCAAAATGTATGAAGCAACTGATTTTTTTTTCGTGATTTTAGAGTTGTTCCCATAGTGAAAGTTGTTCATATTCGTGGGTGATATCAGAGGTGATCATTTTGTTCACGATTTAGGTTTCACCCTCACAAATGTTAAAAGATGTCTTAGTTGTAGTTATTGAACAAACACACTTTTTAGTTGCCTGCAGCAAATTTTATGCAGTAGGTAAATAAACCATCAAACCTCAAAGCACATTAAAATTAAGCACATCAAACACGAGTGGTAGTATAAATATATCTTAATTAGTCGTTTATTACTCACCAAATTTATTTGCGGGTGCTTGGTACTCCCAAAGTTCCTACAAAACGCCACGGGATAGTTATATAAATTCGAACAGACATTGGGATCACGTATTTCTATCAATCCATTGCAGGAAATTGGGCCTTTCCAAGGGCGGGATAGAAAGCGAATCAGTAACGTCTTCCGATTGAGCCAAACACGAAACGGCAACCGTCTTGCCGACTCATTGTGATGGCTTTTGAGAAACGTACTAGAAGTAAAAAATTAGAAGAAACTAATAGAGGACAAAACTTTAAGTTTGACAATTTATAGCTGGTATGTGATGGGCTAGTTAACGTCCACATTGTAAAAATGAATGTTTAAGTGAAGGGTTTAAGTAGGTAAGGGTTTTAAATCCGCGGAGTCCCTACCTACGACTACATCTTTAGTACATTGACGCAATCTTGCAACGCCAATTTGAACAGGGCGCTCCCCGTGTCGTGAATTAGAAACACTTAGACTTTCACGGTCATGTAGGCACTATGCGCCGCAAGAGTATCATTAAGTTGCCTAGGTTTTCCATTCTCACGTTATATGGCGGAAAACAAGAGTTATCAAAGGAATTACGACGCATTGATGTTTCGAAGGGCGGCCGGCGTGCGTGCGCTCGCCGCTCCATTAGCCGACACACGCGTGGTTCTATTTGCACCGAAACCTTGTTACTCACTACTCACTCACTTCTTTCCTTATGAAAAGAAAGAAAAAGCTATCAATTTTCGCCAGAGAATAAAGTGAGCGAGTGTTCGTTGTCTGCCTGCTTTCATCTTCCTTTGACAAAGCATTATGTCACATTAAATGTCCGAATGGAACAGTTTGCTCTTAGTTTTGGCACGTTGAGTTAATACCTAACAGAAGAATAAGGAGAAAAAAAATATGTTTTAGTAATTTTTCAAAGGTTGGGTACCAAAAGACCAAGTTTTGTTGTAGTAAACTACCGTTTTATATTAATGACAAATCGAATCTCCAATTTTAAATTGCATTTATTTAAGGTCAGATCACATTTAATTTATTTTACCTGCAATAATATATTACTCAACATTATTGGGCGCAAACATATCAGACAAATCTTTATTACTAGAGGTATAAGAATGTCTCAGATGTTATTGCGCCCAATGTTGGATAATAATATATTATTGCCGGTAACTGTACCTACACAAACTTTACTGTAATTGATGAATTATCGTATATAGGATACAATGATACTTAGTCTCTAACAAGCTGTCATGTATTATACCTATGTTTACCTACCTAAATTTTTCCTTTTTAAATATAATGTTTGCATACGTGTTTCAACGTATTAATGAATAGCATCCTGAATATGTTTCCTTTTTGGCTTGTTAAATACCTACTTATAATTCATTGCGGCGCGATAAAAAGAATCCACCTTTAGACTTGATTCACAAAATTGTTTGAATAACATTGTTCAACCGCGCGTGTAAAAAGATCTGATAATTATTACATAACTCCGCGTATATTGAAGCTAAATAGTTGCTATTTTAATAAGGGAGCTTCGATTAAAAGAAAATAAGTAGAAAATGGGCGTTGAATCTGAAGAAACTTAGGTAGTCATTATTAATCAAGTGATTTTCCGGTATATTGGTACAACTTTCTACGGCATTAATCAACTCCTTGTTAAACCGCTAAAGTTATTCCCCGAGAAGGTAATTCATATGTTGTATCCCGTTCCTTCTATGTACAAGATAAATTATGGAGCTTTTTATTAAGTAGATTGTAAGGGTGGCGGTAGATTAAATTTAGTATTTTGGTGCTACAAAGTACAACGTCATTAGAATAAGTGACACACTCTCAATTAAATGATAAATTAGAAAAGTGGCACCTTCTAATTCTTTGTTTCAGTTAAATTTGGGACTAACTTTTTTCTTCCTAAATGTTACTTAAGAATAAATTATTTGGAGCATAATTTGTTACATTACTTACTTACGCTTTTCAAAAGCGCGAATTTGACAGTCATCGGGTTCATCTTCGATACCTGTCGCCTGATACCACCTAAGTTAGTAATGTATACATATTTCTCACCAGTACCTAGAGAGACCATCCATCAAGTACTTTAACAACAAGTTTATTCACAAGTGGGTGCTTACTTACCATTTCTCCAGTCAAGGAAAACCCTGTGAAGGAAAAACTGAAAAAGTGAAATATTTCCGCGAAGGCCGTTTGGGTTGGAATAGGCTTGGTTAAACAGCATTCACTGAAATCATAAGCATACCTAATCGGTATAACGTAAGTATCAAATAATAAGAAATTTCAGGTAATATTGCTCATATTTCTCATATTTCAGAGATGATATTTGAATACCTTATTATATTTATATTAACTCTCGACACAATGTCTAGTGTTCTCCTAAAAACGGCTCCTTGTTAAACGATCGATCGAGTGAGCGAAGTCATACGAGCGCGCACACTAAACGGGCAAGGCGGATAAGTTGAGAATGCATGCCTTCAATGTGGTTTTTACGGTCTGACGGGACCACTTTACTTGCCGGTTAATAATTGGTGCGTGGTTTAAGAGAATCACCAACCATAATTCCCTGTGCTATCTAGAGTACAACTAGAAGATTATACGATATGTACAATACACAAATGTTGAGCTTATCACTTAAACTTTTATAAACGTGGGATCTAAACCTACAGACATCCGGACACTAGCTTCCTATCCTTATCACTGGACATCCTGACAGTACCTAGCCTTACCTCTGGACATTATCTGGACATACTATGAAGATTCGTTATCTGATGAGTCCTGGTTCCAACTGTAAAACTTGAATAGAAATCGCGATTGAAAAATAATGGTGTTCTCAGAAGAGTCGTAGAAAGCATACGTGAAACCCGATGGGTAATTAATAAACCGTGTTCGAGATAATTGTAAATATAAAGGAGTAAATGGCCACCAAATAAATGGCCACGTCGTCCACAGCACCTAGACTTACAACTGCAAATTCTCGGAATAGAACAATTACCTACAGTTAGGTACCTTTACCACTGAAGCTTAGAGTCAAGATAAACTGTGCCAATAGGCGTCAAATGTACACCAAATTTATTTCGAGAAATCACACACCAATTTACATAACGAGCCGCTGCGAGCGCCTCTTTGACGCGTACTGGGTGCACCTGCAAATGAGGTGTGCCTTTATCAAGCATAACTCACCGGGCTTCACAAACAAACTCCAGCGTCATTCCGTCCATTTCACGTTACCTTTATGAAAGGGAAATATCACTTGATTTTTGTACAGATTCTATTCTTCAGTGGTGCCGTGTCTCTTTTTTATTCAGTTGGTAGCTGGTCCGTTGGAAATCATGGTTTTTATTCATCTCAATTATCAAAGGGATCAAAATCAAAATCGAAATATTATTCCATAAATTGGCCACATACGGGCTCTTTCCACGTCGGTAATGAGTGAATCTACTAGCGCTTCGGACAAGACCATTAATAGCGGAGAAAAAGCGCCGCAAGAAACTCCAGCAGAAGGTTATTTTTTCAAACATAAATTACAATAATACTTTAAAGTAAGTCACCTACCTACCTACCTACCTAAATATTACGAAAACTATTTCCAATACTTACTAATTATACAATGCACTAACGTTTAATCACGAAATATTTCGAATATGCTAGTTATTGCCACGAAGAGTTCATGGCGGTAAAACTAAGTTACTACAGTTTACTCGCAAGATACGTTCGCTTAGTAAAATAACACTCGATTTCTACGATTTTCTCCATTTTCTTGGAGGTTTGTATGTATTCCGACGTATGTTTACGACAATTGAAAGAATATAATAAAATATAACGAAGCAATCAAAAAAATGTGTTGATGTTAAAAGACGACTAAGAGACATTTTTAATAAATAATAATATTTCATATAGTTATTTCAATATTTGACATGGAACTTAAAGCAAAACCTTCTTCAATATACCACTGAGCTTTACTCAACGTTTTATTCATTCATAAAGCCCAACATAATAACACACGATGACTTGCATACTCGTAATTTTCAATATAAACTTATAACCTTTTCGATGTCTGTTAAATATGGATGTAAATAAGACCGTGCTGACGCTGGAAATATGTTTGGCTGGCCGGCCACCGCGGTGCCTTACCTAGCATACTTTTATGTGGCCATCTAGTCCAAGCACACCATATTTTTTCTCGCTTATCATCCAGCACATCTCGTTTCTTGTTCATTAATCAGATAAAGTCGCACTGAGCGACAAAGGATCGCAGGCATTGCACTCGCCCTTCAGGACTCTACACTTCATGAATAGTAATCAAACCGCCATCCCCCCTTCATTTGTCTCGCCGGCGACCAACAATGAAATGTAGATGAGGACTTTTTGCTTAAGCTCTTAGCATAATTTGTACCTACTTTTACTTTAATTCAAAATTATAAAATGCCTCGAGACAAACGATCGGCCTAAATTACAATTTGAATGAGAATATTCGTGAATACTTAAACTCTTGGAAACAGAGCTTACATTTTAATGTTTACCAGCTATATTCCTACCTAATTACCGACTTCGTTGTATTCTGATGATGACGGTGTTTTAATATTTGAAGGAACGATTAACAATTACGTGGTTATGAGACTTATGAGGTATACTCAACAGTATTTTAAGCTACTTATATTTTCAAGCTAGTATAACTATTCATACATGGCAATAATATAATACAATTTAAAATAAATGGTATTCCTTGTATCTATTACATTTACAAAGTTAAATTTGAATAATGTTTAACCAGTATCAATACAGGTTTTACAGGTAATATATATTTTTGTAAATAAATAAATTGAAGATTAAACACAAATGTAAAATGTTACATTGCAAATCTCATAATTCAATTACGTTTTTATAATTAGTTACATAGGTAATAAACAAAGTCTAGAATGGTGAAATAAGTCTACTCGTAACTCTTTGTTTCAAACTCAAAATCGTACCTATAATGATTATTATTACTACTTCTAACAAAAAAATACGTAATTTATGACCCTACGAGCATTATAATAGCAAATTTATCCTCTCCGTGAGATCCATGGTTTCGGGCCGTCATCGCCTTATACTATAATTCTAGTAAGTAAAGTAAGTAAGTAAGTAAAACATTTATTCACAACAATAACACAACAAAAAAAGATTTTTTTTTTATTTTTTTTTATGGCATAGAGTAGACAAACGAGCACACAGGCCACCTGATGCTAAGCGGAAACTGCGACCCATAGACATTCGCATTCACAACAATGCAGTGCAATCCTAAGACTGCAAATGCGTTGCCAACCCTGAGGACTAAGATGGAATGCCTCTATGCTAGTCATTTCACCGGCTCTCTTATCCCCAAACCGGAACACAACAATGCGAACACTGCTATATACACTGAAGTAACAATAAAAATGAGACGACATGTGCTAATGTTGCGAAACGGTCCCAACTCTGCATGTGCTGGCTGTGAAGGCCGGTCTCTGTCGCTAACTAGGATTAAAATAATAAAAGTATGTTCAAAACGGCTCAAAGATTCAGTTTGGTAGAACCGTGTGCAAAGTCTGTCCGTATCGCTATTTATCACCATCGTACCATGTAACTTGCCTGTATGCAGCAGTGTTTGCGTTCTTGTGTTCCGGTATGGAAGTAAGACAGCCGAAGTCTAACTTTAATCTATTTACAATCAGTGGCATGTGCCAGTTTGTATAAAAATGTTCAAAATTAAATATAAGTACTTCACTCTACTCTGAACTTACCTTTACTCGCAAAATATTCACAAATCCAGGGTTCTACACAATATCTCAAGCACGTTTCCGCAACGTTTTCATTTAGTGGATACCTAGTAGCAGAACAAAGAAAACGTTGGACCGGAACAGTCTTTGTCCGTGTGTTTATCGGTCAATTGTCAAAGCATTCTCCAACTTTGTTCCTAATCTACTTTATTTACTTACTTACCCGGCTGTTTTAAGTTTCGCTTTAGTTGGTTGAAACGTTACTAATGTGGTTATCTTCTATATAATAAAAATGAATCACTAAATGTGTTGCTAAGCGCAAAACTCGTGAACGCCTGAACCGATTTGGCTGATTTCTTTTTTGTTGCGTTTGCTATTGTCAGGATAAGGTTTATATGTAAAAAAAAAAAAAAAAATCCAAAGGGAACGTCGGAAATTTGCAGCGGGGCGAAGCCGCTGGCGGGCAGCTAGTTGGATTATAAAAATACAAATGTAAAATTATTTCCAGAATTGTAGTAATGGTACAAATAGGTTAGAAGTCATTGTTTACATTGTTTAGGGATAGTCCCTAGTGTGGTTAAGTATTGAACAATGAAGGGTTAACAGAATACCTACTGTCAACACATTATTTTTTAACTTTTTATATACATGTAAGTAGCCATTTATTTACTCTTTTGTCTCCTTATAAGTTTGTTTTTATGTAGAGAGATTCTTTTATCTGTAAATTCTCGCAATACGTGGCCGCTAAATTGACTCCGCCTTTTGGCAGCAGACACAAAGCTAACTCCCCACCGTACCTTTCCGAATCCGTCAGCAGAAGTAGTTCGGCTAAATTTATGTATTTTTTGTTGTAGGTGACCTTTTCCGCCGGGCATAATGCGGCCGGGCTGAATGCGGAGGTGTATTGAACGACTGCCCCCACATGTAACTTCTTAACCAAATTTCACTAGTGCTTCGATTGGGGACAACCTTTTTCTGTTTTCCTTCATTTTAGAAATTGTAAAACTTTCAACTACACACAATACAATACAATATAATATTCAATCACTAAATAAGAACTATTTTTCAAACAGATATAGACTAAGATATTCATTTATCTTATTGAGAAGCATATATTCAACGATGATACGACATGGCAGCCTTTAGTTTTTTTTGTATTATGTCGAATACTTTCATTTATTCAACCAGTCTCTGTTATTGCACATTTGTATGAAAAACACACACATTCTCGCAATCGCATAAGATTTGTATTCAGGAGATTTTTTTTCTGCTTTTACTTATTTATTTAGGAAACAAATAAACACATTTATAAATAGGTTTTATATGTAGGTTACTACAAAGGTGTGCATGAGTATAATGTAATGTATAATGTATAAAATTTGAATGTTACAATTGGATGGCAACTAATCATAAATTACAGCATTATAAGCATTTTTTATGCGACAGAGAATTCCACTTCCCCAAAGTGGACCGCGTCAATCGCAGGAGCGGGTCCAAAATTAAATTTAACATGTTTAGAAAAAGAGGTCTCTGCGAGGCCGGATAGCGTTTCTGCGACAGGCGTCAATCAGGGCTTGTCGGCTGACGTTGGACATCTGTTACGTTTCTTGTTACTGCGACCCGCGTCTTTGAAGAAATTACTTCTTACGTCCCCGTCGCTGCCAGCCAGTGACACACACCCTCGTTCCTGATCATTTCTGCGCTAAATGTGTTCCATTTCTCGACAATCACACAGTTCAGAGCCGAAAGCGTATCTTTTTCGTAGTTGAACTAACTTTCGTATCTCGTAACAAGCGACTCTCATCATAACGTAGTAAATAAAAAGAAATAAAATGCGCACTCAAGCAGGTACAAATGGTGTAATTAAAATTTATTGCTAGCTGTTGAACAAATGGGTCTCCTGAAAAAAATATGAAGACGGAAACATTCACGAAGCGTCGTCAGTTGAGAAATATACCTCATTAAGGAATGTTTAGTCGAGCTAATTTAACCAGAGGCCTAAGGTACCCCTGGGGAAATCAGGAGCTCTGTGCGTACTTGCAAAACTTTTTGGAGGATTTTGTTTTAATTATTAATATGTTTCATTTTATGTAGGTCTTATGTGCGATAGATTAAAACATTAAATTGTAAACAATCTTGTTGTTAACGGTATTTTTATTTAAATCATTATAATAATAGGATGGAAGGGCGAGTGGATATAAAGGTAAATCGCTTAGGTATTTGAACGAATGAGCCCGGTATTTCCCGGTAATTGGAGCTGTCGCGTGGACAAATGTCCTGTCCAACGTGTGCCAGATAGTCACTCTAACTGCCGCTATTAGCCCGGAGATAATCTTAAATTACTACCAACACAGTTGATTGTGGTCCTACTAAAATATTTGCAGTATATATAAAGAATACCAAAATTAGAATTCCTCTTTATTTTCCTAAATGAAGTCGTGAACGTTTTTTGCCTTTTTAGCCGACTGCCCAAGAAACAGGGTAGTTAATTTTTTTGGAGTGTATTGTAATTATTACGAAGTTTTTTTGGAATTGCTTTTTTTCAAGTGGTGTCATTGGCTTTATTTTTAACTTCGGTCTTATGATCATGACATTGTAAATATCTACTTACACATTTAGGACTTTTTCGTATGGGGTCAATTTTAAACAATAATTTCGTTTTCAGATATCAAGCAAACACTTTTTACTAATTTTCAAAGTCCAACTAGGTACATACCTAATTTATTCATGCTGCAAAGGTCAACATCCCTACAAGAGTCGCTAGGTATATCAAAATTGCTTTTTTTTTCACTTTTTGGAACTTAAATATGGAATCACTTATTAAAATTTTATGACGTTTAACTACTCGTATTGATCCTCTAGTTCAGGGATGAAGTAAATATGTGTGGCTATTGTATCGGTACATCTTCGATTTTTAAACGTAATTTTGTAAAGATAGCTCTCGAGATAGTATACATATACCTACACTGACCCGCAAAACTAAGTAACTAGTTTCGCGGGCCAGCGTATTTATAGGAAATTTAATAACGTAACTGTTCATTCAGGTATTTAATTTTGTATTAAACGGCTCGTATTTGGAACACCACTTTGTACGCTCCATCTCCATGCCTCAAATAGTCGACGTAGCTCAGGGTAGTGATTCTCTCAACAACGATGGTCGAACGGACGCACGAGTGAATGTCCAAGCGGCGAGTTTAAGTAGTCCCGTCAGTGCGAACAAAACATATTTTAACACGTACATTTACAATTTGGCAGCATGGTTTCTGCCGATGGATCGAACGTATAAGGCTGCTAAATTGAAAATGCACGCGCTAAAATGTGTTTTATTCGCTCTGACGGGACTACTTAAACTCGCCGCTGTGATTTCGCTCGTTCGTCCGACCGTCCGTTGTTTTTGAGAGAATAACACCCCAGAAAGCCGAGTTGGAGTGGGCTGGGTTGGTCGCGTCTAGCGTCTGCCACATGCCGAACTAATATTGTGGCCCAAAGTCCACAGAGTAGAAACACAACCACTCAAGACAGAAACGGGGAGACATCGATGAGTTTATTTATTTATTATTCAAAGAATATCTCTGACTAACAGCTTGATACCAAAGCGTCAGACACAGAATTACACAAATAAGTACTTCAAAATAAGCTATACAATATTGTTATACATATACACATCGCAAACAAAGCAGTAAAAACAATATTGTAAAAAATACTTAAAAAAGAAATGATTTTAAACTGTAATCGTCCTTGTGGATCAGTCTTGGAAGTAAAAGCGCCAGGCCCCGGGCTTGGGAGTTGGCTTCCTTTTATGAATACTGGCCAGGCACTACTTCAAGCTGCAACCCCACAGAGTAGAAGCGGTGCAATGCGGTGCATTCCCATACAAAAAAAACCACCACCACGCTGTGGAAACGCTTTCTTGGTATGGGAACGCGCCGCATTACGCCGCGCCTCCGCTCTAAGTGCGTTTACGGCCTAAAACAGGGAGACCTGGAAAACCTGGGATCTTTGCCAGGCATTTGAGACTGAAGAACAGAGTTTTACAATATTTATTTATTTAATCTTCATTGCCCAGAAAATCCCAAGTGTACTTATTGCCTAATAGCATTAACCGTTTATAAGATAGTGGTGCCGCTTGGATGTTTGTTGTGTTTGAATGTGTCCTTTATTTTGTTATTTATACATTAGAATTCGACATAAATTTAAATAATTAAACAATTGTGCCTATAGTGGGTACAATAATTTGTACCCATTAAAAAAAAATGGTTTATTTAAATTATTATTTTAGTTTTATCTTTACTCGTCTTCTGAATCCAGTTACTTCTCATTAATGTACCTAAATGTTGTTTAGCGTGTAAAACGAATCTTAAAGACTTAAGCGCTTGCCTCTTACCTACTCTAACACAGTCCCACAGATAAAGACAACAAATAAAACTATCGTATGATGTGTGTCAATACGCACGTAAATAACTGACCTCAACTTTTCTTTAGAATGGCGAGAAATTTATGACTTTTTCGAGTGTTTTAAATGTAGCATAAAATAAAATTAAAGTAGGAGCTAGAAGGTAACCATTAAAGTTCAAATGAATTGAAAGGAGAAGGATACAATTGTTTTTACCTTGTCAAATCTAAGTGTAACGAAACGTAACTTAAGTTAACATTTTAATAAAACCTCTGAGTACCGAAAAAAGAAAACTTCATCACCGAACTTTACAGCAAAGCTCGAGCTAATATACCTCTCAATTTCGTTTGTTAAAATTTACCTATACTCACAGTACCGTACGCTGGGACAAACAAAGTAGGGCATAACTTAATATAAAGCATGTTGGGATGTCCACAAACTTAGAGCGAGAGTTTCAAAGACAACCCCTCGAGTCTCCTTTATGCAAATCCCGGGTAATTTCTTTGGTGGGCGTCACTGTGGGACCCTTTGCCAAGATTACGTTGACTCCTCAACCGTGGCGTACGTCTTATTTCGCACTAGCTGATGGAATAATGTCACTCACAAGTTTAATAAACTATTAGACTCCCGCCATTTATGTTCCGAGAGGAAACTTGTGAAGAAGTAGTGTGATAAGCCTGATGCATAACTTATTTGGGTTAGTCGAGTTTAGTGGTTTTGATATCAGTTAAGTTTAATTTTTGTTTTATGAAGTCTACAAAAAAGAGCTTTTGTTACGTTTTCATGGCTTACACATACGAACGAGACTAAAAATAAAAAATAAAAATTGGAACGCAGTACCTACCTATTGATGATATAATCATGGTACTTGCAAGAAAAACTCTTCAGAAATTAAATCAAAATTACAGGCGCGAAAATATGCCTTGTGAAATACAGGCCATAATTTCGTGCCTGTAATTTGTATATATTTAATTTATGAAACATTAAACAAACGTTAACGTAACAGACATTTGAAATACACTCCACTCAAATATACTATCACATTAATACTATGTAATTTTGGGAATCATTAATAAAATGGGTGTACTGCCGTTTCGCCGAATTATGTTTCGTCAAATGATTCATTTCGTCAAATGTTTCATTTGGGCAAATGCTTTTTTTTCTAAAACTGTAAATATTTCAGGATTTATTTCAGGACCATCGTGTAGAACCCTATAGGTTAGGTTAGGTTAGTTTTTAAAAAATCCTGAAATATTTACAGATTTAGAAAAAAAAGCATTTGCCCAAATGAAACATTTGACGAAATGAATCATTTGACGAAACATAATTCGGCGAAACGCCAGAGAACCAATAAAATGTTTGTTAAGTGCTTGAACATGAATATAAACAAGCAAAACACTTACAAGTACCATCAGGCGACTGCTCTTGACTTGTTTGTCTCCGCTAGTCTGCCTCCATTTTAACATTAAAAAAAAACTAACAATAAATCATCTATTTTTGCAATGAGTACAAGCGTGACTCGTTTTTTAGGGATCCGTAGTCAAACTACGAACCCTTATAGTTTCGCCATGTCCGTCCGTCCGTCCGCAGTCTAGCTCAGAGACTTAGTCCTAGAAAGCTGTAATTTGGCATGAATGTACGTATTAGTCACGCCAACAAAGTAATAAAATAAAATCATGGGGAATAAAAAAGTGTACCTCCCCTACACGTGACGTGGGGATGTTTTTTTTTTCTTGTCTACCCCATAGTCTCGGGTGTCGCTGGATAGGTATTTTATAATATTGCGGGTTTGTAAAAACAATTTCTCGATTAAGGGATCCGTTTATGAAATAGTACCTAAGCTTTAAAGCGCTAATTTTTTTAGAGTCAAGTGTCCCCCCCCCCCTCCCCTCTACAGCCAAAAATACGAATGCTAAAAATGTAATGAAAGCGAATATAACGAATTTAGACTGAGACTTGACTTTGACTTTACATACATACATTAACTCACGCCTTTATTCCCAGAGTGGGGTAGGCAGAGCTACAGAATTACCAAGAACTCTAAAAACTTGTGGATAATTCTGTAACCGCATTTTGCACACTTAGGCTAAGATGTTTACCAGTGTATTAGTGACAGGTTGCAAGCCCATCGCCTAACAGTATTATACGCCTTTATTCCCTTAGCCGTCTCTTACGACATCCACGGGAAGACATGGAGTGGCACTATTCTAACCCGGCAACCACACGGGTAAAGTGTTTATACCTACTAAACATCAAATAGCTTTAAATAGAAAACTACTTAGTTCATGCATGTGTTTTTTTTAAATAGTGTTTTGTGTTTATCGTAACGGCTTCGGAACCCTACATTGAGCATGGTCCGTTATGCTCTTGCCCGGTTTTTTCCATAGAAATTTAGACTGGTTCTATTGTTCTTGTATATTTTTTCTAAATCTAAGCAGCTTTTAGTAAGTTCGACACGAAAGTATTTTGAGACATTTTACGAGTAACTCGTAACTGTCAAAACCAACAGTGATGTAATTCCCTAACGCAATAGCGTAGAGCTCGTTGGGGAGTTCCCCGACTTTCCATTATATGTTGACTTCCGGAATAGTGGCATTGTTTGAAATCAGATTACTTTGATTTGTTACTTTTCTTTACACGTGTATGGTGGTTATTGCATAATGGAAGACGCTAATGTCTGGGTTGCGAGCCGCCAAGCCAGGTTTCATAATGAGATCACACGAGTGTTAAATTTTAAACTATGCACAGTCGCAGACATCAGTTTACATACTTCAATTTCTTTGTAATTGTTGTAATTTTTCTGAATTAAAATGAAACGTCAGAATCATAAAAAATTGCGACAAATAAAATATCGGCACTTACCAGAGCTGCCGTACAAGAAGAGAAGGATCTTAAATGGTTTAGGGTTGATTCTTCAAAGATATTCCAAATTTGAAGTCTTTAAAGTGTCAATACTATAATTTTGACTTTATAATACCGATGCAAATAAAAATATTTTTATCTGTCGTTCCAATATTCTGAAAACGGTTTTACTTTAGGATGTATTTATAAACAATAGTTTACAAAGACTAATTAAGCTGTCTGTCCATATACTGCATAAGCTAAATAAATGCTTCTGATTCATACTTTTTACCCACAACACCTTATTATTTAAAGACTTGAATCACATGTAAAATCGCTATCCTTGTTAATATGTTCAAAATAAGTGGTATTTGGATTATTTGAATATCAAAAATAAACATACAAATACAATATCAATTACTACACGACATCGTGAGAGTGTTTTCTTACATTATGCCTTCGGAGGTGCTCTTAAGAGATTTTCCGCGCCACTTTCGCCTTTTCTCGGCACTGGGATTGCATTCACACAACACGAGTTAAATTCCTACGCGCACTCTAAAGTTTTACAAATCGCGTTTTATGGAACGGTTAAATGCAGCTACCCTTGTCTTATTTTCTTTCTTTTTCACGGAAACATAAAATATTTAATAGCTTATCCTTCACTGAATTCCACTACTAGGGTACGAGTTATAAAAAGCACTTTCATATGTTAAAAAAGCGTATGCGGCACCCCATTTAAAGAGTTTTTATTTTAACAGTCAAGCTATCATTACAATATTCCTAAAACAAGTGGGTTATGACACCAATTTTCGTTTTCAAAAATTCGAATCACATGTGGCTAAATATGTACGTACATGAAGAGAATTATGCAGCTTCAAAGTAAAGGACTGTATACTGATCAACGTATTGACTAATTGATGACAAAAGCGACGCATGCTGTATCGCTATGGGCGGGGTAGCGACGCGGCACTGATGCAGACTTGAGGCCGCCGCTCTATCGGATCCTGCCGCCAGCCGATATCGAAGCTGCACTATCATTTCAATATGCAACACTACACCCTCTTGCTCCATTACTATACACACACTATACACAATTTATTAATCAAGCTTAGCTAACGCCCGTGCAATTTCAAATTTAGAAGTCATTATACCTAACACCATTTTCTGATAAGTCTCATTACGTTGAAAATTACAGCGGACATAAATTTAACGATTTTAGGAAAAATTGGCTCGCACCTGTGCTACGTGGAGGCACGAAAATGAACGCTATTATCCCACACCATAATCTTAAATCACTTCGGCTTAGTGTTTCGATTACAGACAAAGGTTCGGTAGAAAAACCCACATTATGATGGTAGTTGAATAATTGTGTAGATAAGTGAAATTGATGGCTTTCCGTTTTTATTCAGGGCTAATGGAACAATAGATTTTCTTGAATGTGCAATTGTGGAATGTTTTGTGCTTTAAGGCGCAATTTCATTCGGATTTAGCCCACATGCTTGTAGCAATCCATTGCCGAGTTGTTTTGACATTATCGAGCCGGGATCTATTGCAGCGATGCAATGTATCACGAAAAGCATGCGGGCTATCGACCAATGAAACTGAGCCTTAATGTTATTTCTAGATAGAGTAAAATACAATATGTGAAAAATAGAGACAAAGCTAAAGAGTTAATTCTCATTTTAGCTCGAGCCCTCGGTGCCTGCCGATGAAGGTAACGAAATAAAACTGCCCGTATGAGGAAAGCCATGTGCAACGCAGAATTTTGGCGGAGGCCGGCCAGTAGTTCCCGCCGCGCCCACTCGCATGCTGAATAATACGCACTAGCTCAAAACGTATATGGTATGTGTTACTGTTGTTGTAATACATAGAGAAATTCAATAAATGGCTACCTTATTACATACATACATACATACATACATACATGCAGAGTGGGGTAGCCAGAGCTACAGAATTACCAGCAACTTTAAAAACTTGTTAATAATTCAGTAACCACATTTTGCACAAATAGGCTGAGATGTTTATACCAACGTACGTACAACGTACGTACGTAGTACGTTGTGCGTACTAGTGACAGGTTGCAAGTCCATCGCCTAAAGGAAGATACTAGAAGTAACCAAACCTAACCTAACCTAACCTAACAGTAGATACTAGAAAGCTATATTCCCTTAGTCGCCTCTTACGACATCCACGGGAAGACATAGAGTGGCACTATTCTACCCGGCAACCACACGAAAAACTTCCTAGCTACGTTAATAAGGATTGGATATCAAGTTTCAGAATCACAAATGCCAATGAATGCAAAGGTGTACCTTAAGGTAGCGTTCTCTGCCAGTATCATTAAAATCTTAATAACTGCTAACCAAATGAGGGTGAATTTTTAGAGACGTTTTTAAGCTGTCCCAAGGCTTTAAAAAAATAACTAGTGAACAAACTACGATAAATATATTTTTAATACATTAAACAGGATAAAATACGACGAGGCATAATATTATAAACACTCTTGTTTTAAACAATAGCTGGAAAAAAAATAACGAAATTTCAGATTACTAGGAGCAGCAAGTCTGTGAGGCTTGTCCCACTCGCGATTTCCTCCACTTAAATTATTATAACTTTACTTCAAGTCAACTTATCGATAAGTTGTATACATTATTAGAAAGAAGAATAAACAACGCATTTAAATAAATATTACTCATTGCTAATATTTCTTTATTTAAAATTATTTAGACCATTTTGTCTTTGTCCCACGATTAGCAACAAATTCGTAACGTTCAAACACCTGCTGTTACCTGATTGGTCGACTAACCTACCACTATCTTTGCGATCCTATTGAGTCGACCGTTAGTTGTGCTTCGGCCATTGTGTGGAGCGAACACGCTGTTGCCAAGCATTCCGACTCTGTTGAGGTAAGTCCTTCACACGATCTATTTGGTTCTCTTAATCGTCATTTCCGTGGATTGTTGTATAAGGATGTACAATATCTTATTTCAGTTCATATTTTTATATTTAATAGGAAACGTTGTTATCATTTATGAGAATTTGGTGTATATTTTTTTGCTTTATTTGTTTAGTAGTTATTTTAAAAATACTTAGTTGTCGTCATCTCGGTGGCACTATTTCGGTGGCATTCTCATCCACCGAAATGACGAATTTGGCACCGAAATGACGATTGACGTTATAATATGTACAAAATGCACTTAAATGCATTATTACCACTGTTAAAATTATTATCACTGTAAATAGTGATATGTTAGTGTCACCATGATATCCAAAACACGTCTAATGGGCATAGCCCTGTTTCAGAAATCATTACGATTGCTCCTGTGCTAGCAACAAACTATCCCTTCTATATAAAAACGAAAGTTTATTGGTTGTGGTTCGTCTGTCTGTCTGCCTTAATAACTGTTTAATGCTTATCATAATGTAAAATCAAAAAATATACGATAACAGAATTCATAACATTAAATATTTAAAACTTTAATTTGGGCTGAAATGGGGTAGATTTATTAATTCAACAATTCATTATATTTTTTAAGGTAAAACAAGAAAAATCGTTAAGACAAAGAAAGACAGAAAGGAGCAGTTGGAAAAAAAGAAACTTGCTGAGAGAATTAGAAAAGCTAAAATAAAAAATAATCCCGAAAAGTATGAACAATATTTAAAAAAAGACAGAGAAAGATACTATAAAAGTAAATCAAGTAAACGCATTATTTCAATAGCACAGCTATCTCAAAATAAAAGACATGCTATAAGAGAGAAAAACTTTTTCAGAAATGCTCAGTTAACTTATTAATGTACTCAATAGGCCTTCTTACATAATATATTCGCGATTTTACTTATAAATCAGTTTGTAATATATAATTTCACATTGATTTTCTAAGCAGCCGTCATTTCGGTGCCACTGCCATAATTTCGGTGGAGATTTTTTTTTTTAATTTAATTTCTACTAAATTACTGACCTGAAATGGGTGCCTCATGTATATTTATCATTCTTAATTGAATCTTTAACCTATAAAATTATAATTATCATCAAAAACTAAAAATAAAAAATTGCCACCGAAATGACGAAAAACGATGGCTTCAAAAATCCACCCATGAATACATTGAATAATTTAAACCATATTCTGGATCGGGAATGAAAGGGTTATCTTATCCTGTAATATTTACGTCATGTTCTGGAAAACCGTGTATTTACATAAGTCTTATTGTAATTAAATTAGATTGTAAACCTACCACCACGGATCCCTCCGGTAAAATTAGTAATATCCTGTATTTAGTAATGTTAGTAACTCCTTTGTAGAATTGGAAAAAACAAAAATAAATTACTTCTGTTCCCGATCGGTTCTGCGACTCGATGAACTATTTGCCTTTCTCTCCCTATATTTACCCCACTTCAGACATTTGTACACATTCTTGATATCGGATTAATTGTAGGTCATTTAACGTTCGAGACTCTTCCAAAAAAGCTTATAATTTCAACATAAAATTAACCTATTTACGGATCTACTTGTATCGTCTGGCCCTGGAGTTGGACTGAATTTCTGACAAAGGGTCTAGCTAGACTAACTTCAGAAGACGAACTATATTTGGTGCTAAAACTAGCAGAATAGATTCCCAGTTTATCTAGGTAATGATTATCTCTGGGCATTGGATTTATAGGTAAATAGTATTCTCTAGCTCTGAATAACCAAAAAAACATCAAACCGCATTTGGCTGGTAGGTAATACAACCAAATATAGCGGTTTGTTTCGGTAATTTCTACCTAAGTAATTTCATATCAAGGGCCAAATCTTAAGTAGGTACCCGACGTGTTTGCATGACTCTATGTATGAACGTGGAAGAAGCTAAAGAGATTTGTCAGGATTGCAGCTGGTGGAAAGAAGTGGTTTCTGCCTACCCCTCTGGGAAACAGGAGTGATTTAATTTAATTTCATGCAATTTCGTACGTTTGAACTGTCGTTGTTCATTTGTCGTTCGCCTAAGTGAGCAAAATGTGGTTGCGGAATTATCGACAAGTTTTTGGAGTTGTTGGAGATTCTGTGGCTCTGCCTACCCCGCTCTGGGAATAAAGGCGTGAGTATATGTATGTATGACATTTCGTTTTCATTATGATTTTCTAACAAATTCTAACAATTTCTAATATATCTGTCAAAGTGGTTCCTGACCTTAGAAAAAAATACTAACCTAAATATTGCAGTAAACCTCTTTATAATGTATCCTTTATTTCATAAATAGGTACAGTTTACAAAGAATTACCCAAGGTATAGCATTTTTTTCCGACTGTATGTATGTTTGTATGAATGGTTCTTCGATCCCGTCTAGAGGCTGAACGAGATTTTTTTAATGCGAATTTGACAATATATAGACGAAAATATCAAAACAAGCACTGGGGTTTTTGAAGTTTGCTTTGTGTTTGATTTATTTCACTGAATGCTGCAATTGTTTGATAAGGTTTAATTTAAACACGAAAAAAATCGAGCAAAAGCATGTCGGACCGATCAGTTTAGGGCTCCGAAACAGTTACCTACTACAAACACAAAAAACTATCTCAAAATACAATAAGTGTGAACTATTTTTTTATGAAAACTCAAAGTGGTTTTAGAGAGCTAGCATTTTTTTTTAATTATTTATATTATAACATTGTCGGCGTAGTGTAATAACTATGCCAAATTACAGCTTTGTACCTAGTACCAAGAATCTCTGAGTTAAACCGTGATGAGGATAGACGGACAAACGGATATACTTGTTGACTACGGAACCCTAAAAACAAACGTCATAATCTATACATCATATGTAACAACTTATGATTATTATTAGAATAAATACAATAGAACATGGTGTTAGGTGTTAACTTTTTACGGTTAAAATTGTCATTAACGCTCTCCATCTTAGATGCGCGTTGTTTTAACAAAAACACAAGCCAAACATACGCATTTATGCTATTTAGGTACATTTTAAACATGTATAACTAAGTATCAACAAACGTTGGCGCTTCGTAAAGCGAAATTCGATTAGACCGTACACGTACACGTATACGTAGCACCTTAGCGGGGCGCGGCGTACGCGGCAATCCGCGCCGCCGCTCGCAACGCACACAACTTTTCTCGTTATGCCCCATGGAGTTGTTTTGAGATTTGCAGAAGCTCCGCAGTGCATGGAGCACAATGGCTCGTCCGTATCCTCTTTGCGGGACACGTTTATTTGGACTTTTTGCCGGAGCTTCGGAACAGTTGGTCGCGGGGCACGTGCGCCCGCTCGTCGCGAACGCGTTTAGAATTCAATATCCCTATTTCACGTAGCCTTTTGCACATACATTAAATAACCTACAGATGCCCGGCTTTGTAAGCTATTGGTGATGATTTACTGATATTGCACAGGTTCTGCAGCTGTTTTGACTTGCTTAGTACATTTATAAAAACGATTGTGTCTTCACAAAGTGTCATCTCGATTGAAATACCTGATCATATTTTCACGACTGTTTGAACCGGCGGAGGAAAATATAAAGTACCTACCAAAATAAAATGATGCACTGTCGTGTAACTTTAATCACAATTATAGCACTAAATTAATATGCATAGCTTCCTTGTGGTGAGATGAAAAAAAATGATAGTTACCAACTTGCATTACCCACCCAGGATGAGTTTACTCTGCGCAGTATATAGGTCGTATTAAAATTCTGTAGCTGGAGCTTTTTCCTTTTAATTGCATGCAGCGCGGGAGCTCAAACTTTACAATTTCATTACACTTACCAGTAAATTCATTCGGGTCTAGTCACGGCTCAAAGCTACGTCAGTCGAACTGTAAACCTGCGAGGCGGAACATTATTAAGTTAAGAAAGGTGGGTTTGGCGTAGGTAGTTACAGATTTGATTTAACTTTTTGTGTTATTAACTTATTTGAAATATTTAGGGGATCGTATCATTATAAAAGTTTAAAATGAATAATGGTCATTACATAGTGATCACTTCAAAAAAATAGTCGCCTTCTCAATCAAAGTGTGTATGTGTATAAAAAGTAATCGTATCTTAAAATATATGTAATAGGTAAACTCATAATGGTCATAAAATATACAGATTTTATTTTTGATACCTTAAACATTACAGGATTTTCAAAACGACATTGCATAGAACCCATTAAGTTAGCTAAGGGTGGTTTTATAACAATGCTGAATCGATCACAATTTCAGAAAAAAAAAATGTACTTACTAGCGACCCGGCCTCGATAAATGGGCTATGTACCACTGAGATATTTTTTTATATTGGACCAGTAGTTTCTGAGATTAGCGCGTTTAAGCAAACAAAAAACAAAGAATCAAACTCTTCAGCTTTATAATATTAGTCTAGATTTTGAACTTTAATTATCAGTTGTTATCTCCTGTTACTTACTGTTACAACGCGGTATATTCAAACTATTCAATAAATTATCGGTAATAAATTTCTGTCATTCATCTTACCTTACCTAAAAAAAACCTCAGAATTAAAATAAACCTTTGTTTGTAGTCGTATACTTAATAACAAGATGCAACTATAACAGAACACCTAACTTGCAAATGTCTCGGTAATAAGTCTTGTGTAACGTACAATTTCTCAACACTGCATTTCATAAACTATTTCGAGAAAATTCGGCGAGTTCATTTGTATGCGAAACGCTCGGAGTCTGGCGTTAATGAGCTGAGTTACATAATTTTAAATTGACTCGTAACTACCGCTTGAAGGAGAAAGAAAACGTTTTAATTGAATCTAAGCAGCTCACGTAGGGCTGCCGTAAAACGTTTATGTTTAACATTAAACACGAGTAACTGGAATAGAGTACTGTCTTTAACGCGCCCCACTCGCCACTGAACTAACACTTAAACGTTTTAACGTCGACTTTACAGTCATTGGCGCTTTGTTAGTCGTAAAACACTAGTAATCTTGTCCAATGCATTTTATAAGTTAAAGACAAAGTGTAATTAACACAGTAAAGTGCCTCTATTATATATTGTGTTATCAAAATTCATCTTGCTCTCAAAATCATAACTATTTATTAATTTTTCAAGTGATTGAAGATATGGATGAAAATGAACTGTGCACTGAAATTTTAAGGAACCAGCTTGCAAAATAGCCATTAGCGGACACGGATATTTTTGCCATTGCATGTCATTGATTTACTACCGATAATTTATTAAATGAAGAATTTAATCTATATTGTCAACGTTTTGATAGCTCTTATTTACTTGTCAGTGATGGTGGCCAAGTTAAAAACAACACGATAACACGTTAAAAGCGATATGGTTTCAGTCAGTACAATAGTGCCGCTGAATCTACTCGTATGTCCGCGATTTTACACATTATCGCTTCCCTTTTTTCACTTGTCTTTTTCTCATATTAAATTGATTCAGTTACATCATATGAATTGTTACGTTCAGAAATAGGATCCGTCTATCTAATGGTGCACGTATCGAACCCGGCGAAGTGGTCAGCGCGCATTGTGTGCCAAATGGGTAAACTTGGATGGAAATCGCCGCGGTGGCACGCTACACTGCCTGTACGGTCGCACATAATGTGTATTGTTGGATGAAATTTAACTTGTTATTAACTTTCAAACAAAAATTATAAGTTAGATAAAAACCCCTGATATACCAAAGGTTTCATCATTGTTGGGATCAGCCCCATGAATAACTTTCAAATGGCCGGTCCTCCTCGTAAATGTACCGACATGATACCATCATAGTAATCAGAAGTGCAATAGCCGCAAGGTCAGTCTGAAGTAGTAAGTACATGCTCTCATGCAGGATATTCCGTATTACAACACTAACTTCTCCAAGCCGGTTACGCTCTTATGTTTCCTCTGGTATTATTACTGAGGGCCCAGACACGATGCACTACGCTAGCTAGCGTTTCACTTCGTTTAGTTTTTAAACCAATCGCGTCACTGGTAGATGACGTGATACGAAAAGTCACGTGATGTGCCAGTGACGAGATTGGTTTAAAAACTAAACGAATAGAAACGATAGTTAGGGTAATGCATCTGGTGTTCACAGCAGTGATTCTTCACGTCATCTACAAGTGTCTTGCTCGCATGTTCATTTAGCCTCTTCTTTTATAAAATGAACCTATGTAGGTATTTGACGACGCACTGGCCTAGTTGGTAGTGACTGCCTGCGAAGCTAGCGGTAACGGGTTCAAATCCCGGTAAACAGCAGATATTTGTGTGATGAGCACGAATAGTTGTCTCTGAGTCATGGATGTTTTCTATGTATTTACATAATTATATATTTCGGTATATAAGTATTTATATCGTTATCTAGTACCCATAGCACAAGCCTAGAGCTTAGTACGAGACTATGTCAATTGGTGTGATATTGTCCCCTGATGTTTATTATTATTTAATTAATACAAAATAAGTGCATTTCATCACTAGCGGATGCATCACAGCGATTTCAATACGAAGCGATGAAAGACATTGGCATAATATGTCTCTAACCTTCACTTTCACAGTCATTGCTGCTATAAAACATCATTATCGATAGAAAGCAATTTTTTTTTTCATAGTTGTTAAAACATAAAATATGAAAAAAATCCTTGCATGCGACGAATGCGTTTTTCATTATGTGGCACGGTACTGGTACGGTCACGAGCGTTAATTTGGGACCCATTTCAAGAAAAATATGCTTGAAGTCGTCAATGTCATTAGAGATGTCAAGTCATTTGTAACTTTTAGGAAACTCAACCTTATTGTTGTAGAATGTCAGCTTGACTTTGGACCTAAGGTAGGTACCAAATTAAATCTCGTGACTGTACGGCTGCGGCAGCCGGGGAAGCGACAATGTATGAAACCGTGCTTTCGCTGCCATACCGTCGACGTATCGGCCAGTGTAAAAACGGGGCATATATCTTTATTCGTTTTTGTTTCCCGGCTGCTGGACTGGCGCCGGTGGCGATCCGGCACTGAAAAGAAAAACCGCTTGATTGAGTGAAAACACTTCTTTATCAATGCGGAAATAAATAACAAATCCTGAAGAAACCACTTCAGTTTTCATAAATATACTACACTTGACACCTTAAGGTACTAAACGTATTCTTAAATACATTCAATAAAACAAGACTTCTCAGAAAAATCTTAAAACCACAAAACCAAGTATCACTAGAAGAAACTGAAACCGTCGTTACTCAGAAAAAGTTCATCACAAATCCAAGGCGTAAAAACAGGTTTTCCGAAGAATAATTTTGAGGTCAGCAGAGCGTATGCGCGTCGCGTCTACAAGCAGGAAGACAATGGGACGCTCAGGTTGCTTGCGTTGCAACTCGCCTCTCCCAAGAACAAAGACATATCTGCATTTTGATATCTGGAACATATTAAACCCTTCAGAGTTGTATATAGGGTGGCTTACGCAATAAGACAACTACAAGACATGCGCCCTTTTTCGTAAGGAGAGGAGACTTGCGACAATACTTGCCAAACCTTTCTCATTTCGTTTTTGTTTCGTTCGTTGTCGTGGGCGCAGATGCTGCGAGCGCGTCGGCTCATCTACGGATTAGTACCCCTTCGGTTTACATGTTATTTCACGAAACTGCCGAAACTTTTGCAAGCCATGTTTGAAGATATTGTGGTCTTACCCTGCTGCAAGCAAGCAACTATACTCAATGGTAGTAATGCGTATTAAATTCGCCATTTGTGCTTATTTTTATGCAAAACCTATAGATATTTTTAGTACACATATTATCCACGATAACGCCCTTAGCCTTGTAGAGCCAGCAGGGTCCTGTGAGGCTAGACAAGTTCCTTACATATATACATACATAAACTCACGCCTTTATTCCCAGAGTGGGGTAGGCAGAGCTACAGAATTACCAACAACTCTAAAAACTGGTTAATAATTCTGTAACCACATTTTGCAACAAGTTACTTATCCTTAACGAAAATGATTTTAGAAAATTGACGAATTGTATTGAATTGTTGTAGGCGTCTGACCGCTTACGTTAATCCTATACATTTTGGATACGATAACGAATGCCAAATACTTCTTATCTAGCTCGTCTGCTTATCTGTCATATTTGTGCGATGAGCGCGACTGATGATTTTGAATGTATTCATATAGAAGTAAGTATGTTAATCGTTCTTTAATACTCATAATACAAGCCTAGAGCTTAGTATGGGACTTGGTCAATTTGTGTTAGGTAGTCCCTTACCTACTTATTTTACTCTTTTGTATGGATGATAAATCAGAAAAAAAATGTTAAATGAAAGCAAATCTACCGATTTTTTAAGAAAAACCAACCATCACAACTAAAGTGTCTATACATACTAAAATCATTTATGACATCACAAAATAACTTTAAATAGAGAATAAGTTCATACTGCATATTTAATAGAGAATTAGTGTGTATGTAATATGTAGGTTCAAGATAGATTTTGTTCAGTATCTAACGGCTGCGGAACCCTACACTGAGGATAGTCAGACTTGCTCTTTCCCGGTTTTTTTTTAAAGTTTGGCAGATGTTTACGCTTAAGTACCTAAGAACCCTACCTCATCCTCATCCTATTCAGGATGTAAATAATGGCCTACCGAAATCTGAGACAGCTGTTTTGGATCGTTATACTTACGTACAATACAATAAATGATTTTTGTAAATGATATTTTTCCATCTTACTTATAAATTCAGACTCTTACTGCGTTAAAATGGCTAAAAGCTGTAGAAACGGCGTGCAGCGTATCTGAAATACGTGCAAATGCTCCTGATATTTCGCACCATAATACGTCCAATCAAATAAATTATTTGGCTCTAAATTTTAACTGACAATGTCATTCTATTTTATACAAAAAAAGTGTTGAAAATATACAATTCGCTTAGTCCGGAATAATAGAAACTGTAAAATAAAAACGAATAAACTTCCAGTGCTAATTCGTATTCGAAAAAACCGTTGCAAACAGTTCGGGGATATTTTTTTGTTCGTATGTATGAGCAAATTTAACGCAACCACGGCTTAAAATATTTGAATATTCCCATTTGTTCCATATACCAGTACCAATTTTGTATTGAACTTTGAAGGACGCCTATGTATATATTGTCTATTGTAAATTAAATCTCAACACAAGACACTTTTTTGTTTTTTGGAAAACATAGAAATCATTCAAAGGTGGGCCACTCGTTAACATTTCGAGTAGACAACCGGATTAATTTTAAGCTTTACTTTAAAAAAAATGGACGGTCTTGTTAACTTCCGTTAACTTTCCATAGTTCCGTAAATCATTAATTAACCCTTCGTATGCTTAGGCACGGATCCGTGCTCAAAGTTTGGGTATCTTTTTGTATTTTTTTAAGCTTAATTTTATGGACTGTATCGTAATCAGAAGAGACTAGAACTTGGTACTTTTTTGACCTCCCGCATACGAGGGGTGTATTTACTATTTGCTAAAAACATACCGCTCCGCCGCAAAAAAAACACGACGTACTGAAACAAGTGCGGCGAGTGCTTAAATAATAATAATTCTTCTTCTCTTCTTCTTCCACAGCATTTATTTAGATGCCCACTGTTGGGTATATGCCTCTCCAATTCTTTTCCATTTTGCCCTGTTTTGAGTTAGTCTGGTCCATAGAGGGCCAGCATTCTCTCTAATGTCATCAGACCATCGAGCTGGTGGCCTGCCAACACTTCTCTTTCCCACCCAGGGCCTCCAGACTGCAACGCATTTACTCCATCTATTGTCATCCCTACGAAATAGGTGACCTGCCCATGTCCATTTGAGTTTGGCAACACGGTGCCCCACGTCAGTGATTTTAGTGCGTGCTCTTATGGTCTCGTTCCTGACCCTATCTCGTAGGGATATTCCGAGCATCTTGCGTTCCATTTTCCGCTGGGTAACTTTGAGCTTTTGTATTAGGCCTATGGTCAGATGCCATGTTTCACACCCATGCGTCATTACCGGCAGAACACATTGGTCGAACACTCTCGTTTTCAGTGTCTGTGGGATGTTAGCCTTAAACACATGGTTCAGTTTTCCAAACGCACCCCAGCTGAGCTGTATTCTGCGGTCTATTTCGGTCTTCAATGAGTCGCGGCCCATTCGTATCATCTGCCCTAAGTATACATATTCCTCCACTTGTTCCAGTGCCATATTTTCGAATGATATGGGAGATAGGGACATATCGGCGGTAGCCATCACTTTAGTCTTGTCCATATTCATTTTGAGCCCGACGAGCAGCGATGCCTGATGTAGTTCTTCTATCATGCTCCGTAGGTCTTGTGCGGTATCTGCGATTATGACTATGTCATCCGCATAACGGAGGTGGTTTAGGAAAGACCCGTCAACGTTTATGCCCCTCCCCTCCCAATCAAGTGTTTTGAAGACGTCTTCAATCGCCGCATTAAATAATTTTGGTGATATCACGTCGCCCTGTCGAACACCTCTCTGGATTGGGATAGGGTTCGTGTGGCTCTTTAGCTGGACTGTCATCTTTGCAGACTCATATAGTCCGTCGAGGATAGCTATATACCGGTCATCTATTTGACATCTTCTTAGGGAGTTTGTAACGGCCCAGTGTTCCACGGAGTCAAACGCCTTTTCATAGTCCACAAATCCAAGGCAGAGCGGCCTGTTGTACTCTTCGGACTTCTGAATGAGCTGCCTAAGTGTGAATATGTGATCTATTGTTCCGAACCCCCTCCTAAATCCGGCTTGCTCCCTAGGTTGGTACTCATCAAACCGCTTCGACAGCCGCGTAGTCAGTATCCGCGAAAAGACCTTATAAACCTGGCTTAGAAGGGATATGGGCCGATAGTTTTTGAGTTGGGTCTTGTCACCTTTCTTATGAAACAATACCACAATGCTGTTAGTCCACTCAGATGGAATTGAGCCAGTGTATAGGACCTCATTAAACAGAAGACTCAGCTCTTTCAACACCGCTCTGCCTCCAGCCTTCAGCAGTTCCACTGTGACTTCATCTCCACCAGGAGCCTTATTCTTTTTCAGACGTTTTAGAGCACCCTGGATCTCCGAACTTGAAATCTCCGGGAGGCTATCGGAGAAGTATCTAAATGGTGGTGCCCGCTTCTCTTCTGGATCTTCGAACTCTGAAGCTGTTGATGCATATAGCTCACTGTAGAATTGTTCGGTGATGGTTTGAATGTCAGCGACGTCTGATGTTATAACACCACTTTTGTCCCTCAGCGTATTCGGATGGTTAATGCCCCCAGATCTCTGAAACACTTTCATTCCTCTGTTGTTCTCGATTAACTCCTTAATTTGCACAACGTTTCGCTGACGGATTTCACGCCGTAACGTCCTGCTAATTTGTCGGTTCAAAAGTCTGTGGGCCTTATCGTTAAAGTCTCCGGCCAGTATCTTGCGACGTTCTTCCATCAGGGCTCTCACCTCGTCCGATATACAAAGCTGGGTTTTCGGTTTATTCTTGAAGTGTTTTTGTGCTGTGTAAGTTAGAGTAGAAACGAATCTGTCATATTTCCCTTGCAGGTCATCCTCGAAATGCTGGATAGCGGATCTTTGTAGTGCATTATTCAGCTTCTCCTCCAGCTCTTCGTCTGGTACTCCTGGTATGCACAGATTGCCCAACTTTCTTTTCACCAGTTTTAACCTCTCAAGTTTCGTATTGATCACAACATGTCCACGGACTAACCTATGATCGCTGCTGATAATAATTAAGTATTAACAAATACACCCTTCTTTTATTTATACCAAAAAAAAGTTAATTTTGGACGCAACGACACGTAAAATGTAAGTTCTATCACGAGTTAACGATTAACCTTAACTCCCATTAAATGTATCCTTTATTGTTCTACAAAGTTAACTTTTAAGTAACTGATTAGCGATTAACGAAGTTAACTATTTGATTAACGCTGCCCAGCTATCAAATCATCCCAAATAATGTTGCTCTCATGCAATATTGCGTCAGGTTATAGTTATTTTCCGCATTATGGTTCTTGTTAATTGGGATACCGATGTAGGAAGCCTCTGTGGTCGGGTTTGCCGCGCACGAGGGCGGCGCGTGGCATGTGTCATTTACGTACGTTGCCGCGAAACTGCGAGTTAGCACAATGTCTGACTTAAAAAAAGGTTAAAACTTAAGTTTAATTTAATTATTTTTAATATTGGCGTGCATTGATATCATACATTAAGGATTTGTTTATTTTCTTGGTAGTGCCTCAATAAAGATAGATAACACACTTAATTAATTTAAGTGTAAAAGTGCCCGTGCGGCCTACTTACTGAATAAACATCTTTTATCATTCTTCTTTTCTTTTTCTCCTACTTGCTAGTATTAAGATACAAACAAATAAATTCTGATCTCTGCAATACAAATAGGTACTTACTTGATTTCAACTCGGATATGGAAAAAACGGTCAAGAGATATTGAAGTTTAAGTAGTTTTTATTAGAGAGGCACTATTATAATGACGATGAACTTATTTCGCTTTAGTTTAGGGCAACAGTAACTAAGGGAAAATGTCACGGATTGTATTAAAAGTTTCCCTCACAATACAAATAGCTCACAAGCAAGTAAATTCGGCTTCATTTCAATGCATCCTAAAACAACTTGCAATTGTAGGTAAAGCTCTCGCAGCTTTGTATCCACAAAAAGTTTAGACAATGATACGTTGACGACGCGACATAGCTCTAATGGACAGCTAGATAGTACTTTAGTTTAGTTTTAAAAGTTTATTACGTAAGTTAGTCTATTTATCTAACGTCAGACTTATTTAATCTTGCTAACGTAATAAACTTTTGAGTGTGAATCGTATCCGATCCCAAAGGAATAACGATAATCGAAATCCACCCGGACGCAGGCGTAGGTAGAAGCTAGTATCTAAATGGATTTATTTAAATGGTATTTATAGAATGGAATCTTCTGTAAATCCCTAGATTGTTTGTGAAACTGAACTTGATGGCTAACAAAAACCGCTAAATTCGAAACTCCGGATGCCGACTCCAAGAAAAAGGGATGGAGCTAACGCAACTTCGAACTTCGAGTTTTAAAGTAGGTCCTCTGTGTCCTTTGCTGGATTGCAGATTGTCTTAATCGCTGCTGCGATCGACTGGACACAAGATCACATACATGTTGACGGTCGGGGTTGACGTATTCTGTTGTTCTCTATACGAATTCACAAAAATAACTGTTTTTTCTATGTACTATGTACCATAACGAGGATTAGTAGTAAGTAGTAATGTTTGCTTAGTAATAATAATGTTTAATCCACACTGTCGAATTAGGTAAGCCTGTAAGGATAGTTCTGTGTAAGTTAATAAATAAATAAATAAAAGCGGAGGATAATCGGCGGATCTTCAGTACCTATGTTTATACACATCCATACAAAATCCAACTACATACATACATACATACATACCGTCACGCCTTCATCCCAGAGTGGGGTAGGCAGAGCTACAGAGTTACCAACAACTCCAACAAAAGTCAAACTCCAACTAAAGGATGGTTTATCTTCATATTACCTACTTTTTTTTAGTTCGAGAATTTCTTTAAATATGACAGAGGAAATTAGAGTAATAGGTATCTGAGAAGTGTCAGATGGCGTCACAAACACGTTTACGACATTAAGTAAACTTGACGCAGAATCATTGATGCGTGAGTGCAATGGGAATACTTTATAGAATGAAGATGCATCAAATTTTGGTTAGAAAGCAATACCTACCTATTCCAACCAGTGCTTATGATCCCGATTCTAAACAGCAGTCGACCGTCAGATCTTCCAAGACGAGCCAAATCCGAACAACGTTATCCGCTCGCAAAAACTTCACTTGGCACTTCAAAAATATTGTCGTTTCCCAAAGGAAGTGTGTAAATACGACAAAGCCCACGTATCATAACGAGAAGACCATTTTGACAGCAAATAATAACATCATAGGAAGAGCTTCATGTTCTTTCTAAGAATTTAAACGTATGAAAACACTTTACTGCCCACTGTGATTTTTTATTTCAAAATGCTCTCTATTCCACATAAAATCGAAAAAATCATGAAAAATAATTACGAATACAACAAAAAAAAATTGCCGATTGTCGAGTTATGGCGCGACCAAGAGAAACAAGAACGTAATAGCACGGTTCTTTCTAGCTGGTATGATGATGGAGACGAAATACGTCGGCCGTAGAAACTCTTACATGACTAATGGTAGGTCCGTAGGTTTAGGATTGGTTTGACTTTCAATAGCTTAAATAGCGACTTAGTAATTATTATCAGTAATAGAACAGTCGTCAACAAAATGTGCCTCGCTCATCCTCACTGAATATGGCATTTTTGGTCTCGTCTTTTTCGAGTGCGGGTTACACACATCCTAACAAAAATGTGTGCGTTGAATTTTTGTGGCATAGAGTTATGGCCTGCCCACCACTCTGCACTGCAGCAACTGCGGCGGCGTCCGATGGCAACAACAAACACATGCATTGTATTGGAGTTTGTATAAAATATGCCATGAATCATCGTGGTGCGTGATTAAGAGGTTTTTATGCATTTATTTCCACTGCCCACTACCCTTAATTTTACATTGGTACAACCCTTATTGCAATAGTATTGTTATCGTAATGATACCTGTCTTTAACTTGAGGTAAAGGCCGCGGATACGTAGGGTTGTAAACAAAATAAAATATAGGCCCTGGCAGTTAAAATAAGTAAATTGGAAGCACCAAAACAACGATTAAAATGAAATTAGTTCCAATTCTATGTTTCATTTGTTTTAAACTCACTTACGTTAAACATGGTAAAACATGGACTCAACTGGAAATAACATTGCGTGTTATCTTGTGGATACAATGTGAAATGTGACAACTTGTAAGGATTTCTGTAAAACACACTTATAAGGACGGCTTTGCCACGTGTAGCCTAAGGCCATATTTCTAAAAGGTTTAAAGATAAGGTATATTTGAATATCATAAAAAAAAATGCTTTTTCTTGCGGGATCTCTTTCTCCACTAGAGGTAGGTACACCGATAACTTAACCACTTTATTTTAGGGCTTTATTACTGTACTTAACAACGCAAAACATTTTAAACTTTGTAACTTTAAAATTTCAACATCTCAAGCAACTTAGGTGCTTAAAAGTAAATAGTTATCAATGTACCTCGTAAACACAGAAGTTTGTTGCTAATATTTTGGCTTAGGAAACAAGCTAAAGCGATTTCTTTATAAAAAAAAATTGTTAATGTAACCCAAATAATGAAACTTAACTTTATGAGATATACCTAACCAAGTGGAGAGAACAATCAAGAAAGAGAGGCAGGACATACGTGAAGCAATACAGGTAGTGATTCTCTGAACAACGACGGTCGGACGAGTGAATGTCCAACCGGCGAGTTTAAGGTAGCCCCGTCAGTGCGAACAAAATATATTTTAGCGCGTCCATTTTCAATTTAGCAGCATGGTTTCTGTCGATGGATCAAACGTATGAGGCTGCTTAATTGAAAATGCACGCGCTAAAATGTGTTTTGTTCGCTCTGACGGGACTACCTAAACTTGCCGCTGCGATTTCGCTCGTTCGTCAGCCGCCCGTCCATTGTTTTTGAGAGAATAACACCCCAGGTTTATTGCGATACAATGAATGAGTGCGTCATGTCTATTGAAAGCTACAGGAAAACCATTCAAAATCTCGAACACAAAAATATAGATCTGACAAATAAAAATACTCACCTTCACTGCGTCGAACAAAGTTTCATGAAAAAGAACAAAAAGAACTTGGTACGTTCATTGAGGTACCTAGCTAATTTGCCTCAGGTAACCGGTGGAAATGTCCGGCAAATACCAGACAAAATAGCAACAACACTGAACCTACCATGAGCTCTGATATTAGCTCACGCGATAGATAAGATACGGAACCGTTGCTGTGTTGCGTCGTATACGCTTGCCATTCTCCAGTTGTTGAGAAGATGCTCATTGGCGTAGCACTATCCTTAACAGAAAAACCTTGCATGGTTTACGTTTATGTACCTATAACTTCTTCTTCTTTAAGTGCCTCTCCAGACCTTCACTAGGAAGGTTGGCAGTCAGCTCCGCATATTTCTCTCGGTCTTTGGCGAGGTTGAAAAGCTCCGCTGCACTTGTGACTCCAGTCCATTCGCGAATGTTTCGCAGCCACGATTTCTTTCTGCGCCGGACAGCTCTTCTTCCAGCAACTTTGCCCATTTGCTAACTGTTTATATCAAATAATAAAATAAAATAAAATAATCCCATGAATTTCATAATCACTATAAAAAGATAACAATCAAATATATTTTCCGGTAAAATCTTTACTTTAATAACTCTGCTCTACAAAAACTCAACTACGATTCGAAACTATTATTGGTTTGTTTTGTTTTTCCAATACCCGAATCGTATCTTAATCAAATTATTTACTTACTGTCGACAACTGTAACAGTCCAACTCTCTAATTTAATTACAGGTAACCATAAATATTCACGCTTAATTCGACCGATAAACATAACAAATGGTATCTGGAAATGAACGAACCTGCTGCAGTAAACCATCAAGTACTTTGACCTATTCAAGCTTTTTTATAAGAGTGAGTACCTACTCCAAAAATTGACGAGGTCAGGTGAGTATTAATGAGAGGTCGCTCCCGTTTCAAAGTCTGGCCGGCACACTCCCACCCAGAAAATAACGGGAAAATTTACATAATAGAGAATCCGTGGCTGCCCTAGTCCTTTGAAAGCGGAGCTGCGGACCGCGTCGAGTGACACCGTCCTACATTAAATTAACATCCTCTCACTTTGTGGAGCCAACGCCGACGCTGTCTAATTTGAAATAATAAAGTGGTTGTACGAGCCACTCCGCGTAACACTGCCGGATAAATGGATGGAACTAAAACAGCAAACGTCAAAAAGACAGAGTTTTACAAACATGAGCCAGCCCCTGTTCCTAGTCCGCAAGTAAAACAACGTCGAAGTGCTAATGTTTCATCAGGTACTCGACACGATAAATAATTATGCCCATTAATAGGCGATCCTTTATTAATGGATAAGGATTTATCAGGTAAACACCAGTAAGTATCTTAAACCTGTCGTTGTATATGAGAGACCTCGCCTCTGCATAGTGCGACGACCAATTTTGCTGCTGCCTTTTATTTTTGAGCGGAAATACTAGCCTTCATTACTGGCTCATTTCCTTGTACTTAATATAAAGTTTTACCCAGTTTTCCTCGTGGCAACTTGCTTGTAAACAGTAGTAAAACAATTGTGTAGCAAGATGCGTTCATCGAAAATTCAGAATTGACACAAGTAGGTAAGTAGGTTTTTGTTACTGAAGTCACTAACGTCCGTATTAGAATGTAAATTGTCTAAAAATACCACTGCATACATAATATCTAATGCAGATCCTATATAAAATAGATCTTATTTTATGTAGTCATTTCGTAATCTTCTAAATACATAAAAGAAGAAACTGATTGGCATATCAACGCACAGCCCAAACCACTGGGTGAAGAGATTACAAATTTGGCACGTAGGTTCCTTATGAGGTCTAGGGTCAACGGTAAGGAATAGGGGGAGGAGCGGGAAACCATTTCGTCGCGTACGAAGTCGCGAGCGTCCTCCAGTACCCAAATAACAATAACTTGATGCCTCCTTGTTGGTTTCTAAGTAATCAAATACACGACCACCTTGCTAAAAATGTAGTTAACCATTTTTACAGCCTCACATTTACAGTCCCTCATAGGGTCAGGTGCACAGAGAGAGTAATTACCATCTCTGTGTACCCAAAGAAAAAATGTTTTTGTTTGGCGTTCTACTAGGTACAAGAAGATAACGAGTTTCAAGATCTTTTTTGAGATTGAGAACAGTTGTACGTTTATTTAAGTAAAGGGAATACAGCGGAGCTCCATGTGAAATGCATTCGCATATCTGAATAAATGACACTGCAACTGACATTCCATATCATGAGATCATGACCCAAATAAGTGTGCGTAAAACTTACCCTAAGGTACCCGCAGGTACGAAAATTATTAACACCACTAGATCGAAACATGCCTCCCAAATGTGATTCAGAACTGACACAAAGAGACAAATATCTGAGCCAGCGAATAAAATCATCGGGGAACTAAAGCGTCTCAATCAGCAAAAGTAAAAACGTAAATGCAGCAATCGCCGTAATTGGTTAACCGCCGCATCATTAGGTAATTGCAGCCGAGGCCTGCAGCGTTAAACGCCCTGCACCCCGCTCTCGAATTTTAATGTCCCTCACAAAGGAAGTAATGTTTTTAATCAGTGATATATGGTTGTGTTTATTAATCAAGTTAATATCCAAAGAGAATATCAGCTCCGTGTTTTAATATCCTTGTATTTCATATTAGTTTAATAATAAAAAAGTATCCTAATTACTATAGTATTATACCTATAAATTGCTTTAGGTTATGTGTGTTTTTTGTGAGTCTTTCACGCTGCAATGGTTGAATAAATTTGGATGAAATTTGGAACGGCTACAAACTATCTAGGGTGGATTAACACATAGCTACTTTGCTTATCAGAAAATTAAAATTTTCCGATGTAAAAAAGGTAGTAAAAATCTATGCAGATGAAGTCGCGGACGGAAGCTATGGTGAATAAATATCTTATACCCACCTACCTACTCGTAAGTATCTTATATCTTAAACCTACTTTGTTTTTAGTAAAAAAAAAAATTAACATGACTTATTAAACAGCTGGTAGAAACCACCGCCGTTTTCATTTCTAAGAGCAATTCATATGAAGCCTTAAGTTACAAGAGGTGCCTAGTTTATTAGCCCGTGGCAACTTTGTCTTCACGGCAGGCAGTTGCATCGACAGGGCTAATATTACTTGCAAATGACAAAGTTGGGCGCTGAACCGACGCCGCATGAAGCCGCGTCGCACTTGACCCGTTTTTATCGGACATCGGAATCGAGTTATACGCCCGCGATTGAAATTTGCGTATCAACAGCACTCTACCATCAAAAGCTTTTTACAGTCAAGCGCTGCATTTTTGTGAAGTTGATGGAGATTCATTTGCGGTAAGGTAATTAATAATGCGGTGTGCACTACGACTTGCGGGCTTTCAAAGGCTTCATTAGCGGTGCATGTATAAAGTAGCATAATGTCGGATTTCACCTAACAATGTAGCATACTTTGAAAACTAAATCGTTTGGTAAATTGCTAGTTAATTTCTACATTTATATTTCTTAAGCTATTTGTAGAATAACAAAGTACATACTCGTACAATGATAAATGTGACAATACATTACTATTGTAATTAATTTACTTTGATAAATTAAACGTAAACACCTTTGCCACAATAGTAAAACGATTAGAAATCCTTTGATAATACTATTCACCAATGCAACAGCCACAATGTGGCTGTTGCATTGGTGAAAACTCAAGTTACAGTGTTTTGTGCTAACATCAATAATTGAGCTTTTTGGGTCCATATTTATATATGCCTGCTAACAGACCACTCATTTTGTACCAAAATCTATGAAAACCCTCAAAGCGTATTACACTGTAACTGTTAAAGCATAGGGTCTTGTTTTGACTAATCACTGTATGTCCAAATACAGTGTTTTGCCAAAACAGCACTGACGGTTTTTGACGACCTTTACCTTAAGATACAGTGTTTTGTCGTAACAATCCCGCAATTCACCCTTGAAAGTGAGTGAGTGTTTTGGTTGTCATGAGGCGATTGTTTGTAAACATTACTTAGTAGATCACAGGGAATTCATCGCTAGTTCACGCGTTTTTAACTTGTCGTGGATAAAAATATTAGAAAATGAGTAAAGAACGAAAATAAAACAAAAACAGTCGAGGAAAAATAACGAGACGATGGTTCTGACACACAAAAATGTATATTTATTCCAGAATGATAGTAAAGTTAAATATCCTGATGGTTTTAATATACATAGATTTAAAATCGTACAGCTAAGAAGAGGCTGTCTGTCTTTATTTGTAAAAACGAACTATGACGATCTCGTACGAGTTACAAGGAAATATCTTTTTTGAAAAAGACTGTGGAAATTGTATTGAAAAAGTTAATGGATGATAAAAAAAGTTTACTAGATAAGATTAAAAAACAAGAAATCCCGAGGGAATTTGCGAAGAAAAGAAGACAGAAGTTCTGAATTTTTGTCAGTTTATGCCACAATCGAGAAGAATTTTTTTCGAAGAATTAGTTGTTTCTAATGTAGCTGATTTGGCAACGGAACGAGTTATTGATTTTTGATTACTATGGATTTGTTAAACTAATGATAATTAAAATATAATTAAGATTACCTAAACTTACCCTCGCTAGTTTAGTTTTTATAATATTTATGTTTTCCTTTGTTCCCTTTCAAATACTAAAGTCAGATTGATTAAACAGGAATTAATAGGGAAAAATTTAAGTAAATGACCTCCTGCATATAGTTGTAACACATCTGTATAAACCGTTTGACATTTTGAAATTTGACGTAAATTCCATATAAGTGTTGTACACAACTACATGCAAGAGGTCCTTTACTTAAGTTTTTCACCTATACCTACTTAATCTAAGGTTAAATGACAAAATAGTACCAAATTTTAGCATTATTCCTTTGTTCCCTTTCAAATACTAAGGCCAGATTGACCAAACAGGAATAAGTAGGTTACCTACTTAATCTAAGGTTAAACTTCAAAATAGTATCTAATCTTGGCATAAACATAATTCTTGTTTGGTCAAGTCTGGTCTAAGAAGAATTTGATGGTATGTTAATATTACCAACACCTAAAATTTAAAGTAAAGTTTTTTTCGTACTTATAAGAATATGACAAAACACATGATAGTTACAGTGTTTTGTCGTAAACTTAAGTACAAAAATGGTACTTTGTTGTGACAAAACACTGTAATATGATCGTTACAGTGTTTTGTCACGACGATTAGATTAGTTATTACCAAATTACGTCACAACAAAACACGTTTTGGTTTTTAAATAAATGAAAGAATTTAAAAATTAGTTTTTTCGAGATTTGTATACTATAAGAGTAACATTATCGATATTTTGTCAAAATTTCATCAACATCGGATCATTTTTCACAGATTTACGGTCAAATAACGAAAAAAAAGGTTTTTTGCGATTTCTGAAAAATTGCATTTTTTATTTTACAGTGTTTTGTCATGACACGGCAGCATTAAGGACTTATCCCATACCTAACTACTACAATCCATGTTGTTCATTTTATTGGACGTTTAAACTGTTGGAAAGTCAGATTTACTCGAAGTCACGGGCAATTAGCCGAGAGGGATAAGACCCGTTTAAAATTCGATAATTAAAACGACGAATACTTGGATAAATGGGTCGTGCCGGTACATTATCGGGCCGGTTGTGGCTCCGGGAAGTTACATTAAGTTTGCCCTGCAGCTTAAGTTAGCTGCTTGGCTCGGCAGCTATTACGCCACTCCCGTATCGCTATTACGACTACATGCAGCGTGTGTGCGATCTTGCTCCGTTTGCTTCTAGATTACTCCTGTTCAAATTGCCTTATTCAGCTCATTGCGTCGTGTAATACGTATTGCAAACAGCCGCTCGCCTTTGCTACTGGATAACACATTTTGCTCATGTTGGTGGATTAATAAGTTTCTTCTACTTTAGACATGTAATGAGATTGTTCATCTATTATAAATAAATATCAGGGGAAAATCTCACTAAATTGACCTGGACCGAAACTAAGCTCTATAGGCCTGTGTTATGGATACAAAACAACGATAAACTTAGTTACATATAGATAAATACATACTTAAATATGTACACAGAAAACCTCCAAGACTCAGAAACCAATACTCGCGTTCATCACACAAACATCTGCCCTTAACGGGATAAACCCAGGACCGGTAGCTTCACAGGGAAGGTACCATTATACAGGGTGTCCTGTATATAGTGGACTATTTTACAGGGATGGATAGCTCAGCTCAGGAGTGGCCAAAATGTGATAAATCATGTTTAGTAAAGGTCGCACAAAAAACGAGATATCTCAACTTTTCAAAATTTTGGAAATGCGGTACCCTGGCTCACCATTTTTGATGCCGCGGCCACATTTATTAGAATTTTTCAATTTCGGTTGGTATGAAAGATAGCTGATTAAATTTGCTATAAGATCCTATCAACAAAATTATTAAAGTTTATCAGTTTTTTTAATTTTTCAAATCAAAAAAATATTATATTATTATATACTTACTCACTTTATAGTATACCAACTAGGCTAAATATGTAATTTTTGAAGAATTCCACGAAAGTATCCGTGATATTCTAACGCTTTGATTACTTATTAACTAAATCTGCTGTCATTTTATACATTACTATGCAACAAAAGACCAATTGAATAACGAGACTTCCGAATGCATTCAGGGCGATCTGAAACCCTTTAATTAGACGTCGTTTACAGACCCATTAATATAGTTAATGCATACAGCTAATTGGGACGAGAGACACGCGAAACGTGAGCAACTCAGCCCGGTGCGGTCTCCAGAGTTTTGATGTTTTACGAGACGAAATACAGCGGGGGCGTAAAACGGAACGATCATTTTATTGTGAAATTTATTCCCTGAGTTTATGAAGTGTTTTGTGATCGCGGAAAATGCCATAAATTGGGATGTGATTATTTTTACGACCCGTTTTTATTTACTGAGTGCCGAAATGTCTTTTTTTAATTTTCACACCAACTACAGGCTTTTTTTTAAACCTTATTTATCATTGCTACTTACATAGTGTAACAACGTTGAAAACCAAGTGTTAGATTGATATTGATACCTAAAATCTATCACATTGATTTTATTTTTAATCATGTCAAGTATCGGTTATCCCAATATGAAATCAATCACTACGGAAACCCCAATAAAAGCCTTTAATGACTCACGACGCACATTATGTGTGCAATTACGTAAGAACCTGTCTTGGGGTAATTCCGCGTGATGCAAGTTGAACTTAAATTTAACTTAACTTTTTCCTGCATTTTCGTTTACCTTATTGTTTCGCCGTTATTTTTCCCATGAGTAACCCTTTAAAACTAGCACGACTTGTTTTTTATGGGTATGACAGCATCCTTTACGATCACGAGTTTTCTTATAAATTGTGACCAATGTTTTTCAAGTTTTAGGTATTTCCGAAATATCTTATAATATTTTTTTTTGTATCGAGCAAAGGCTCGTCACATAATTCTAAATATCTTAAAAACTAATATAAAGCCTGACCAGGAAAAAAATGTTGCGACTCCATTAGAGGGTTTTTATTTTTGGTTAAGCTTAAAACTAACACCGAGGTGACAGAATTCAAATACACCTACAGTAGGTGGAACAGATTTCACGCGAGCAATGACAGGAAAACTATATTAGATATTAAACGGGAGCACAAAAAAAAAGTTGAAAAAGTGATAAGTAAATGCATACTAAAGAAATAAATAGATAAAAAAATATACAAATAACAAATAAATACAAGATATGTACATATACAACTCACATAAATTAACAGATGATTATATATAAAAAGTTAAACAAATATCAAAACACGTACGTTTACCCTTTTGTTGTTGTTTATTTATTATTTAGCCATGAATAACTATTACGTACCAGGATAATTAGTATGTGAAATGACCGAGTGAACGAGGCTGTATACCTATTGTAATGTAAGGTGTGCATGGCGTTTCCCGGTCAAGTATGGGGTCGCGGGGAACCAGCGCAGATGGGGAGCAAACAGGGGCTTAACTGCACTCACGGAGTAGATTCCCTTTTAATTAAACGAGTTCCAGACAGCGTGCTAACCGAGGGCAGTAAACTTGCAAGGAAATTGATATAAACCCCCGAGCGTGCTATGATGGGCTTGCCAGCCTTTACTCAAGCAAATGATTTTCTATTAGCGTCGTTAATTAGCAGCGGCATTATGTTAACATCATGATTACGTGTTTTATTAAGTTGTTAATAATTATAATTAAAGGATTTTTTGGTTGATTATTCTAACATAAAACGCTCAAAGCTTATTAATTTAAAGGACAATTTTATGACCCAACGACAATGTAAGTGCATTGCACTGAAAGTTATTATTGTCATGACTGCAATACACAAAACAAGAACACCTTACCTTTTTTCCGCCTGTACAAAATTGTTGCGCTGTATTCTATTTTATTATTGGCACGGTCCTGTGTAAATTTACATACACAGCAATATAAATAGCCGTTTCGTTCCCGTCTGATCATAGTGAGTTCATACAGATTTTATGTATTTTTAAAAACCTGGATAATTCATGTCTAATTTTGAGTAAGTATCTAAAGTAATGTTAAAACACGAAAATTTAAATACGAAAAAGAAATCGTTGTCTTCCTGCCACGAATATCTATTTCGGCTTAAAAGTTTCTGACTGTATAACACGGCACTATTCAGGTAGTTATTGATTATCTTTCGTTCTCTAGTGCTCTTCGTACAACACCTATTAAGTTATTTTTCGTACTTACCACGGACTTAGTTTCTTAGATTGTTTGTGACTTAGTTAAAAGTATGTAAAAATAACCGGTCAAAATCAAGTCTGACTCGCAAAAGCGGGTTCCGTACCATAACTAACGGCGTTACAGATTTCCCCACCTTTAGGGGAAAATATCCGTGAACAAACTAGCAACACTGATTGTAATTTTTGTTTGTAATTTTTTACTGTAGTTTTTACGCGTTTTTACAATACAAGTCGAAATTTTCTTCGGTGCAAAATTATTTACATGTCATAATTGCGGCCGGGTTGGCAGATTTAGTGTATGATGAACGAAATGGCAGACCTTGCATGCTTCATGCCTTTTAGTGCATCGTTACATCCGTTTTTTTTTAGGTCCGTGGTATTACCGCCTATTTCAAAATCGACAAGTAAAGCATAATTTTCACAGTAATTTTGCCCTTTCATCTTGCTCTTGGAGAGAGCCAACTTTAAATGGCAGACAAATTTACTTGTCGGTTGTGAAACAGGCCCTTAATAACAGTAACACGAACAAATTAGAAAACGTGGAGTACCTAATAATAACCGGTTGTGTAGGTACCTATATCAAAGAAGACTACCAGGTACTGTTGATAACGAGGTATTCTCTTCCGAGAATACCAGCCAATAAGCACGAGGATTCGATCGTAAGATAAAATAACCGGCGAAGTTGACTTGTGTTTAGGTTATGGCTTGAAGAAGGTGAACGAGCACACAGGTCAGAATATGGTATGTGTAACCCTCCCTAACGAATTAACCTCTACCTAATTAAACCTAGAGCCTAAATATAATTAACCTATGTATTAACTTTCTACCTAAAAATATACAGAGTAAGCATGAATACCGATTGTTGAATTGGCCATATGATCATCTAGTGTCTAAGAACCTACATTGTGAAACCGTTTAGTTAGTAACCTAAGAACTTTTCATGCATATAAGAATGGTATAGTTATTTAAATAAAACCTAGCTCTTTAGCCTACAAGATTAAGTGAGGATTGAAGGGAAATAATAGAAGTGAATGAATATTGGTCTTGTCTACGCGCACCGTTTCCCCCTCCCGCTGAGGCGGCCGCACCGCCTATATTAGCGACGAGCGCGCCGCGCGCTTTCTCTTTCTCCATCGACACCGCAGCGTCCGCACGTCACGTACTTTAATATAGAATTTATAACCTTAAAACTTAGCCACCTATTATACGTTAAATGATACAGTCCACTTTTTCATTCATCACCTACCTAGTATAGGATTCCACAGTCTTATAACTATTAAAAGTTCAGTCAAAGTCTTTGGGTCTATTTAGTGATTGTTAGGATGAAAACTGGAAAGTATGCATAAGGCATTTTATTTTGCGCCTACGGTCAGAGCCCGCGACTCCCCGCTCATGACTGTGAGACTCGACTCCTGACAGGACATCTCTCCAGCGCTGCTAAATCTTTTCTTTCCAGGTGGGACATTGATTTTACAGTCTTTGTCAGCTGTTAATAATAATTTAGTCATGTCATCAGTTTTCAATGGACAAGAGGGAATATTCGCGAAAGCTCCTTACTCCATTGCAGGAGTGAAATATAATATACTAGGAGCTGTATTATTAATGTGTCAAAGTCGAACTGTTAAGATGTAGAAAGGTTAGTAGTCATTTAAGACCAAGGTTATGTAGTTTGATATTGTATCAATTTACTGCAGTTTCTATGAAGAGCCTAGTTATAATTATAACAATAATAATTCCTTAAGATGATTGTGACTCTTTCTAGTCATGATGAAAGCTGGATCTGATGAATGCTGGATCTGATGATTTCAATCATAATTTGTAGATATTTGTTGTAGTATGTTCCCGTAGGAATTGGATAGTGATTCCAACTGCTAACAGACTATAAGGCTGGTATACCCTTGAGTAATACCAAGCAGGGGACGTATCCCATAGTGTTAAACAGAGAAATCACTTGTCGTATAATATTCAATGTAGGTTGAGAGAAATCAGTCAATCTCATAATATCAATGTTGAAGTATAATTGGCTATCTGCCATTGACTAGAAATAATCACATATCATTAGCTAAGGATCTTTGTCCTAGCAATATATTGAGGGGTTGCGAGCTTACTATCAGGTAGCTAAGTTTGATGATATTATAACTGGTCAGTTGCAATATTTGCAGTAGATATTTATTATTATTCATAGGTAAAACCAGATCACTCAGGCTCAATTATTCATTACAAATGTTGGTATATGGTATAGTAAAGCTTTCCAGTCTTGATACTATATTTGATATACTAAAGTACATTCACAAGAAGGAGTGTCGTCGGCCAACAAGATGCACTTCTTTATGCATAGGTTCCCTTGGGAAAAGCATGATAATTCTGCTGCACAGGGACTGACTGGTGCCCGTAGGCAGTACAGCCGAGTCGTAACTCAGTTTGAACAGAGAATACCAGCCGACGAAGAGTTGGTAGGAAGACAGTCCAATTCATAAATATGACTTTGATCTTTACTTATGAACGCAGTTACTCTGCTTCAGACTAGAAATATTTACTTTCTGATAAGCTTACATGAGCATTATTGGTTAGGAATAAAGTTAAATAGAGTCATATATTGAGGCGTCCGTTGCGAGCTTACTATCAAATAGCTATGTTTGATGATATTATAACTGGTCAGTTGCAATATTTGCAGTAGATATTTATTATTATTCATAGGAGAAACCAGATCACTCAGGCTCAATTATTCATTACAAATGTTGGAATATGGTATAGTAAAGCTTTCCAGTCTTGATACTATTTGATATACTAAAGTACATTCACAAGAAGGAGTGTCGTCGGCCAACAAGATGCACTTCTTTATGCATAGGTTCCCTTGGGAAAAGCATGATAATTCTGCTGAACAGGGACTAGCTGCTGCCCGTAGGCAGTACAGCCGAGTCGTAACTCAGTTTGAACAGAGAATACCAGCCGATGAAGAGTTGGTAGGAAGACAGACCAATTCATAAACATGACTTTGAACTTTACTTATGAACGCAGTTACTCTGCTTCAGACTAGAAATATTTACTTTCTGATAAGCTTACATGAGCATTATTGGTTAGGAATAAAGTTAAATAGAGTCAAAATAAGTTGATATCTCCTTAGAACAAAGTTAGGTTTGTTTGAGTAAGTAGTTTATTTCCCAGGTCTAACTTCAATAGTTTTAGTCATAGCGATAGCGGAGTTGGCAAAGTTGAACAAACCCTATAACCATAATAAAATAAGCCTAGCTATCCACATTACGTGTTTATAACCCCTGCCTCGATAGCTGCCTTCGCCAACTCGTAGCGCCACCCAAACACTACGCAATCAAATCATAGCAACAAAAGGAACACAAGAACACTAACACAAATTATTAAACCACTCCCTTAGCCCGTGCCACGCTAGCTGCCTTCGCTAACTCCTAATGCCACCCATCCATTTCCTAAAGCGTCACACAAAACACATAGCACCAATTATAGAATGAGCACAAACACTAAAAGGGACAGACAAAATGAACGACACGAATACCTTAGGTCACTACGAAAGTTTTGAGATACAAAAAAAGTATAAAAGTTATTCAATATTTTTTTATTACAGTTTCTCAAAGTACTCTCCATTAGCTTCTATGCATCGATTCATCCGCCTAAACCATGATTTATAGCATTCCCGGTACTCTTCTTTAGGGAGGTCTTCTACGGCCTGCAATTAGGCATTCCGTGCGTCCTCAGGACTGTTAAATCGCGTGTCACGAAGTCCGAGGTTGATTTTCGGAAAGAGGAAGAAATCGCAAGGAGCTAAATCGGGGCTATACGGAGGATGACACAATTCTTCAATCTCTGTACTCTTCAAAAAATCCTTGGTGACAATGGCCTTGTGCGGCGAAGCATTGTCATGATGCAAAAAGAGCCCCCTCAAACCAGTTTTAGGTCGTTTTTGTTTTAAATTATTAAATACAGTAGGTAAACACACTTCAATATACCACTTAGCATTCACAGTTTTTTGGTCGTCTAAGGAAATTGTGGCCACATGACCACTTGCAGAAAAAAATGTGGCCACCATTTTTTTCCCAACACTTCGCCCGCGTTTCACCTTCGTTGGAGGTTCATCATCGGGAAACACCCAAATTGTCGATTGCCGTTTAGTCGGTGGATCATATTGGTAAATCCAACTCTCATCTCCAGTAATAATGTTAAAAATTTACCGTCCTTCTCCCTGATCAAATTTTCTGAGCATATCATTGCACCATGTCACGCGAGCTTCTTTTTGTTCTGCAGTCAGCGAGTGAGGCACCCATCGTGAACATAATTTCCTGACTCCAAGCCGGTTGTGCAAAATTTCATTAATAGCTGGCGATGAAATCTTCACGACCTCTTCTATTTATTTGTAAGTCACTTTTGGGTCTTCCTTAATAAAATTTTTCACAGCTAGGACGTTTTCTTCTGTAACTGAAGTCGCGGGTCGGCCATTTCTTTCATCATCATTTAAGGAAAAAATCCCTCGTTTAAATTGAGCAAACCATCTGAAAACTGTTGCACGCGATGGTGCATAGACCTCAAACGCCGAAACTAATCGCTCTCTGCACTCACATTCATTTAATCCAAATTTATAATCGTACAAAATCATCGCACGAAAATGCTCTCGCTTAAAATCCATAGTTGACGATAAAAGCCCGCGGAATTGAAACAAAAAACAACCGTAATTTTTTTATTTTTAAATATTTGATCAAATGGTTTTCTATGTTCGAATTACAAATAATTTATCTTTTAAAAAAGGTTCAATCTTGTTGCGTTCTTTTTATAAATTTTGAGTATCTCAAAACTTTCCTAGTGACCCACGTACCATCACTCCAACTATCACTCACCACCTCGACGGACGACTGGCCCCAAAAGCCTAGCATCCCCTTCTCGGCCCTTTTATCTATTTTCTTTGTCATGCACACTACGAGATATTCCAGATATTCGAGACTAATGTTAAATCATTCGTATTTCGAGCTGTTAGCTTTTACTTGTCCCGCCATTTCTCTCCCCTGTTCCTTGCGCATCCCTGCCCGTCGATCGCGAACCATCCCGCCAATTCTGGCTTCATCCACCTAGCCGCATTGTTTAAGCTAACGTAATGAGTAACAAATAAGACTCACTTTCATTTGAATTTGTCTCTTTCTTTTTTTTTAATCTAGTTTGGTTTAACTTCTGCTAACCATGTCTAGTTAGCAGAAGAGTCCTTGTTACATTTTATAATTCTTCCTCATTTAATTTATTTAATAAATATAAATAATTAAGTTTGTTTATTATCTGAATATTAATAAAACATTATTATCTGAATATTAATAAAACTTCAACAATTTATTTTGTGTTGTAATTGGACATAAAACAACGCCATCTGTACGAATCGGAAGGAACCCGCTTTCCTCACTAGATGCCCGGGAATAAATCTGTCAATTCTAAGACTAGCTGTTAAATAGTTTTCGATTTCCTCCAGAGAGGTCTCTGTTTCTCAATTTGTATAAAACAATACTAGCGTTCCTCATTATGTTTGAAGTAAAGTTGTATTTCGAGATTCAAAGTTTTTGACATTATGTTTGATTGTAATTAATTAGTTAATTGCAGATATGATGTTATTTAATAACGAAATATAATTTTAATACTAAACTTTAATGTATAATGTTTTTTTTACTCTCGTTAGAGCCTAAACTGAAATGAATTATATTTGCGAATTGAACGGCATTTCTGGACCGTTACATATGTCCCTATGCTAGTAATTTCACTGGTTGTCTTATCCCCCGACCATCCCCACACCAGAACACAAAAATGCGAACACTGCTGCTTGGCGGTAGTTTAAAGGATAAAAATTGGTGGTAGTGATCCGGACGGACCCCGCATAAGTTTTTAGTGCGGAAGTTTTGATATTAAAACTGCATCAGGCATCCGCCGAATATACTTATTTATTTATTAAAAGTCTAGTATTTAAACACGCATGAAAAAAAACTGAACTGTACAACAAAAAATCTCAATGTCCATCAAAAGAGTACTTTGGTGTGCGTTTAGTTTTTTTTTGTGCAATTCAGTATCTTCTCGTGGTGCGGTTTTAATTTATTGCTGCGGTATTAAAAATTATATCTTATTTAATAAGTACAAGACTAACAAACAGCAAACTTTGAAAATCCTACCTGTTGCCTACCAACCTTAAATGGTTATAAATTCTAAATGGTCATTCAAAATGAAAAATGGTGAAAGAAATCTTAAATGTATTTTGAATATCTTTTCAATGATACCCCACTTGTCATAGTTCGTCGACTTATTATTTTTCCTTTTCACAATATGGCGTCTGATTGCCACCATATTTCATTTTCATTACTGTCATTATCACCAAAATCGGCCCAAGCGTTTAGTTTTTATAGCGCCAAAAACTTTATGTACATAATTTATATAGAATGATAAACACATTACCCTCTTCCTTCGGTAGTCGGGTTAAAACAGGAAGCCTCCAGTGATCCATAGGTGTTATGTTAAAGATTTCGTTTCTTATACTATAGAGAAAGGGGTCGCAAAGCACTGGCAGTGTAAAATATAGGCAAATTGATCCCTTCACACGACAAAGAAGAAGAATACAATTATGTACAACCACATACTTACAGGTTAACCTAGTGGTTAGATCCGTCGGGTTGACAACAGATGGCCCAGATATAAGTTGCACTACGCTAGCTAGCGTTTCTCTTCGTTTAGTTTTTAAACCAATCGTGTCAGTGGTAGATGACGATACGAAAAGTCACGTGATGTGCCAGTGACGCGATTGGTTTAAAAACTAAACGAATAGAAACGATAGTTAGCGTAATGCTTCTTGTCTGGGGCGTCAGTAATGTGGAGTTTGCAAACCCTTGAATCCGCTTGGATTCGGCAAGGGCTAAGCCGCAGGCGCACACCACGTGCTCCTTACTGTGTACCTACATACATTATTAATTATAATAATGGCAGCAACTCCTCAGCGGACTGCTTAATTTAATTAATTAAGTACCAGCTACTAAACATCGCAGACGCCCCGCTACCGGCAGCGATGAAATGTTAACAATGATATTGTTCTAGTGGATTAAATCCAACATCGGGTTGTTCTAATGTTAATTTGAATGTTTGGATGAAATCCGCAGACGAGGTCGTCGTGTAGCGACGTATTAATTAAACTAGCGGAGTTATCCTGAGTATGAACCGTGAAAATTGATTTAAGTCATTACTGGTATTTAATCTTACTACATAATTTTAATTATAGTTTATAGTTAGTATTTAAAGATATAGTATTTTGTGTAGTATAGTATTTTTTAGCTTTTTATGTGTTTTAAAGAATTAACTATATGTTATATGAGTGCAATATTCTCATTCTCTTAAAATTTCATAAATATCCGAAGACAATCTCACACAAATCGACCTAGTCCCAAACTAAGCTCTAGGCTTGTACTATCGGTACCAGACAACGATATAAATACTCATAAGTACATCCAAGACACAGAAACAAAAACTCGTGCGCATCACACAAATATACGAACCGTAGCTACTTACGTAGGCGGTCACTACCAACTAGGCTAACGCGTAGTTAGATAGACTAACTACAATATTAGACTTAATTAGTCAAGGTCAGGCTTTGAGTAGATGATAAACATGACGCCTTTTTTAAAATAATTTCTAGAAGTAACAAGAAAGCTAATTTGTTAAATTTCACGAAATACTCAGTGCGAATTTTACATTTACGACTAAACTGAGGGTAATCAGCTAAAGGCTTCACAACTCTCAAGAAACTTCCTACGAAGTAACTTTGCAAGAGAATATGATTATTTAACGTTCGAGTTTATCGTATGTTTAATTTAAATTTAAGACAATCCCGATTACCAGATGTGGTTTCGAAAATGTATCTTTGAAGAAGGCTACGAAATCATTCTTACCGCACCATACAAATATAGGACAGAGAACATTAATTATGTTTACCGCCTTCTTCCTGATTCAAACATATGCGAAAAACATTGGTTTGTACGAATTATATACATAGGTAGGTATAAGATGACACCAATTATAGCAGCAGCGCAGAATCGATTTTCACTTGGCCGCGAGGCCTTTTCTTTCCTTTGACCGTGGTGGGCCTAAAAATCGTTTGCAGAAGTATTGAGGTTATATGTCAACTTGTTAACAAGTTTTTAAGTTGATAGTAATTCAATAGCTCTGCCTACCCCAGTCTGGGAATGAAAGCGTGAGTTTATGTGTCAAATAGTATTTGTTTACATCTTTTCCCTTTTCTATTGACCCGGATTTTAGACAAGGTGCATTCGGCAAACGCTGAAAATGTATACAATTGACGTAAGCCACCGCACCGGACGGTCTCGATGAGCGCTTATGTAAATTCCGTACATTATCAGTTTGCGATAATCTTTTAGCGTTATGCATCCTGTGTACGTTTACTTAAGTTGGACTCACATAGGCAATTTTATGAGCAGTAATTGCCGGTCCACAGTGCGGGCGGCGTCTCATTCTATTACACCAAAATTAGGGTAAGACAGCTATATTGTTGACGGGCAACTATTCGTACTTATTGCTCTAACATTTGCCCGTGTTAGTGCACCTCTAAGTCAACTGACTTGTCGGAGCGGGACCCGCGCAAATTAAATTGAGTTTTTTAATAAGATAAATGTCTTTTCAGATTTCCAACGATGTTTCGATTATTCTATTTAGATTTACTTAGTGTTTGAAAACTTGGCGCTTGTCCACTAAATTTGGTTTGCAGACATAAATACTTTGGTATCATAGGTACTGGTAATATTTATTTCACATGTTTTTTGTTAGTTTTTGGTGTCATGAGATTTAAAGGTACTCACACTAAAAAAAACTGTTAAGACTTTAAAGTTCTAAGAATTTTACGCTGTCTGATTCGCACTTGACCAAGATGCATTTTCCTCGTTGTTCTTACCTACGATTAATTGTACGATTTAACAATCCCTCTGCTCTGAGTACTTATTATGGTGCGCTATCATAATAACCCGTCGAATATATTATTTTCTAGTTTGTCATGCCAACCTTCATTGTAAAAGTACTACAAGTGCCAAGACTGCAATTTTAAGTTGTTTAACTTTGGAACTGCTGAGCACATGAAAGAAAAAGAAAATATTTATATTTGCGACTGATAGGTCCATTTGTAGGTAAATTTGGAACGCTTGAGAATAATTAATTATGAAATAAAAACTTATGTTTTAGTTTTTAAGTCAAAACTATAATAAGAAGACTATAAGTGTTAAAAAATATATCACAAAAATATGGTTGGCATTAAGAATATTCGGCGTGCGTGCCACGGTTTTTGAACCTGACCCGCTCACTGTCGTGTGCTTCGATAATAGATGTTTAGTTTATATTGAATGCATAATTATGTTCGGCGTCGTGCAGTCTAGTGCCCATGAGTAACTCCTCGTTTACTGAGTGGGGGTTTTCCCGGCGGCTGTCGGCGGAAGCACGGCGGCCGACCGAGATTGCGCGGACCTATAATTATAACCGGTTACCGAGCTGGTAAACCGAACATGTCATACTAGATAACCTCCATTAGGTATCAATAATAAACAAGTAGAAGCATGATCATGAGGAAAATATGACTAGGGTTAGTTATTGGTGTTGATGTAAGCAATACTTTTAAATAAAATGGAACGCTATTTTAGGTATTTTATTTGTACCCGACTACCGCAAAGCAAAGGAAGGGTAATTCATATGTATATTAAAATCAACAGCTGATACATTGCATTAGCTTACTGCTTAAAGGTGAAAACTTAAGTAAATGATATGTCATTGTGTACAAAACTAATATGAAATTTACGTCAAATTTCAAATATAGAATGTCGAACGGTTTATCCAGGATGTGTTACAACTACGTGCAAAGAGTCATTTAGTTAAGTTTTTCACCTAATCACATATGAACCAAAAACCAATTATTGGTTAACACAAACAGTTTCACAAAACCGAACAAAGTGTACTTAGGTAATAGCGGTTAGCCTCTTATTAGAAATCATGCAAAATGTCTGCAAGAGCTACAAAGATAAAAAAATAAGGAAAAGAACAAAAAGTAAAAAATATTTTTTGAATTTTGAGATTGTCACCAATATAGACTGGCTGGTTCAGAGAAAATATAGTTGAAATTTTGGTCGTAATACTGGAATTTCACTAACAATAATGACATAATGCATTTGTAGACAACATGTTCAATTTAATTCTTGTACGCCAAAAATAATCACCGATAAGACCGCCTGTTGTTTACCTGTGTTATTTTTAATTGTACTGTTTCTCTGTAATGTTTTTGTTTGGTGTGCAATAAAGTGTTTTCTATTGTATTGTATTGTATAATGTTACGCATGTTTTTAACGATGTATATACGAGTAAGAGCCCTGTAATACCCAATAATTTTAATCATAATTTAAATTAGAATTCACGTAAAGATCTGCCACAGATTGTCAAATTATTAAAGAGTTTTTCTAAACTTTTGCAACTTATTCTTGCTTAATTCTTTCTAGCTAGTCATATCTAAGTTTCTACGTGCACGTTTTTAGCTGAATGAGTCGAACAGAACTTCTAAATCAAAAATATCTCGTCTTGAGACATTTGCGAGCATGAGGCAAAGTGCATCTAAATTTAAGCAAACTCTTAATGGTTTGAATGCGGAGTGGACTCGTGCGCTAACTTGGAAGTTATAATCTCGTATAGGAATAGGAGTGCGTCGCAAACAGGGAAAGCAAGGAGATTGGCGCACGTTCGCGGGCCGCAATCCAATCTAACGCTCGTTGCAAGCTGGGCTAGTAGCTAACCTGGGTAATCTGGGTATTCTACTGGCTTTTACCTGTTTTTGACTTAGAAATCTTAGCGCGGAAATCTTTTGATTGGAGTTTTCCATGCAAGTGAAATTATTTTAGGTGTTAGTTTTTGTTTCTAATCATATTATATCATATATCCTCATTAGGACTAACTAAAGAAAAATATTAGACATGTTCTAATAAATACTTACTTGGCGAAGTCATCTTCAACTCGTGAAGATCGTTGAATTCTTTATTTCTCAACTTACCTTTCTTACCTTCCTTCCATTCTATTTACTTTCTATGTTTCGCAAAATCCTCTTATATCTACAGTCAGTTCGTTAGTATAGAATCTAAAACGAGTCCATTTATAATTTTAATTTAATCCTTTGCGTTTGCATTTGCGAGTAGTTCAATTTCTCACGTTGATATTCTAAGACAGCGTCTGAAGCCACAGATCACAACACGTCTAATACTATTACTAGATCAACCAAACCACAATCGAACGAATTTGGATGCATCAAGTCGATTCTCATCAATTTTAATAGAGATTATCGAACACAATTGAAAAATCAGCGTATCAGCTGAGCTAGTGCGGATTAGCCGATCGCTTTAATCCCTTTGCCACTCGGGCGGAAATAATTAATGTAGCGTTAAGGTGACATATCGTGTTATTCGATTCACCGGACACTTGTGTTTCACCAAAACGTAGGTATTTTAGAATAATCGGTCGTTCAAGTGCATTTAGAAGGTTTTAGTTTAATGTACACATCACATCACACGTGCGTGTATTGCCTTACCTGACACAGGCTCCTATGCACCCGTTGGTTATCATGTAAATATGGTAATTGACCACTGTAAAAAAGTTAGTTATAGGACTGGTTTCACATTCTTCTTTGGAACAGTTACAGCAATGGAAGGAAGCTCTGAAACGTAAATGTCCTTGCATTGGATATTACTACATTCCTATCTAGTAAGATGCTACAAAGAGGAACTTAGTACCTACCACTCAGGATTCGTGGAAACGAATTTGTTTAAACACCACCTTGTAATAAAAATCGGACAAGAGCATGTCGGACCTTACTCAGTGTCGGGTTCCGAAGACGTTATATAAAAAACTAAATTATATGTAGGTGAAAACAAACAACCCGACTGCAATAAAAGGGACGAGCTAACAGTGAAAACGTTAGGTATTGTCTCAAGAAATATGTTTTGTAACTCATTGCTCTAGTATCATCAAGGTAGCTAAAACATTTTTTAGGTCTTCGGCCAAGCTAGTGGGTTTGGACCAACATTGATGTAGGTAGGTAGGTAGAAACCTATGAGGATTAGGCTTTACTGTAATGACAGTGTGTGAACGCAACCAACTACGCTCACGTGCGAATCATTATTAAATTAATGAATGGTGTTCAAGTACACATTTAGAATTGTGGTTTTAGTGTTAATAAATAATATTATCCGGTTTAAACTAGAATGGATACTGAATTAGTGGATCTTTTACCGATACCGCAACCTGCGGTTACCAATTAAGAGGAAAAATCAGAGTAAAGAATGATTGACAATCATAAAATTTCGGTCATGTACAAATCGGACTCGCGCACCGAAGGTTACGTATTGACTCACACTCGGTTGGGTTTTACTATTATCAGTTGATTTACTCTAGAGTTTGCACTGTGATCACACCAAACTTAACGTTTTTATAGTATTGACAAAAAAACAAAAACCAAAATATACTGTATTGAGGAGACAAACTTAACTTTGCCGTTTGAAATCGGTTTTCCCCATATCGACATAGGTCGCGGTCAGTTTACCAACTGCAAACAAGTTAATAAAGTTAATAATATTTTTGTTACAAAAATTACTGTTTTCGGATTTTTCCCTTTACTTGCTTCTAAGCTTCTTGACAAATCCCATGACGTGTAGGTCAACGGGAAGTTCTCTATTTACTTTCTTGCGAGTGTCAAAATAAACAAAATAAAATTTGAACTTCCGTCATAAACAGCCACATCTTTTGATTGGGTTAATTTAGAAGCTTGATTTTTTTGAAGCTCCAAGGGATTACAGACCATCAGTTCCTTGACGTGTACCTGAGAAAAAGGGTCTTGGCTGGGTGACAGGCACAAGGACAACGAAGTGATCCTATAAAATTAAAGGTCAGCAAGTCGAAGTCAAAAAAGTTAAAGAAAAAGTACCTACTGATACGCTTTCACAAGCGTGGGGAAACCAAGACACAAAACCGGCTTCGAACCTGTACGTACCTGTGGTAAGGTTCGGGCTTTCCCCAGTATCCAAAACGAGGTCGCATAAAATCAAATATTTATTAAAAGGAGAATAAATTTGGGACTCAGTTTCGCAGGTTAACGAAAAACCCAATTAATTTCGTTAATATTTCAATAATAATAATCTTACTTGAATACAGTATTTTTTTGTAAACATAAACATAATATCGCGGAATATCGCTATATGAATGCGAAAGTTTTTGTTAGTTTCTTACTCCTTCACGCTGCCACGGCCCGAGCCCGACGGATAAGGATGAAAATTCGGATTGAAATAGAGATAGCTTATGCTTATAGGTGTCATCCTGGAAAATAAATCAGGGATCGGAAATTCGGACCGATATTTACCTAATCTTTGGCGGCGGCGTAGTTGTTCAGTTGTATGAAGGCGGACTCAATATTCATTTATTAATAAAATTCCCGGGATTTCGGAATCAATAAATTACGCCATCATAAATCCATAATTAGGTATTTACATTTACTATATGAAGTTATTTTTTAAATAAAGATTTACCAAAAATGTTATTTAATTTACAGGTCACTCATCTAACCTAACTTAACGAAGTCTGAGGAGCAAATTGACGGAACATTTTATTCTACATGTAAATTAATAAAAATAAACGTTTTGTAGAATCCCAGAATCCCGGAAATTATATTATTAAAATAATAATTTCAAGAAGCCGACGCCATATTCGCTTAACATTTTCCGGGATTTTGCCAACTTTAGGTAAATATCGATCCGAATTTCCGATCCCTGAAAATAATAAAGGGGAAAACGACGCGGAAGAAACGCATGCAGAAGCTAGTTTATAATAAATTAATAAAACTGCACATTCTATCCTTATTCATCTATGCGCGGACTTTCCTTACATACATCATTGGACGATATTACGCACATGTTATTTAGGTCGTTCGTGCGCAGTAATAATTACGTCACCTGACTGTTATTGCATAATTCCGCTCCAGTAAGACATTTATAAGACTATAAGACAAACATTATCATGGTTTCTCTTCGAAAGATTAGTTTTTCGTTCACGTTATTTAATCTTTAATGTATGTACTAAATATTTGCAGGTATTATTGTCTTAAAAGGCATTATCTGCTAATCAATCAATGTACGAGTACGAAAGATGTGATAAAAAAATAACTAAATTCACGCACGATTACCAACTTGTATTTTTTTTGTATTTATACTATGTAATAATTTGAAATTAAATGTGAAAGTAACATTGTCTGTTGGTTACGCTTTCACGGTTAAACCACTGAACTGATATTGAAAAAATTTGGTGTGGAGATTGAACCTCGAGGAAGACAGAGTAAATGTTTCCGCAAGTAGAGACAAGCAACTTTTACCCGGACGGAGTCACGAGCAACAGATCTGATAGTATCTACTTATAACTATGTATTTTTTTGATAAAGTATTATAATAATATATATATTTCTGTTTTAGTTATAATTATTTTGTTATCATTTTTAATTTACTGTTGACATTATTTTGTCTTTGTGTCGATTAGTAAGATGTATTATGGAGTCTGAAATGAATATATTGAATTTAATTGAATAATTTAGAAATAGTATACACTATTCAAAATGAAAAAAAAAGGTAAAGTGAAGCGAGGCTATTATAACAAATGTGGTAAATGCATCTCTTACTTTTTTTTAAGGGAATTCAACGTTTTATAGCCGACTTAACCTAGTAGGGTCCAACGGTCTAAAGGGTATAACCGTGTTTGTATGGGGGATCGGCCCCAGACGCCAAATTGATTGTCGTTTTGCTGATTTATTTCTCCAAGCATAAGATGCTATTCCGCCAAATATTGAGCCTAAAATGTCACAGGTTTTGGAGAAAATAAAAAAAAATTAAAATCGGTTTTTATTTATTTTTGTCTAAACTACTGAACCGATTTTTTTGTAACTTAAGTGTATTATGCTAGTAACTTAGATGAATAATTAAAAAAAAAATGAAGTTCCAAATGCATTTGTAAATAGTTAAATTTTTACTTTTAATTTTTTTTTAATTTTTTTTTTATTGTTCCGATATAGGGACACCCACCAATTTTGGATATTTTATGTAAAACTAATATTCTATAACATATATTTTTTTCAAAAACATTCACTTGGCTCAACAGGGTAAGAATACCATGTGCATGTAAATTGATACGACAACCGAGAATTCCATATCGACCGCCGCTGTGTAGGTAAGTACGAATTTGAATTTAGAACGTGACCAATTGTTAAAGAGGATGGATTACGTTATTTGAGTTCACGTATAGTATTTTTCATCACACTTGCTCGTAAATAGTGTCCTAACATGCTAGAAAAATCGACCGTAAATCCAAAATAATACCCGCGGGCCTTTTTTTACCATTACGTTACTAAAGTGCGTAATAGCTTTTTCATCACACTTGCTCGTAAATAGTGTCCTAACATGCTAGAAAAATCGTCCGTAAATCCAAAATAATACCCGCGGGCCTTTTTTTACCATTACGCTTCTAACGTACGTAATAGCTTTTTTTTTTTAATATTACACGTGGACTCAAACTATCACAATACGTCAGGACCCCAATTCTTGTGCCATTCGATATGAAGTTTCATTCGAGATGAAATGTCAGTAGCATACAATTTCCTAAAAATCTCGCATATAAACTATTGATCTCGACTGTCACTAGAATCGGACTCCGAACCCGTTTGACATTAGCTGTGGTAAGTCACAGACAATGATGTAGTCTGCCGAGACATATATCCTATAATCTGTGGTCTGCCGCTAATAAGTTAAAAATATGATCTTTTGTCTGATTTTATTTCATTTCCTCGCAATTGTGATGAAAAACATTGTATGTTACACGGGTGGTAAAATAAATACAAATCTCGAGTCATTAAAGCCCTCAGCCTTCGGCTTCGGGCTTCTAACAGACTCTCGTTTGTAATTCTTTCTTTACCACCCTTAATACACAATGTACTATTTTTTTATAGTACATTGTGTATTAAGGGTGGTAAATAAAGAATTACAAACGAGAGTCTGTTAGAAGCCCGAAGCCGTAGGCTGAGGGCTTTAATGACTCGTGCTTTGTATTTCCTTTACCACCCGTGTAACATACAATGTTTTTCATCACAATTGCGAGGAAATGAAATAAAATCAGACAAAAGATCATATTTTTAACTTATTAGCGGCAGACTACATCATTGTCTGTGACTTACCACAGATAATGTCAAACGTGTTCGGAGTCCGATTCTAGTGACATATGAGATCAATAGTTTATTATGCGAGATTGTTAGGAAATAGTATTCAACTGACATTTCATCTCGAATGAAACTTCATATCGAATGGCACAAGAATTGGGGTCCTGACGTATTGTGATAGTTTGAGTCCACGTATAACATTTAAAAAAAAAGCTATTACGCACTTAAGTAACGTAATGGTAAAAAAAGGCCCGCGGGTATTATTTTGGATTTACGGTCGATTTTTCTAGCATGTTAGGACACTATTTACGAGCAAGTGTGATGAAAAAGAACTAATATTCTTTATCATATTTTTGTTTTCAAACAAATACAGCTTATACAGCCAACAATAACGTAATCCATCCTCTTTAACAATTGGTCACGTTCTAAATTCAAATTCGTACTTACCTAGACAGCGGCGGTCGATATGGAATTCTCGGTTGTCGTATCAATTTACATGCACATGGTATTCTTACCCTGTTGAGCCAAGTGAATGTTTTTGAAAAAAATATATGTTATAGAATATTAGTTTTACATAAAATATCCAAAATTGGTGGGTGTCCCTATATCGGAACAATAAAAAAAAAATAAAAAAAAAATTAAAAGTAAAAATTTAACTATTTACAAATGCATTTGGAACTTCATTTTTTTTTTAATAATTTATCTAAGTTACTAGCATAATACACTTAAGTTACAAAAAAATCGGTTCAGTAGTTTAGACAAAAATAAATAAAAACCGATTTTCTTTTTTTTTTATTTTCTCCAAAACCTGTGACATTTTAGGCTCAATATTTGGCGGAATAGCATCTTATGCTTGGGGAAATAAATTAGCAAAACGACAATCAATTTGGCGTCTGGGGCCGATCCCCCATACAAACACGGTTATACCCTTTAGGACATTTGTCAAAGTGACCTTTGAGTTTAGTTGACTGATACAAGATTATTTTTTGAACTAACGAAATTTGACAATTGCCATTGTATATCGGGACTAAGGCCATTTGTGAAAGTTATTTTCATGATATTTTCTCCAGGTTCATTTAAGTACCTAATTATTTATTGTTAAAAAGACGCATTTCATTCGACTACCCTGGCAAGCGAAAATCAACGATCAAAGAATTTTTGTACGGTCGGACTTATAATATAAGTAGTTGCACACTTTAGTGTTTTGTCACTTTCGTAACTTTAAAATTAAGTGTTAATTTCGTTTCTAAACATTAAATTATTTTTAGCTTATTTTTTTTTACGGAGTCTTACCTGTTGAATGAAATGATTGAACTGCTAGTTACACTAATCTGCCAGATCGTTACAGCGACCACCTGTGTGCACCTACTTATAAGGCTGACTGTACTAATATTTTTCGGGTGCGACTTATTGTCAGTTGCATTACAGTTTTTTACTTGCACACTTTCCAGTTTCCTTTGTTTTGATTTAAGTCGGTACAATTTTTCATTTGCGCTAATATAAAGTTTAATTTGTTTACAAAGGAAATTTATGAAAATGTTATGGGTAATGTATATAAATTTACTTAAATAAAAACATATTTTTTATGTCATAGGTACGTACGAGTATTAGTAATCATTGTTATCAGACAAGATTATCAGTAAAAACAATTTGGTGTAAATCAAACATTAGTAGTAGATAGACTGTTTATCTATCTTAACGACTTTATCAATCGGTTTAGCTTTGTATTTAATGATTGTTACGGCACATTTGATTTAATCACGGTATGTCTGACGAAACAGGAAAAAAACATTACACTCTCACACTACCCAACACAAAAAAAAAAAAGTTTTATTTTAAATATTCCAGACCTTAACTCAAAATAAGAAGTATTTTAATACGCAACGAAAATGTCTGCATAAACTTGTTGCATGCAAAGGCACGTTGGACGCTGACGAAGATTTATACCAGAAGGAGATTCCACAAAATCTTCTAGAATAAACTTTACTTAACGACGCCTTGACTTTGAAAAGATTTTGATGAATTTTTCCTCGCCTTCCTTTTTAGGGTTACGTACCAAAATGGTAGCCATTGTCTGCCTGTCTGTAGGTACGTCACAGTAGGTTCTCTAAGCAACTAGAAACGCTCTCAAATAAAAAAGTTGCATAGTTGTACAACTTGCATGCTTCTTTGCTATATTAAGTAAAAAAAATATGAAATGAATTGTATAAATAATTGAAAAGGTGTCTAGAATGAGGGGTTGAAGAACAAAAGCGGTTTGATTTTAAAAAATGGGGTGCCATATAAAATGCCATAAAGGCTCAATCTGCACATTAAATACAGATTTTTTAATAAGGTACCTTAGATGTACTTTTTTTTATAACCAAAATCTCCGAGGTTACCTACTTAATCAAATAATCTGAAAAAATAACAAAATAACTTTCAAAATCTGTATACATAATTAGGCTTTTAAAAATGTACCTAATAGGATAGAAAATAAAGTTAATAACAAAATGAGTATTTTATTTTGCGGTTACCAAGGATATTATCTTAAATACGGAACCGTCGGTGCGCTAGTCCAACTCGCACCTAACCGGTTTTTTAAACTCATGGGCATTTGCGAGTAATCTTTGAAATGAATAACTAAAAGTCAGAAAACCGTAAAGTATATTTAAATACGCAAAGATTTCAAGAAAGTCAATTTACATGCATTTACATTTATCAGGATTATTTTATCCCCTCAATAGTTTATTCGCTTTAGATTTTGAACATATAAGTAGCACTTACGACGAAAACAATACAACACTCTATAGTCAAGTCTCTAGTCAGTCAGTCTCAAGTCTCTATAGTCAGTTAGTCATTATGTCCTTCTGTCCTTACCGAAACGTCATCTTTCATAAAATCTAGACGATTGACGAGAAACGAGATTTTCTATCTAGACGATACATTTGCATAAAGTTAGAATAAATAACTCCTATTTCTATTGCTTTTCGAATTGCAAAATCCATTTCTTATTGCAATGACTTTCGTTTTCCTTTATAGCATAATAATATTAAGCCTATTTTTAGACCCAAATAATTAACTACTGCAATAATTACATCTATTAGATTATTAACGTACGTTTTATTAAAGATAAAATGATGAAAGAAATCTGTCCTTTCATTAGACCTCTGATATCTTATCGAGGTGAAGGCAAAAGGCGCTGTAAGGTTGCATTTGTGGTCGACCGATGAATTGACACATTTTCCCTTATCTAGTCGGATGCATGACGTCCCAAGAATGGGAACTCCCGGTGATCATACCCGTATGCGTCGGACAAAATATATTACGGCACAGAGATTTCCTTTTTCCTTCTGCTAAACTTCCCGCACATGAGATTGACACGTACATGACCAATTATAGTTGCTATAAAAAATATGAACTTATATGTAAACAGATCTTGAGACATTAAAAAATACATCGTGCTCGTACCATCAATATAACACGTCAATTGGCCGTGTTATACATTTTCCTGACGTGATTACGAGGGAAATTTATAACCCGACCAACTTACGTAGTATGTCCAAATACTAAACATTTTAATTCCTCGATATTATACTTAATTAACAACTATTGGCTTAGCGCATACCTATCAACTATTTAAGCAATCAAGTAAAAAAAAAGAAGAAGAAAATTTAGTAATTAAAAATATCGTTTTTTTTTAAATAATGCATAATTATTGTCATTATTACTTTAAACGGACGTTTATGTACTTATTTTCGGTGGATGGAATAACACAGTTGGGTCTATAAGTATTATTTGCCATTATCTATTATTTTTAGTCGTAACCTCTTTTATAACTCGGAATTATTGCAAGCCTACAGGGGGGTGATTCTCTCAAGAAGCAAAGGTGAACGAATGGACGAGTGATCTTCAAGCGGCGAGATTAAGTAGTCCGGTCAGTGCGAACAAAACACATTGTAGCGCGTGCATTTTCAATTAAGCAGCCTTATTCGCACTGACCGGACTACTTAATCTCGCCGCTTGAAGATCACTCGTCCATTCGTTCACCTTTGCTTCTTGAGAGAATCACCCCCCTGCTCTCTCTCAAAACTTTAAGTTATTCAGGATTTTTATTAAACGAACCTAACCTAGCCCAACCTTACTTACGTGTTAAGTACCTATTTCGGTGGATTCCAACAAAAGTATACCTACCTAATTAAGATTCCGCACCACATTAGTAATTTAATTCCGCCAAATCTACGTATTTTGCGATACAAAAACACCTTTTTTATGACTTTTTTTGTTAGTTAAACCGTTGTTTTACCACATATCCTGAAAAAAAAACTGCTACAAACACAGTTTAAAAGATAAAGCTCTTTAAAGTAAGCGCAGACGGACGGATGAACCGACAGACAAATGGGTCCAGTTTGATCTTAACCGCCTTACTTATAAACGTGGAATAAGGTAAACCATGCTTTGTCTTTATCTGTCATTGTGACATTTGAATTTGACAGATAATGACAAAGCATGGTTTGGCTACCCCACGGTTATTCTACGTTTATAAGTAAGGCGGTAAGGGTTTAGGGTGGTGTACAAAACCCTAAAGATTTCTATAGGGTTATTGTAGAAAAATATAATTGGTTATTTAATTACTTAGTCGTTATTTGCTACAGAAATATTGATCTCGTTTTTTCTGCATTAATTTTCAGATTGTTATGTTAAACCACAGGTTTATTAATTGATACGATCTAATGTATGTATGCAAACTCTTTATTGCACAAAAAAACAATCACAGGTAATTACGTACATAAACTTAAGATAAAGTGTACAATGGCGAACTTATCCCTTTAAGGGATCTTTTCCAGTTAACCTGGCTATGAGTGTGGAAACTATAAGGATAGGCAAAATTACAAAAAGTGCACAAAAGGTAAATAAACCAATAATTCTACAAATAAAACTACAAACTACACTTATACTCGTAATAAGTAAACATCAAATACTAACCTACACAAATAAAATATCAAATATCTAAATACATATACATTTAAAATAATAAATAGAAGTATATACAAATATATAGAGTTACATACATATAATAATATATAAAAAATGATAAATACATCAATAACCATTTATGAATTCTACTTGAAATGTAAGGGCTGTATTAATAAACTCATCCTAGCTGAGAGGCCCGTCACGAGATACGTCAAAGTAAACGTCAAACCATAGAACACTGTCACTTTTGACACAATGACATCATCATTTGAGTTGAGATTAGTTCATTAATACGGCCCTAAAACATCAGTTAATAGCTTGACGTTAAGTAATAAGCCAAAGACTAGCTTACTCAATCAACGACAAAATTTTAGTTTCCCTTTAAGCGAGCTAACTGACTGAGACTGTCTTAAGTCTAGCGGTAGCTCATTTCATAGTTTGACAAAGTGTACCGTGAAAGATTTAGCATAAGTCTGCGTCTTGTTTGGGGGGATGGCGACCAGATGCCAAGTAGCTAAATCTTTCGAAAAGATAAGGAGGAGAAGAAAGAAGGAAAAGGATTAATTGAAGAGTAATGACAGGACATGCACGTCTCGTCGACGACGAATGGGCAACCGGTTCAGCTGTGCACGGAACTGTGACACGTGGTCATATTTGCGTAAACCAAAAACGTACCTTATACAAACATTCTGCAAATGCTCCAGATTGTCAAGTAGCTCCTCCTTCAGATCAACAAACGCTATATCACCGTAATCCAGAAGTGGAAGCAGAAGAGATCGAACAAGGGTGAGTTTCGTTTTGAACGGCAAGAAATTCTGAAGATGCCTGAAAGAGTGCAATGACACGAAGAGTTTGCGGCTTTCCTGGTTAATATGAGCTGACCAAGATAGTGTCTAAAGAGCAAAAAATAACTGGTTAAGTACAAAAATGGTTCTTGGGAGCGTTTAAATCTAAAATACCAGAGGAACACTGTTGTGGTTTGCCCACCTCTAATGACTTTAGAAATTTCCTTAAATTAGTGGGGGGACAATCTTAGATAGATTTATGGACGTATTGGCGTTTAGCGTCCCTTCAGTCTTGTTTCTACGCTTAAGTGGCCTTATTTTAAATGACGCATCAATAAGGTCATGGTTAGAAAATGGCGCTGCATTAAATTGACCGTGAGAAGAAACAAGGTCAGAAGAAGAAGTAAAGATTAGGTGTAAAAGGGATGGAGGTCCATTATGAGGAAAATGAGTTGGGCTAAGAGGCAAAATATTCAATCATTTTTGACTAGGCAGGTGTTAAAATCACCCATTAAAATAATATGCTCGAATTGTGGGGAAAAAACCATAAGGGCATTCTCAAGGGTATCAAAGTAATTGATGTTTGAAGAAGGGCTGTAAAAAACTCCCAGATGAACCTTTGTGTAGTGTAAAGTAAGATTAATAAATTCATACTCAGGTGTGTTAAAACAGATTGACGAAGACCGAGAAACTACCTGACAAGCCAGATCGTCACGGAAGTACATGGCAACACCACCGCCGCGAACAGTACCAAATCCGCCATCCCTAGCACAGGACCTGTCAATACGAAAAAGGTGGTAATTCTAGGCAGAAGAAATAGAGTAGAGGAAAGTGTAGGCTTGAGCCACGACTCACAGATAAGGATAGCGGGTACGTTTTTGCACGTAAAGGATGCAAGAAGGCCGGAATAGTGAGCCGGTACACACTGTGCATTTATATGAACCACAGTGAAATTTTTCGCTAAATATTTGAACGTAATGTTCAACCGCTCGCCAAGATCAGGCATATCAGAGGCATCGCCGAAGGAATCATAAAGACTAGATGAGGATAAAGATAAAAAAAAAAAACGCTGTCAATACTATTACTCCGGTATATTTTCCTGCTATCCGTCAACAACGAGAATAATTCGCTATGCAATGGTTTTAGGCAAATCACTTTCTTGAGAGATGATACATAATTTCTTGGAACCTCAGAGAATAAGTGACTTTAATTTTGGTTTCCAAGCAAAACTCTTTCACTTAGTTATTTGTATTTATTCACGAAGATAACTTTTAATCAATTCATTAACTTTTCCACGAATACCACATCGAAGGAGTTTGCTGAGCAATATTTCATGATTAAATAAAACCCGGGCCTTTTGTCAAGTCTAGGTACATAAAGTCCTTTTTCATCCATCACACTTGCTCGTAAATAGTGTCCTAACATGCTAGAAAAATCGACCGTAAATCCAAAATAATACCCGCGGGCCTTTTTTTACCATTACGCTTCTAACGTACGTAATAGCTTTTTTTTTAAATATTACACGTGGACTCAAACTATCACAATACGTCAGGACCCCAATTCTTGTGCCATTCGATATGAAGTTTCATTCGAGATGAAATGTCAGTAGCATACAATTTCCTAAAAATCTCGCATATAAACTATTGATCTCGACTGTCACTAGAATCGGACTCCGAACCCGTTTGACATTAGCTGTGGTAAGTCACAGACAATGATGTAGTCTGCCGAGACATATATCCTATAATCTGTGGTCTGCCGCTAATAAGTTAAAAATATGATCTTTTGTCTGATTTTATTTCATTTCCTCGCAATTGTGATGAAAAACATTGTATGTTACACGGGTGGTAAAATAAATACAAATCTCGAGTCATTAAAGCCCTCAGCCTTCGGCTTCGGGCTTCTAACAGACTCTCGTTTGTAATTCTTTCTTTACCACCCTTAATACACAATGTACTATTATCAACCTTTATCATTGCTTTTCATTAAACATCAATGAAAATGTACACTTAGTTACAAAACTAAAGAAATTAAAATAGTTAAACAGCCATTCCTTTAAATGACTTAACTGGCCTACCACCATAACATCAATATCAAGGTTATTTCGTATTTTTTGCTCCAATTATACGTCAATGGAACTCGCTGGGAATGGATACAAGGGTTTCTTCTAGGGTTCGGTACTAAAAAATTAAAAATGGACTCTAACTATGTAAAGTCTCTCGTATCGCATTGTAGTTGCTTATATTGCAAGATCGTGTTAAATATGTAACGAAAAGAGTATTTAATTCACTTTACCTTAGCTGAAGTAACGCATTGAAATATAACTTAAATAAAAGTGTATATTATAATTCTTAAGCAATTAAACCGCAGCAAAAATTATTTAAAACTAAATTGAGAGTGTTTGAATAACATACCTACCTTTTTTGCTAAGTTAAGGAAGGAAGTTGTTTTATTATATCAGAGGTGTTTCCCGTGTTTGTTGTTACATAGATTAATAGACAGCATTACGCAATGGGTGGTTTATTGACAACTCTCGACGGCAAGAGGGAAATCCCAACGCGAAGTTAAGTTGTGGTTTCTAGGTTAAGATCTTCAATACCTATTCCAACAATTTCATTCATAAAACTTGTAGAAAACATGTTTTTTTTTATAAACGTCTTTGTAAAGGAAACAGTGAATGAAAATTGCGATTTGTCACCTTCATCGGAAAAAACATAACATATAGGGAAGGTCACTAATAATTAGCATACTCGTACTTATATCTTTTGTTTTGTTCCGGGAAATTGAGGGTATTTGTTGTACATACACAAATAATATCGATTGTGCATGAAATTTTTCATTTCGTATGGATTAGATGATGGTATAAAACTAGACGTCGCGTCAAATAGATTTACAAAAAGTGGGTTCAGGTAGAATCGGTTAGGCTACTAAGAGCGTATGAGATGAGAGCGAGTAAGAGAGAAATACAAACGCAAGGTCCATTCTTGGAGAGGACGTAAATAAAGTCAAAGTAGCCATAATGATCGCCAACCTCCGGTAGGAGAAGGCACCTGAAGAAGAAGAAGCATTTTCCCTTCAATATCAAGAAAAAGTTTATTAATCTCTCTTAAATTTTGAATCCTAAAATTTTCGGTTCACACCTACTTATAGTATTATCTCTACAATGCCTTAGTTTGTAACGAATTAAGAAGGTTCTAGAATTGGATATTTTTATTCTCTTTCTTGTTCTACAAAAGCTAACTGAAACTAAATTCGCACAATTAGAGTGCGTGAAAGCGACGCTAGTTCCATAATTAAGCAAATGCGTTGTTGTGTAAACACTGACAAAGCGGGGAGCAAGGGTAGCACAAGACTGCTCGGTATGCGAGGTGCGAACTCGTTACCGCCTCGCCCGCGGGGCATAGCCACGTCTCAATTATACCTAACTTCATTACTCAGATTCCGTTATGAGCGTAAGCTCTAAGTAGTCGCGGAGTCATCTCCCGGCTCGTAATATATACGGGCGAACTTTGTTTGTGTAATTAATTTGTTTCCTCCGCGCCTCTCAGCCAGTTGTGTCGTACAACGAGTTGCGCCGGGAATCGAATTATTTTTGCAAAATATTACTGAGACACACTTGTTGTTTTAGCAGTGTGCTGCAGAATATTGTGAGCTGCTAGAAGTTTTATTTTAACGGAATTATTATTTATCATGTAAGTTTTCTCGTATTTATTTAGTGGGACCATTTCATTAACTATCGTTTATTTTATTTTATAGCAAAGTTTACTTGCAAAATTAATACTAAAGTTAACTCCACAAATCTTTTACTTGAATATCCATCGATATTTAGTATCCAGGCTTCAGCTGATGTAGGTAAATTTATTGCAAAGTTGGTTCTATTAAAAGTTTACTGCCTAACGTTGCCCACAATGTTACCCACCAGTGATTCTCTTCAAACTTGGACCTCGTAGTTTCAGCCGGAGTATGTTCCTCGCTAACGGGCTCTCCAACAAGACTGAAAATAAATTGAAACCTGCTGTTATTACTTCAAGTGTTCATAATTGCTTAGCAAAAATTTTGTTTTATATTTATGGTTAACTCAATGTTGTCACTGGTTTCGAAGAAAGGAGCATTTTCTTTTTAAGTTTCCTATCAGATAAGTGCAATTTTATCAAACATTTGATGCTTTAAGATCATTTAAATTATCCCTATGCGAAAACAAACCTACTCGTCCTCACTTTTTCATTCAAATATTAGGTTCTACTGATAGAAACGTGTTCACTCTACTGTTAAATCTCTGTTTACGAGGTTTGGCCACAATACAATATGATCTAATAGCTTCAGTTTGCAACAAGAAGTTACAATTAACTTGCGATGAGTTCATTCGGAAATACTGCTAACGAGTGTTGGGGGCGTGTGCGTAATTTGCTTTCGGAATAATGAACCAAAAGTAATTCCTTAATAATTGTTAGTGTGAAAGAGCCAGGGAAGTTGGCAGGGACTTGAAAGAAATTAATGAGTGTTAGGAACTCCCGACGTGCCCGCTGATCAGCCGCCAACTTGCTCGGCGCTTAACTAAATTTCCCGCTAATTGCAAATGGCCCGAATTACTATTTCAAATGCCCCATCATCGCGAACGACAGCGATTCACTTACGCAGCTTTAAAATAGAGCTGGTTGCACATTCATTATCAAACTTTATTTAAATGATTCAACTTGTCTAGAATATGATTAAATTCCCTTTAAAAAATAACATTAATATTTCAGTATTTTCTCATAATTTCGTTGCTAACTTACAGTAATACGTTATCGTCCAGTTACTAGCTTATAGACCGAAGCGTGTTCCTAAAGCGTGGCTAACAAATAGCCAGGTGTGGTATATGGTAGGGCGGGGTAACATAGTGAGGGCCATTACGACAGCATACAAACTGCCCTCCGCGGGGCAATATTGTGATTAAGGTAATACGATTGCGGGAATGTGGCTGACGTACGGCTGTACCGCCGCGCGAGATTTCCAACACGTGAGCTAGCTGCTAAAACGCCATTGATTTCTTCCTTCTAAATTTTTTAAGCTCTCATCCGTATCGATGTAAAAGTGCCCTCTATTTCTGTAAAAACAGTATATTATTATCTTATAACCCCGATATCCAACGGCTAACGGGATGAGTAAATACCCACGTGAGACTCGCGAAGATAAACTCGTAAACTAAATAAAACGTATATACTAGTAAAGTTCAAACTGCATACGGAAATACGCTTCCTACAAGAGCGTGGAAAGAAAGTTAATTATTAACCCGCCGAGCGCCCTATGTGCTCATGGTGCACACAACTATTTTGCCCTACATCGCCCTATGTACGTGCACACAACGCAGAGCTGCGCCAATTGTTGAAATTATTATAAAAAGCTTCCGGGGTGCTCCTAATCAATACACGCCTTATACTTTGTGGCGATTCGATACAGATTCATTACCGGTATGCGCGGGAATGAAGAGTTAAGGGCTCCGCGCTGACAAATCAGTGAGCAGTCTAAGTCAACAAAACCTCGTCGTCGTCGTTTAACGTCTTATGTGCTTTAGTTAACTTGATAACAGAATTAAAATTGCATAAAAACCCACAGATAGATAACGAACTGGTTATTTGTCCATAAAAGAAAAAATAATGTTAGGGCCGTTTAGACCTACAACTAATATGATTTTTTTCATGTTTGCTCATAGTATCACCATGATCATCGTGGTCGCCCTGCTGTGTGTGTTGGTGGCGCTCGTGTTTGTGCACGACTACAAGCGCAAGAGTACCCGCTCCTGGAAGCTGCTCAGTCAATTTAATGGGGAAAATGGGCTGCCCATCATTGGGAATGCCTTACAACTCGGCTTCGACTCTGATGGTAAGTTTCTAGTCTGTGGACGGTCTATTTCTAAAACTTAATCGACTGCTGAAAGATTTTTACAAGCTGTTATTAAGCTTCACTTGTTAATAGCTTTGTTTGTGTTTGTTAAAATCTTGTAAGTTTCAATTGAATGAGCTGAAATGTTGTATACGTAGGTAAACATAATGACAATGGAATATTATGATGTCCACGATCTGATCTGATGATAGGTTAGTTAGTGGCAACGTGGATAAGCAGATAATGACTATCAAAACGAAATCATTCCATTTTTTTTTTGTCTAAGACTGATGTGTTGTTGAATTTTGATTGACCAACGATTTTACTGAAACAGTAAGTGAAATAGGTAGTAAGCGAGGCATTCTATTTAACTAATGAAAATACTACCTATAAGTACTTATAATATGTAATTACAGTAACTTTTACATAGTTTTTTGTCTGATGTTATTGACCGGGGTGATATCAGGTATCGCTCCAATTTAATATACATACGACAATCATTTCAAATTATTACTTCATTAAATAAGATTAAATAGATTACCTACATGAGGAAAACATCCACGTATAAATATAAGTCATCGGCAATAACAATGTTCGTTGCATATTTACTTACCCCTTTTACTTTCCAATTCTAACTGATTAATTGGACTTCCTTTTGGTTAACATAATTATGATAAATTGATCGATTTCAGGCGTGTCAAAGATTCTGATGAACTTGTGGCGAAAGTACGGGATGACGAACTACAGGCTGACGGTCGGCTCCGAGGAATGGGTGATGCTGTGCGAATCCGATGACGTTGGCGTAAGTAATGCTTTCCAAAACCTTGTATAATATAATTCAACAAAAAAACGAATGTATCTGCCAGTCATACCAGTGATTCAAAGAATGATTGCCCTGAATCTTTGATAAGATAATCTCTTAAAGCCAGATGAATGGCCAGATAGCAGTTGCAGTACTGTCATAAAATGCCCTTGAGATCGATTATATTAAGCCTTTATTTGCGGGGATTATTCGACTTCAAGGAAAACGGCGCCAAAAACCCCCGCAATCATAAATCTATTAAATTCAATAATTCTTCAATCGGTCCGCGATCACAACATTACTAGAAAATACTAATTTTAGTTCCATTTGGGACCGTGATAAAATGATATCTTTAAAGTACGTGGTCTAATGTTTTTCTAGACGCGTACGCGTACGCGCTATGATGGTTGATCTAACGCTGAATTGTCAATTAGCATCCTAAAATGCTTTAATAAAAATTACTTTTACTTACAGACAATCTTGGCCCATCCTACTGAACTGGCGAAACCAACCGAGAGAAACGCTGCGATGATGCCATTTTTCGGAAACTCAGTCTCTACTTCTGAAGGTAATATGCATATCAAATCAAAATTATAATAAAATTTCTGCCCACGACTTCGTGTATGTTGACCATCCCACGTCGTTTTCGGGATAAAAGGTAGCCTATGTATTAATTAAGGCTACCTTTAAGCTATCTCCATTACAATTTTCATCCAAATCTGTCCTGCTGTTTTACAGTGACCAGTAACAAACAAACTGACTTACGCAAAAACTGTGTGATATGTGAGGACGATTTCCCACAAATTTAAATAGTTTAAATTTAACTCTCGGTATGTAAATAAGTAAGTCGTTATTACTTCCAAACAGTCACACACAATACTCAAATATTTAGCAGTTATGAAGATAGAAATTGTGCAGGGATCTATAGTTAAGACAATAGGCAATCAGCGTTGGCTGGTGTCGACAAAACTAAGCTTCGTTTTGTTGCGGCGACCGCCTGGCGCTCCCACGAGCACACTAAGAGCCCGGTGGGCATTAATGCTACGGCAGTATTGTGCACTCTGGCCTTAACAAGCAATTTACGACCACAGGCATTTAAACCAAACAAAAACAAAGAAAGCTATGAGAGAAACACACGTTACCCGAGTATTTGTATCAGTTCAGTTTTTCTAGTCGACAATGTATTTAACTATGTAATTTTTCCAGGTGAGAGATGGAAATCTACTCGCAAATTGATGACTCCCAGCTTCCACTTCAAGACATTAGAAGCCAGGGTTGACGCGGTCAACTCTCGCACCGACGCTTTGAACCAAGTCCTCGACCAATATGTTGATAAAGCACCAGTCGACATGTACAGATACCTCAGGCCGTTTATGTTCGATATTCTTTGCAACACACTGATGGGAGTCGACCACAATATGCTCGCCAACCCTGACCACCCTTACCTAGCTGCCAGTGGAAAGTGAGTAGACGAACTAACTAGTTTTATTATTTTAAACTACCTGTTCCTGATTCGCCTTTGCTTCGGCTAGCAAAAAAAACGAATGACATTATTTTTATTTACAGAGTTATCCAAATCGCAACTGAAAACTATTTCTCCTACTGGAGGAACATTAGCTTCATCTTCAAGATGACTCCGATCTACCGTGAAATGATGGACACCATCAAGACTATTCGGGACTACAGTGACAGGGTACGCATTAAAGACACACCCACTGTGACAAATAGTAAATGTTAACAATTATCGTGCTTAATTTATGAAAATACCGTCTTTTACCAACATTTTGGACAGTGGAAAAAAATTGTAGTATATATTTTGTTATTTTTATTTCGAATGAAAGTGTTAATCTAAATTATTTTATTACAGCTGATCCGCGAAAGGAGAGTGAAATTAAATGCATTCATTGATGAAATCAAGAGCAACAACAGGGATGCCAGTGTAGATATTAAGGCATTAGTTCACGAGAAGGTGTCAGAAAAGGCTTGCATGTTGGATTCCCTGCTCCTGAGCACTCTGCCCAACGGTGACCCTGCTCCTGATGAGACCATTAACGAGGAAATCACGCTGCTGTGCTTTACTGTAAGTAATTTGATATTTTTTACAAATTACCTACACAACAACACCTAGTTATAAAATACATTATAAATCAGGAGATGCCAATATGATGGTATAACGTACTTAAAAACCTTTATCGTGCTTGAATTATAAACCAAATATTTTTTTTCCCACAGGGACACTACACAACCACTATGACAATGGCGCACACCCTCTACTGTTTAGCCAAATATCCAGAAATCCAAAAGAGAGTCGTCGAAGAGCAGGAGTCCATCTTCAACAACGACCCACTTAGGCAACCCAACAACCATGACCTGATTGAAATGAAATACCTGGAAGCTGTTATCAAGGAGAGCATCAGAGTGATTCCCACTGTGACCAAAATCGGACGGCAGTTGCAGAATGATTTACCACTTAAAGGTTAATATCTTATTTATACAAGTTTACAACATAATTAATTAAATCAAATGATTTTTCTCCCGTATTATGTTTTAGTGTAACATATTTTTTTAAATGAATATTTACTTTTGCAGATGGCAGGATCATCCCTCCCGGTACCCAGGTGGTAGTTTACTACGAAGCCCTCTACGCTGACCCTAAAATGTTCCCCGAGCCGGAGAAGTTCAAGCCGGAAAGATTCTTCAACAGCCTGCACCCGTACGCTTTCGTGCCGTTTAGCGCCGGCCCAAGGAACTGCATTGGTGAGTAATGACAATGACACTAGTAAAGTAAAATTTCAATCCTGAAATCTATGCGACTACTCGTTTTTAATAACGAAGATGCGTCACCATCATAATCCTCTTGATTTGCAACTAAATAATAGCAAAGACTGAATCTTTTTTGACAAATACGTGTCTGTTTGACAGGTTTCCGGTACGCTTGGGTTGCGATGAAGGCCACCCTATCCAACCTTCTGCGGAGGTACGAGGTGCTGCCGGGCGCCCCCGAAGACGAACCTCAGTTCGCCCATAGAATCATTACCGAATCCATCAACGGTGTCAAGCTAAGACTGAAGAAGAGGGAAGCTTAGATTTTATCCAATTGTTGTTCTGACTAGACAAGACAATGCTGGTCATTTATTGTTATTGCTTAAGTATTATAAGGTTAGCAAAAAATTTTACGTTAGGGCTATATTTTAGAATAATGAATACTTTATTTATTATGACTGATTGTATCACGCGTTCAACTTAAGTAAACTTAGTGGAACATTGTATGGTGGCCTGATATGAAATGATGTTAAAAGCTAACTCCCTTATTATAAACGCATAATAAACCGATTTCAGTTAGAGTATGCTTGGTCACTTTCTGACAAATTTAAACCTCACCATGAAAGATAAAGCCAAAGCATGTTTTAAGCATAGTTGATCTTTTGTGCGTTTATGAATAAGAGCGTAAGACTGTGGAAATAGTAGGTATTACTTAGTAGTAGATTTATGATATTATTTATTAATTAGTGAATATTTTGATCTAAATAATTTATAAGATTAGAAAAAACAGATTCTGTATTTAAATTTGCTTAGTCAAACAAATTATGATCTGAAATAAATCTGGAATAAATACAAACAACATAGCCTTTGATGTTTTTAATTCATTTCCCACGTTAACATTATTTTTAAATAACAATAATAATGTTAATAAGTAGGTTTGACGTGAACTATCCTTAATTCTACAAATAAAATATATTTTGCCCTTACAAGACTGCTACGTATACTCCTCTTCCTACATCGACAAAAACGTGCGACAATTATTTAATAAAATATCAACACAGCAATGTCAACATGGAACCAACCGATTAATTATTTACATTTCCGCTCACTGCCTTAATCCTTTTATATGTTTAGTATTTAAATTCGTTTCGCGCTACGAGTACCGCATGCGACATTTCAAACTGTGGGTAATTGCAAAAACAATGAGCCGTAAGCGGCCACGGTCGACAAAATAAGCCGTCGCTTGTTGCGGTGTGTCACTCCCACGCGACAAAAGCGATTCACAGGTATAAACTGACGTTTCATACCAATACAAGCATCACATATTAATCGTAATGTTACGTCATCGACATACGCAATGTCGTCTACTAAAAGAGTAAACCCATTCAAATTAATTTCAGTAACTTGCAACCGGCCAACGCCGTGTTCAAGACAAAACATTGTAGTAAGAAGTTATTTTGAAATTAGCGTATAATTGTTACCTACCCAAAAATTACATCAACGCTTTATTGATTTGGCTAAAAAACGTTTTATCATTTCCTTACAAACGTTTTTATAACGAAAGATATAGGCATAGTACCTAAGTAGGTACTGTGGGGAAATGTGGTGGTGGTCGATATAAACACAAACTTCACGACTATTCTTTTAATTCATTATTCTTAGTTATAAATATGTACAAGTGATGCGCCCGGCTCGCAGCCCTAGGAGCGACTCCCAAAAACTAAACAAAAATAAACAATCGCCGTTCTATCGAACCATTTGCTTTTAAATTTAAAATATTAAAATCAAAAGCGACGTATAACCTAATAAGGTACTGTGAAATTAGGTCTATTTTCACATTGCAACCTTATTTCACTAAAGTACCTACTTGTAAGTAAAAAAAATGGTAATGTTTTACCTATTGAATTAAAGTGTACTATAGATATTTTCTGGGAAATCCAGACTTGTATTTACCTGTAAATAGCGCTAGGTTTACAAAGCAAATTACCCAAGTCTCACGTCATGTATGGTTACAAGGAAAACGAATCAAGAACCAGCGTTTTAAACAACAGCTACTATTCTACCTCTTCCTTCCATCCTTCTCTTCTTCGCCATGTCGACGGATAAGGATGCGTTGTGGCATAACCACTTTAAAAAAAAACAAGTGCGAGTGGGAACCGTGCACTGAGGGGATTTAAGATAATATGCTCGGTAGCCGCAAAAGAAAATCATTTTGCTATGAACTTTATGATTATGCAATAAGGTCCACTTTGACTGGCATACATGTTAATACACATTTTCAAAGTTTTTTTGTTTTTTGTTTGTATTGTTGATGAAAAATGTCAGGATATTTTAAATTGCTAAATAGTAACCCTAATCAGGGAGGAGTGGTGGCGAGTTGTGAATCTTGCCATATATTGTTTATATTATACTAGCTACTTATCTAAGTTTTCTCTAACACCCGTACTTAAAACAAAATGAATTATACATAAAAACCTTTCTCTTGAATCACTCTATGTATTAAAAAAAACCGCATCAAAATCCGTTGCGTAGTTTTAAAGATCTAAGCATACATAGGGACAGACAGCGGGAAGCGACTTTGTTTTATACTATGTAGTGAAACCGCGAAATTCTCATTCATAATACTAAATTGATAGTATATACACGGTGTCCTGTATTTAATTCAAGGTCCTATATCAACTTGTCTATGTATAGCTACGTAAACAGCCTAACATGGGCCTAGTAATTAACTTGAGATAATCTAATCAAAAATAAATTATATTTAATTATTAGTGGACTACTTTATATGATTAAATAGTTGCGCTTTGAGATGTGTCACGCGTTTATCAACCCGAACCACGAAAGCATGAGTCATCGCTATTATTATAGTAAATAAAACCAGAGCTGTTAAAAAAAACTTTACTATTCGCGGTACAAAGAGGAAGTCGTCAAAAATATTTTTTACTTATCAGAAGGTTACATCACTTGAAGTTATTTCTGCAAACTGATAGCGAAAGCTGATAAATGAGCCATTTTTAGGGTTCCGTAGTCAAACTACAAACCCTTATAGTTTCGTCATATCCGTCCGTCCGTTTCTTAGAGCTAGAAAGCTGTAATTTGGCATGAATATAGACATCAGTTACGCCAACAAAGTAGTAAAATAATAATAATAATTAATGTATACCTATCCTACAGGTGACGTGGGGATGTATTGTTTTGAACTCGTCTACCCCTTAGTGTGGGGTATCGTTGGTAGGTATTTCAAATAGGTATTTAAAAAATATTGCTGGTTTGCGTAAACAGCTTTTCGATTAAGGGATCCGTTTATGAAATATTAAGCTTTAAAGCGCAAATTTTTATTAGAGTAGCTACAGCCAAAACTACAAAAACTGTAAATCAGAACAATATTTTTAATGAAAGCACATAATTATAACGAATTTAAAAGGAAAACTATCACGACTAAGTAGACTTAATTAGTTGCTGAGATACAGGCGACTAAAGTGGTTATACCTACTAAAAATCGACAAAGACAGCATCAAATAACTTTTAATAGAAAATTAATTCATACAATTTGTTTTTTGAGATAGTTTTTAGTGATTGTCGTAACGGCTTCGGAACCCTACACTGAGCAAGGTCCGACATGCTCTTGCCCGGTTTTTTTCAATTCGTGACATTAATTTGTCTCTTATGTGTATGAAAAATATAATTTAACGTTTATGAGCTATTTGACCACTAGGAATCCATTACATTTTTAAATTAAGTGCAGTAAACGCAGTAAATCTGTTAAATACCAAAAATAAATGGTAAAATATCTAGTAAAAGTGGTAAAATAACGATCGAAGCCATTTGAAAAAAAACACTTAACTTACCAAACAAATTATTGGTTTTGACTTTTTGACGCATCTTGAGACGGATATTTTACTCGAGATTCTAACACATCTTTGGTTCGAGCAGCGGGCCTAGTATAGTTGCGTTTATCGCGTGACAAAATATGGATAAAGCTCTATACAAGCTCCATACAAGCTCCGTCACTCTCGTGTCAAAAAGTGACAGATGTTTTATCCAAATTTAGTCACGCGATGCGATAAACGCAGACGTATCAGGCCTCCAGAAACATTTGAACTAACGAACGTATGCCTCTGGCTGGCGTAATTCGAATACTCTGCACTGTATGTATTTTGCAACACCACTGAATCAACGGGTTTATGTTTTACGTACGCCTGCTCATATATACTTGATGCATGATTTATTTAAATTACAATAGGGCAAAAATATAATTGTATTCTGGAAAAAAAGGTAAAGGTCGTCAAATTGCACCCAAAGCTTACCACATCTAACAGGCAAGTTAACTAGTCTACCTACATGCCTGTAGCATGCCTGCCTCTATGCAACTAATCAGTTATTTTTTAAATGTAAACGAGTATATTAATAACCTTATTTATTGTGACAATGATCTTGATCAGACTAACAAGAATCACCTCTTAATCATTATAAATTTATCACAATATCTTTGTGAAAGTCGTAACATGCTTGAGTTAACTTGATAAGAAACGGCTTAAAAAACCAAAGCCAGATAACGAAGCTGTTAATTGTGTATGAACGTGTAAAAGAACGGTGTGACCGTTAGACCTAAAACAAATATGGATTTGTTAATGTATTTACTGCATGTTTGCACGAGTAGTATCTCGACGACCATCGTGGTCGCCCTGCTGAGTGTGTTGGTGGCGCTCGTGTTTGTGCACGACTACAAGCGCAAGAGTACCCGCTCCTGGAAGCTGCTCAGTCAATTTAATGGGGAAAATGGGCTGCCCATCATTGGGAATGCCTTACAACTCGGCTTCGATTCTGATGGTAATTTTTTTCAAATATGACACATACACATACATAAACTCACGCCTTTATTCCCAGAGTGGGGTAGGCAGAGCTACAGAATTACCAACAGCTCTAAAAACTTGTTAGTAATTCTGTAACCACATTTTGCACACTTAGGCTAAGATGTTTACCAGTGTATTAGTGACAGGTTGCAAGCCCATCGCCTAACAGTACTATACGCCTTTATTCCCTTAGCCGTCTCTTACGACATCCACGGGAAGATATGGAGTGGCACTATTCTAGCCCGGCAACCACACGGGAAAAAAATAAATCAAATATGATATGTGTTCAAATCGGGCAAGACCATGTTAGTCCATGCTCTGTGTAAGGTCTCGACGCCGTTACTATAAACACAAAAATCTAAGTAGAAAAACAACAATCATAAAAGGAATTTCTAATCAAAGTTTCAAAATCAAAGTTAATTTCTTCAAAATTACTCAAGTCATGCATGCAAACTATTTACTCGTACTTGCATGGAAAACTCAAAAAAATGGTAAATGAATCACAACGCATAATAAGTTCTCAATAATCCTAAGTACTCATAAGTGAAATTAGTCAACATTAAAATAAAAGTAAACACTTTGTTCAATTACCTATACCTAATCAATAATTAAATTAATTATGTTATGGAGGAATGTTAGATAATTCTAATTTGATCAATAATACTATCATTCTACATAGCATTGTATTGCAAATTGTTTTTTGATAACTTTATTTGCCGTTTAGAAACGGCTACGTACCTTTTAGCACCCTTCTTCACCTAGCCTTAAAAATCAAACCCCTATCGCATCAAGATAAAGCTCTTTAAAGTAAGGACCGACGGACGGACGGACAACGTAGGCGTATTAATAAGGTCCCGCTTCCTCGGGGTACGGTGCTGTAAAAAACTTAAAAAAAAAAAAAAAAAAACGACTTCAAAAAAAAAAAAAAAAAAAATATAAATAAAATAAATTAATTAATTAAAATAAATAAATACTTTAAACTCAACAATTACTTTTATATATGTACAAATAACCTTATGAACTACGTTTTTATACCTATTTTATGTCAAATATAGTTTTAAGTTAAAACAACACCATTTGAAGTCGGTGCCAAACAAATGTTTCGATCCTATTCACAAGTTGTGAAATTATTCAGTACATGTGGCGCCATCTAGTGCAAATTATATTAGAGAACATGCTGTTATTTTGTATAAAAAATCTCGTTAACGTTAAATGGTCTGGTCGTAAATGCTTCTATTTCTTAAAAAATCCGATATTTCCATTGTTAAGTGTTTGAATTCGATTATTAAGTATAAATAAATGTTGTACATTTATTTTTCTTTTTCCTTGTTAAGTCTTAGGTATCGATTATTAAGTATAAATAAACGTTGTAAGTACATTACATTTTGTTTTGTCCAATACTTCTTTGTTTGGCACCGACTTCAAATGGTGTTGTTTTAACTTAAAACTATATTTGACATAAAATAGGTATAAAAACGTAGTTCATAAGGTTATTTGTACATATATAAAAGTAATTGTTGAGTTTAAAGTATTTATTTATTTTAATTAATTTATTTATTTTATTTATATTTATTTATTTATTTATTTTTTGAAGTCGGTTTATTTTTTTTTTTTTTAAAGTTTTTTTATTTTTCTATTTTCAGTGTAAATAATCGCAGGTACGTAGTAAGTTGAACTACTTCATTGGTCTTGATTTAGGGGGTGAGAAACGTTATCGCCCGGAGCTAAATTTGTATGATTTTTTTCAGCCACGCGATTTTATCGGCGCTTTACAAATCTCTTAAGACTCTTAATACCTACCTAAAATATCAAAAATACTGACTTTAAACAGTGATCCTAGTGGGAGTTATTTAAGTCAGTTGCGATAGCCAGATAGTTGCAATTACGAGACTCCATCTTACCTACAATATTTAACCCTTAAATAACATAAATAAAAAAAAAATGTTTTTTAAAACATTCATTTTATTTTATATACTTTTCATTGATCATAATAAACTGTTATGTAGTCCCACTTCTTAGTTGATATGAAACTTTGAGACATTTCAAGCACGCCGCAAGCAAGACCGCGGGAAAATCATAGTCATATTTAAACAATTAAATGTTCTTCGTTATAATCGCTCAACTATCTTAACCGAGATATTTGATCGCCACCCTTGAAAGAGGTACCGTTGAGGAGTTCCGGTGGCCATCTGTAGTCTTCATCATGAGTTCCACTTCACCAAATGATACTTTCTGAATGCAAATGCTAGGCTTGTTACTAAAAATACTAAAATCGCTATATGTGTGCCTACAATATTTCAGGAGTTCCCTCAATTCCTCACTGATCCCCTCATCAGATTCAGATTTGGTGACAATGGGACCACCTCGAAAGCATACTCTATCAAACCAAAAAAGAATTTTTAAAATCGGTCCACAATTGACGGAGTAATCGGTGAACATACATAGAAAAAAAAAATAATACATACAGTGGAACGTATAACCTCCTCCTTTTTTGAAGTCGGTTAAAAACGAACAGTTGATGCGATTATTACATGCTATAGTTCTTTCTTATCTAAATATATTGTCATAATCTTTTATTTCTGTTAATGATCTATTCTAAACCGGCAACCACACGGTATTAAATATTTATATTTAATATAAAAAAAAACTTAAAGCTATTTAGTCAACTTTATGTTGTTTTTTTCATTGTAAATCTAAGAGTGGCAATGATTTCATAAAAAAAAATTTGTATTAAGCCCTTGTGTGTCGTCGACAAGATACTCATACCATGCGTTATCTAAAACACTAGTGAACATATCTATTCTGGACCCCAAAGGTTATCTGTGCATCAACGGAGTTTACCCACAATAATATTCCATAGCTGATGAGACGTAAGAGACGTAGTCGTGACATGCCGTTAGAAATGCTTCTACTTATAGGTACTTCGTGTTAAGATTTTCAGGGCAATGACAAATCGATCCAGTTTCTAACATACATAGTCTACGTGGTGTTAACAATTTAACTTTGTGTTAATGTAAAAACTTAGAAATGTCAAATGTCAACCAACTCTACATTTGCATCGTCATAAATATCTTGTATCTAGTTAATGGTGTCTGTCAAAGTTTTAAAAGCATTTGATTCTAGTTGTTCTCTATCGTCACCTATTAATGTAAGAGAAGTGACATCCGCAAAAGTAAAATTCTCTTGTTTAGTAGGCTTTGGTAAATAATAAATTGCAATTAAAATAACAAAGGTCCAAGAATGCTTCTTAGTGGAACAACTTCTTGTTTTTATCTGCCCATTTCTTAGAATAAAATGACTGTTCAATGGGTTTTACACGCTCTTATTAAACTTTTCTGTGTGTTTGTTTTCATAGTACTTTAAGTTTAAATTTGCAAGTTACATTTGAACCGGTTCCTGTATCAGAATAGGCTATATTAAAAACATACGTAAACTCAATGATAATACAAAATTATGGTTTTTAAGACCTGATTCACTTACACCTTGAATAGGTATTGAATATTCACTTACACCTTTTTTTTTATTGTAGTTGATTCATTGGATGTCGTTTTTTGCTAGTAGTATGGTGATTACAAATTGATTAATTTCAGGCGTGTCAAAGATTCTGTTGGACTTGTGGCGAAAGTATGGGATGACCAACTACAGGCTGACGGTCGGCTCCGAGGAATGGGTGATGCTGTGCGAATCCGATGACGTTGGCGTAAGCAATCCTTTTCTTAACCTTGTCTATGTCATAACTTGAGATCACAGTGCAAATCAGATCTCTCTGTCTAATCGCTTTCTAGTTAGCAATTTAAAATGATTGTATTTATCATATGTATATCTCTGATTTTAATTTTAATTTCACTTTTGTGATATTTTTGGTGTTTTCATATTTGATTGAGAAAATGCAATTAAAACAATCCATGCATATACCCTATAGGCGTATACCAATGCCTAAATTTTATCTTCCCGTGCAATGAGGAAAGCCACAGAATAATTATAGAGAATGTATAATAAGGCCACATAAATGTTCCGATAACAGCTGTTGTATAACACAACTGTTATACATTTTTGTCCTTCAGATTGATAATTATAATACGAAGCCTATACATATTTGCATATTGTGCATTGAGTATCCGATTTTAAGGGAAACTCCACCAAAAACCAAAACTTAAATTAAAATAAGCTTAATTTTAAACAGACGATCTTGGCTCATCCTACTGAACTGGCCAAACCAACCGAGAGAAACGCCGCCATGATGCCATTTTTTGGAAACTCAGTTTCTACATCTGAAGGTATATAATTTACTGTTATTATTTTTTGTATTAAAGAAGAGACAGACAATATGCAAAGGTAGCTTGAAGAAGTAACAAACTTACACACACACAAACTAGACTATCTGAGGACAATTTTGCACAAATTGACCTAATTTTAAGACCGGTGGGCATTAATTTTACCACAGTATTGTGCTGTCTGGTCTCGCATTGACGAGCAATTTACGACCACAATTCAAACCAATCAAAATTAAGGAAGCTACAGAAAAACGTCACCCGATAAATATTATTATTACGTACCTAAGTCTCTTTAGCTGACTATGTGTTTAACTGTGTAACTTTTCCAGGTGAGAGATGGAAATCTACTCGCAAATTGATGACTCCCAGCTTCCACTTCAAGACATTAGAAGCCAGGGTTGAGGTAGTCAACTCTCGCACCGACGCTTTAAACCAAATCCTTGACCAATATGTTGATAAAGCACCAGTCGACATGTACAGATATCTCAGGCCGTTCATGTTCGACATTCTTTGCAACACACTGATGGGAGTCGACCACGACATGCTTGCCAACCCTGACCACCCTTATCTACGCGCCAGTAGAAAGTGAGGAGACGAACTAATTAGATTTAATGTTTTAAACTATCTTTTGCTGATTTGTTTTTGATTCAGCTAGCAAAAGAAATCGAATGACATTGTTTTCCTTCACAGAGTTATCCAAATCGCAACTGAAAACTATTTCTCCTACTGGAGGAACATTAGCTTCATCTTCAAAATGACTCCGATCTACCGTGAAATGATGGACACCATCAAAATTATTCGGGGCCACAGTGACAGGGTACGCATTGATGACAAACTTAGCCACTGTGACAAATTGTTAATTTTGTTGTGTATCAATAATTTAACTTTACTTTTTGAAAATACCGTAAAATTTTGCCAAGATTTTAGACAGTGGATGAACATTTTAGTATGTAAGTATCTATTTTATTATTTTTATTGCAAATGAAAGTGCTAATCTCAATTATTTAATTAAAGCTGATCCGCGAAAGGAGAGTGAAGTTAAATGCATTTATTGATGAAATTGAGAACAACAACAGGGATGCCAACATAGATATTAAGGCCTTGATTCACGAAAAGGTATCAGAAAAGGCTTGCATGTTGGATTCCCTACACCTGAGCACTCTGCCCAACGGTGACCCTACTCCTGATGAGACTATTAACGAGGAAATCACGCTGCTGTGCTTCACTGTAAGTAATTTGATATTTATTACAAATTATATTCAACACCAAGTTACAACTACGTTCATACGGGATTTCCGAGGGACTCTGCCCATGGCTATCCTTGATTAAGGTTACTGTCGATAGTTACTGCTCCAGCGCTATGCCCACTAATGCTGGTGTACCTCAAGGCTGTGACCATTGTCGCCAACGCTGTTCATCCTGCATATTAATTTTGAAAGATAAAATTCATTGTTATGCGGACGATAGTACAGGTAATATACCAGCCGTGCGAACATTCCTTACACGGCCGGTTTTTTTTTAAAATATAAATTTGTATTGTATTGTATTGTATCCCTTGGTCAGAGGCGGAGGAGAGTCGGATCGAACTCGACCCCTTTGATTCCTTTGATCGCACAGTTTCAGACCTTTTGAGATGTTTATCCTCCGGAGAGAGTTTGCATCTCTCTGCCCTCTGTATAATTGGGAGTGTTTCGAGAAACTGTTTAGACTGGTGCCAACGGTTTCATCCTACTGTCGCACCTCTTGTCATTGGCAGGATGTTTATTCCCATTTTCTTGAGTCCCTGCTACACGCTTTTCTCTAGAACGCGTACGGTCACGGACTTTAATTGATAAACCACTATAGAACCTAGTCGCATAATACCTACGACTAATTCTTATGTCATTTCTATCTCGTCACTTGACGCTGTCAATATGACACGGTTCCATGGTGGATCAACAATTAAAGTCCGTGACCATACTATAAGAATTTGGAGTGAACTTCCTACTGAGACTTTTCCAATGCGGTACAATATGGGGCTTTTTAAAACGGGTATCATGAAATTTTTTCAAGACCGGCAACGCAATGGTGACGCTGACGCCTCCGGTATTGTAAATGTCCATAGGCGGCGGTGACCACTTTCCCTCAGCTAGGCCGACTACCTGTTTTTTCATCGATGGTCATAAAAAATGGTGGCTTGATATACTTAGCCTGTAATACCTTTTACGCTTGAATTCTAAACCAAGGAATTACATTTCCACAGGGACACTACACCACCACGATGACAATGGCGCACACCCTGTACTGCTTGGCCAAATATCCAGAAATCCAGAATAGAGTCGTGGAAGAGCAGAAGTCCATCTTCAACAATGACCCGCTAAGGAAACCTACCAACCATGACCTGATTAAAATGAAGTACCTAGAGGCTGCCATCAAAGAGAGCATCCGGGTCATCCCCACTGTGACCAAAATCGGACGGCAATTGCAGAATGATTTACTACTTAAAGGTTATTAGCGTATTTATCAGCTATAGAGGTAGTGGTTTAAATCATTAAAGTAACAGATTAGAATACCAAATAAATTATTTATTAGTGTATCCACTTAAGTAGGTTTTAGTAAAAAATACAAATTATGGTTTACTATTACAGATGGCAGGATCATCCCACCTGGTACCCAGGTGATCGTTTACTACGAAGCCCTCTACTCTGACCCTAAGATGTTTCCCGAGCCGGAAAAGTTCAAGCCGGAAAGATTCTTCGACAGCCTGCACCCGTACGCTTTCGTGCCGTTTAGCGCCGGCCCTAGAAATTGCATAGGTAAGTTATGCTTATGTTTTACAATACCTAGCAGAGTGAAATTTTAATCCTGAAATCCGTGCAACTTGATAAGTTTGTTTAAAGTTGATATTTTCAATAACAAACCGCTTCTACCATTAACATAAATGCGTCCACGTAGTACACATAATTGTTTTGAGAAATATGTGTCTGTTTGCCAGGTTTCCGGTACGCTTGGGTTGCGATGAAGGCCACCCTATCCAACCTTCTGCGGAGGTACGAGGTGCTGCCGGGCGCCCCCGAAGACGAACCTCAGTTCGCCCATAGAATCATTACCGAATCCATCAACGGTGTCAAGCTAAGACTGAAGAAGAGGGAAGCTTAGATGTTATCAAATTGTTCTTCATTGTTGTGACCAGACATGACAATGCTGGTTATTTATTGTATTTGCCCAAGTAATGAGCAAAAAACGTTAGGTAGGTATTTTATAATCTTGAAGTTAAATGGTTTATGATATGACTGATTGTATGACGCGTTCAACTTAATTAAACTAAATTAACGTAATAATATGATGTTAAAGCGCCTGCTAGACGGTCGCCAAAAAGTCTCCGATGGCGCGATTTCGGTTGGAGTCTCACCGACTGGCTAGACGGTCGGCCAACCACACCACAGCTTCAGTGTTTTCAGAACTCAAGGACGGGTAACACGTATTGCTAGCGCAAGCTTGGTGACCAAGGTAGTCCGAGAGACGGACGACCTTTCCCAATCAAGGTCACGCTGTTGGAAGGACCTGTTGGTGACCGTCTAGCACTAGTCTAGTTGGTCTCTTTAGATTTATTATTTAATATTACTTACTAAATAGTGAATGAATATTTCAAAAGTATCATCATTGTTACAAGCAGATTTTGTATCTAAATTTGCTTAATCAAATGGTTTAATTGGAATAAATAAGGTATAAACAAATTAATAGACTTAGACAAGTCTATTAACTTCTTTAACATTTTATGTTTTAATTACTTTTCCCACTATTCGATTATTTTTAATTTACACATACATAAACTCACGCTTTCATTGCCAGATTGGGCACCATAATTGGCAATGACAATAATGGCACAATAGTTTTGTAACCACATTTTGCACAATAACCTACTATTATTATATAGTAGGATTAATGTGAACTATCCTTCGTTTTGGCAACAAAAATGCTTTAGGAGCAAGCAACTTGGGTAGCCATACTGTCAGGTTATTATTGTTATTCATTTGATCGAAACACATAATGAAATGTTGTTCTTATAATATAACTAACTTGCTGATACAATTCTTCCCTCATTGAGATTAACGCGCCACAATTATTTTACTAAAAATCAACACGGCTATGTGAATCATGGAACCCAGTGATGAACAACTATATTTAAATTGTTGCCTTAATCCGTCTAAACCGCCTTTAAAAACAGGAGGGGCTTTTCAACTCGTTTGTTTTTTTTTAAAGTTTGTAAGCTCGAAACTTTGTCATTTTTTAAATTAATTTAAGTAAGCAAGATTTTTTTCTCTTGTCTAGAACCTGAATTTTATCAGTTTAGATTTTCCAAAATCGCCAACAGTAGCCTATTTACCAATTTTCTCATTTCTCACTTCAAAGATGACCAAAGTCCCATACAAACTTCATCCTCCCATTTTACCACCTTTTGGACAGTTTTTCCTAAATCACCATTACGAGATTTCGATTTCATTTCATAATATATAATAAATATTTTTTCTATACAAACTGTCCAAACCCCTTTCAACCTTCTAGGGGGTGAATTTTAAAGGTCGCTGAAAAACATGTCTCATTATTTGCATAGCAGAGCATTTTTACCAAGTTTCAAGTAAGGATCATGAAAATGTTTTTTCTATACAAACTTTGCAACCCCTTTTCATCCCTCTAGGGGTTGATATTTAGTAATCGCTGAAATACATGTCTTTTTATTTGCATTCAAAAGCAGTCCTATCAAGTTTCAAGTAAATTTGACCATAATAATATTTTTTCCCATATAAACTTTGCAACCCCCTTTCATCCCTTTAGGGATGCCCCCCTAAATAAATGATACCTATGATAAAATCAACTCTTCCTTAAAATTCAAACTTGTACCTTTAGCGGTTTGGGCTGGGCGTTGATGAGTCAGTCAGTCAGGACAACTTCTTTTATACATATATAATATGTATTAGATCGTTCAATAAGTCCCGAGATTTTGATTTTTAAAAAGTACTGGCCAAAGTACAAAGTACTGGTAAAAGATGTGTTTTTTTTAATGGAATAATAAAATATTGATTTTGCAGACATTTGTGAGTTGTGACGCTACGCTTGTAATTTCGATACAATGGAAAAAAACGAGATTCGCGTGTTGATAAAACATCGTTTTTCAATGGGGAAAAATACCGTTGAAGCACAGCAATGGCTTATAAAATGTTATGCGGGATCAGCTCCCTCTAAAGCAAGCATTTGTCGGTGGTATGCCGACTTCAAACGCGGTCGCACTAATACTTTTCATCGACTACCTTGAAAAGGGACAAATTATAATAAGTGACTTACGTGCTTATTGGAGCGGTTGAAATACGAAATTGCGGATAAACGGCCTCAAATGAACAAAAAGAAAGTGGTGTTTCACCAGGACAACGCGCCTTGTCACAAGTCCGTGAGAACGATGGCCAAAATTAATGAATTCGGCTTCCTCATCCCCCTTATTCACCAGACTTGGCCCCCAGCGATTACTGGCTGTTTGCAGACCTCCAAAAATGCTCCAGGGTCAGAAATTTGACTCAAATAGTGAAGTTATCGCAGCAACGGAGGCTTATTTTGAAGCCAAAGACAAATCGTTCTACACGCACGGGATAGAAAAGTTAGAAAAGCGTTGAAGGGACTGTATCGCTTTTGGAGGAGACTACGTTGATGAATACTTTTTTTTTTAACCTTGTTTTAGTACTTAGTCTCGGGACTTATGGAACCACGTGTTATATATAGATAGATAGATAGATGAACCCCTATTTCTACTGGTCACACTATAACCTTAGACAAGCAGAACGGACTGTTTTTTTTTGTTGAATTCGTCATTGTCAGGACAAGGGAAAGTCAGAAAATTGCAGCGGGGCGAAGCCGCTGGCAGGCCGCTAGTAATAAAAAAAAACCGGGCAAGAGCATGTCGGACCATGCTCAGTGTAGGGTTCCGAAGCCGTAACGACAAACATAAAACTATCTCAAAAATCAACATGTATGAACCAATTTTCTATTTAAAGTTATTTGGCGCTGTCTTAGATGATTTTTAGTAGGTATAAACCCGTTAGTCGCCTGTATCTCAGGAACTAATTAAGTCTACTAAGTAATTTATTTTTCTTATAAATTCGTATAAGTATAATATCTCAAACAAGAGCCAAGCTTTTAAGTGTGAGATCAGTATACCTACCTATGTAGGTAGTTAGGTATCTAAACTGCTTCAAACCGACTTTAAATTACAATAAAAGTTTAATCTTTTATAAAGTAATTAATAGAAATTGAAAAAACAGCAAGGGCCAGTAAATAGAATTTTAAGTTTTCCAAACGATACTCGACTCAAATCAATAATCTAATCGATTATTTATTTGTAAACTTTCAGATCGCAAATCGCAAACTTGTAGGTAGCATTTCGGGGCACGTCCGAAGTAGTCCGAACAGCAACTAGGCGCTCGCGCTTATGAGCGCGGCTGTCGCTCGATTTGTTACATGGACAGTTCGACTCCCCCCGCGCGTGCAGGCCCCCCCCGTTATCAATTTTTTTATCAAAGTTATCATAGGCGATTTTGATAGGTATAAACACTTTAGTCGCCTGTATCTCAGGAACTAATCATTTCTACTTAGCCGTGATAGTTTTCCTTTAAAATTCGTTATATGCGCTTTCGTTGAAGATATTTTTCAGATTTTTAGTATTTGTAGTTTTGGCTGTAGGGGGGGGGGACACTTGACTCTAACAAAAAATAGCGCTTTAAAGCTTAATATTTCATAAACGGATCCCTTAATCGAAAAATTGCTTTCATAAACCCGCAATATTTTTGAAAGACCTATCCAACGACACCCCAAACTATGGGGTAGGCAAGAAAAAAAAAAGGCATCCCCACGTTACGTGTAGGGGAGGTGCATTAAAAAAAAATATTTTTCAAAATTTTATTTTACCACTTTGTTGGCGTGACTAATATGTATATTCATGCTAAATTACAGCTTTCTAGTACTATGAGTCTCTGAGCTAGACTGGGGACGGACGGACGGACGGACATGGCGAAACTATAAGGGTTCCTAGTTTGACTACGGAACCCTAAAAAACAAGGATTACTTACACATACCTACATTCACGCCTTCATTCCCAGAGTGGGGTAGGCAGAGCTATAGAATTACCATTAACTCTACAAACTACAAATTCTGTAACCATTACTATTCTATTATTACGATTGCTGATAAGTTCCGATATCAGATGTGAATCACAATTTCCAACAAATTTCTGATTTAGATTTGATAACGAACCTATCAACCAAAAAACCCACGTCTAATAGATAAAATAATTTGTCTACGTTCCTTAAACATAATTGTCTCCTTACAATAATTTACCGTTAATATTTAAAATGCAAAACGAGCATAACCTTTTTTACTATTGGTAAAGATATATTGCATAGATTTTAAAGTACTTAGCAATAAAAAGTACAACAATTAACAAATGGCCGACTTGTTTAAATTCTACGTTTGAAGCAATAAAATATGTGTGCTATTACGAGAGACCTGAGCTGAAACTTTTTTAATTCAGCGAAGACAATAAACCTACAAAGTTGGTCGGGCCGCAGCTGGAGTACCTTTCGCTGCATTCTGTTGAAAATATTAGCTACAAAGACAAGGCACATATCTTCATGTCATTCTATGTTATTTCAAAGACTGACGTAACACGTAACCTTCCTCATTTAAAATGAAGATTCGCAATTAGATTGTTGATAAGGTAACGCGAAAAACACAAAGATTAGTCGTGATCTAATTTAGTGCTCAACTTTGACAATAGTTACGAGCCAATGGGTAAAGTTTCGGCACGATTTGATTGTTCGCGCTTGATATTGCTAACAAAGGGATGAAAGTCCCGGTTCCGAAAAAGCCCCTACGCGTTTACAGATAGCAATTAAAGTCAATGATTAGATCGAAATTTTTAGGCAACAGCACTGTGTAAATATTTCACAAAATACTCTATTTTATTCTTATTATAATTACTAGAAATAATCAAGTTTGTCCCGTAAGATAACATTACGAAAATGAAACCGCAAAAGTCTTTTTTGGATTTTTAATACCTATGTTTGTAGACTTTTGCAGTGACTGTACTATAATACTATAAATATTTCCTTCGTACAAAGAAAATACAGGAACAAGCCAAACAATACACTATATTATTCTATTAGGTACAAAGGCTTAACATACAGATACATACTGGTCTGTGCCATTGTTCCTAGACTTAATAACGATTGTAGAACAGTAAATTCTCAGTTTATCCCTCGCCGGATCTAATAGCCGGCGGGGGCAATGTTTAAACGTTTTCTGTGGGTCGGTTTCTTTTGTGTAATTACCTTAGACACCCCCACATCCATATGGGAGAGAGCTAACTGGTGGTAGTATCCGAGTAAAGCCTACGAGTGCGGAATTTAAGTGGTCTTATTTGGTGGCCGGCCGATTGAGGCGCTCCACGTACCTAGAGCGTGTTGCGAATCGACAATGTTTACCTGGTCGACCGTTTTGCCTAATTATTACTTGGAACTCGTATCGGGTCTAGTATATAATTCACCTATTACCCGGGTCTGCACGGGGAAGTTTGTTGGCACGCCTACAAAAATGTTGCGAGCGAATGTTTTCCTTCTGCTCTAGTAATACACTCGGTTTTTTCTCAAATGAACTTTCAGCGAGTAATACGTAAATACGTTGGGTGGTGGATCTCGTAACCATTTAAGATGTGGCATTCAAACAGTAAGAAAGCAATAAGGAAAATAATTTATTAGTCCCAATACAACAACAAAAATGTGCAAACAACTTACATAACTATTAACTTTTAATAAGTAGGCAAGCAATATTTGCGGCGAACCTTAAGGGATACCTATTTGTATGTATAACACAGCGCTGTGAATGTTTTTCATCTAACATTACGATGATGAATTAACAACAAATAAAGACATTATTATATAGGAGATCTAAAAATTTAAATGCCGTAACGTCTAACGTTTCAGATAGTAATTCGATTTAAATAAGGTACAGGAATGTCGTGGGAGTCACATGAATAGGAAAGTATCAAGATAATTCGCCTGGCAACAATCGAGAAACAAAGTGGGATGAGTGAAGTTAGGATCAACAATGTTGTTGGAGCGAACGGCGATAGCGGTCGGCTGTAGACAGCAGTTAGCCGTCGCGTCAGTGTTTGATTTTATTTTGCCGCGGATTAAGTTTGCGAGAAAACGTCGTTATCGAAGGAAGTTTAGCCATCGGGCTTTTTCCATTATTAAACTTTTATCCGACTGCGCGCGAGAAACCGATACTAATTCCAATTTTGCTAACGATTTTTCTTTTATTTGTTTTACGACTACGTTTTGAAATCCATCTGCTTTATACTGGATTTATCCATATACTATATATAGTATATTTGCATCAGCTCATATTTTAATATGAGCTGATGCAAATATAGTGATGCGTGGGTATTGGACCAGATAAAATTAAAGTTTTAAAGTGATTTGGGGTAGGTATCGCGACGACGTTTTAGTCACCAAATTTCAGAAAAATACTATTCATTAAAATGTTTTAAGTTTGGTTGGGATCAAGAGCCATAGACTGGTGTTATGTGTTATATTAATTTTCAGAGCGTTCTCTGTATAGCCTACTAATATTTTAGTAAATGGATAGGCGACAATGTTAGCTCCCCAAAAACGCTAGTTAGCATTATGCATCTTAGCTAGGACGTCTGTATCCGAATATATGTCACTAGACGACGCCCGCGATTTTATACTCGTAATTTTAGTTTCCCGCCCACCCGTATTTTAATAGTACATTTTGATACAAGTTCGGAAAGTAGGTAAAAAATAATAATAAATAAATAATAAAAATCTGTTTATTTCAATATTTGTGTTAAGTTTACAATTTTTACTTAGCTAAAATCTTTATCTATTTAAGATTATTTGGCTAAGTTAGTGAGGACACTATTTATAAGAACTAATTATAAGACATAAGAAATCTTTTAACGATGTTTTTGGTAGACCCTGGTTTAGCTTCCATGCGTTCTATTACATGTTTAGGGAAACTATTCAAAATATGAGGTAGGAAATTTGACCAAATTCTAGACCCGTATAGGTTATTACTTCTTGGAGTGATAAATGACTTTCCTTCTTTTAGATTTCGCAGATTATCAGATCTTCTATATTTAACTAATTCCCCCATAGCATCTCTGTATTCTAGTACCATAGCTAGCTTCACCTTATCGAATACACTCAGCACTCTACAGTATTCAAATAGACTGTCATAGTTGTGTCTATGTTGGTATTTGACTTTTAGAGGAACAATCGCTTTTAAATAACAGTCTTATTTGAATACTGTAGATGCGCTGCAGATAAGTTTTATAAGTTCTTCCGTAACATGAAATTCCATAGCTTATTATTGAATCTGCTAATGACATGTATGGCAGGCGTAGTACGTTGTAAGGCATTGTTTGTTTAAGTATGCTAAGATTACACAAGATTGCTCTTAATTTTTTAGACACATGGTCAATATAGGTGCCCCAGTTAAAATTGCTGTCTATAATGTAGTCCAAGATAGGTATGATGCTTTACTAGTTCTAGTGGCTCACATCAGTGTGAATGAGGAGCATGCAAGCACGAGTGTTCGTGGGCTTTAACTTTTGGAACTGTGTTAGTTTTCACATATGGTGAGTGCAAATGCATTAATTTAGTTTTTAGGTAGTTAAGTGATAGGCCAGCATCATGCGCCCACCTACATAGCACATCAAATTCACACTGCATCAGTTTTTCCGCAACTTTCAAATCTTTATTTGCTATTATGAGACAAGTGCCATCGGCAAACTGGTATACCGAGGTGTGGGCAAATACGTTGCACATGTCATTCACATAGATTAGGTATTCGGTCGGACCGATTATTGATCCTTGTGCTGTCCCTTGGAGGGCCTGCGACATCTCACCTTGCTCTCCAGCAATGCTGACCATGTTATACCTATTCATGTGATAGTTCTTAAATAAACTTAGGGGGTAGGGTCATTTTTCACGAGACCCGAGGTGTCTTGGCCTGAGCTGCAAGCAAGGGACAAGACTAGGGACAAGTGAAAATGAAAGTTCTGCACGAGTATCAAACGACGTTTTTCAATACATTTGCGAATAAATGTGTATGTGTGTATGTTATGTATGTGGGTATATCTGTGTATCTGTCTTCTTCCCCCCGCACCTCTGAAGTGAGCTTAACGTGTGCATAACATTATTGAAACAAAAATTATACCTTCAATTACTAGGAGTGCATAAACATTAGAAAATCTACCCTCACTTCTTGCTCACTTCACCTACCCAACCTACCTACCTAACCTACAGTGCTGTGTCGGGTGCGCCCGCCCGCTCGCCGCTGCGCCACACCGTCCTACGTCATCGCCCGCGATCTAAGTTGCGCTACGCATCCCCTAATTACCGCTGCGCTTCCGGTACTTTATTTAAACATGCAATTACTTTTCTTCCCTAGGGTGGACAAGTATCACTTTCAACCCGCCTTTCGACCCGCTTCTAAGATAAACCATGGCCTACTTTCAGGGTATGAGACATTAAATAGTAGATTAATAACCAAGGGTTAAAAGTGACCAATTATATCCGAGATATTTCTGGCGCTCGAACGAAGTGAGAGCGCCAATAGTTCGAGGGGAAATGGGTAATTTCACCCGAGTTAGACACTCTACTTTTCATTTCGACTGTGAGGAAAGAGATGGAATATATTCGTGACATAATAAAGGTTAAATTTCTTGTTTCGAACCGATGTTCGGCGTTCAACCTCCAGTGTTGTATATAAGCTCCTTGATCGTGACCAACTCGATTAAACTTTTCTAATGTTGGCAGAATGTGTATTTTCTAGATGGCCATGCCAAAACGTGAAAAAAATTTGATTTACTGCAATTGCGAAAAAAATAGGCCAGTCGTAAAATATATTTTGCTATATACCTATAGATCGTTATAAATACATCGTTTAACGTATAGGCGAGTTTAGATATATGTAAAGCTTTTATTTTAATAATTGACGTAGGCTCAATTATCATAGACTCCGCGGCCTTAATACTTTCCACTTCCACCCTAGGGGTGAAAACTCAATTTTCTACCCAATATCTACCCATCCAAATTAAACTTTCCGAACAGGAGAGATGAAAATTATTAAACTTATCAATCCTTCAAAAATCAAACCAGACGTTTTTCTGAAAAAATATTTCTTTAGAAATTGAACTAAGGTTTGCTTGTTCAACTGTAGTATCTGTCAAAGGGCGAATATTACTACTTGTAACAGGCACTGTAATTTTATTTTAGAAATTTTAGTTCTCAGGTTATAATAAATATTGTCAATGTTTTTTTGGTATGGAACACTATAAAACAATTAATACATACTGTTGACAGTAACGATTATTGCAACAAGAGCCTAGGTACCCACCTACTAATTACAGTAATCATTTGAGCACAGCTCGTATCGAGATAATGAATCTTCATTGGCCACCAGTTAACACGTTCACTGCCAGGTTCCAGGATTTCCATACAAAATTATCTCGTCATCGGGGTCTTGGCATTAAATATGCTAATAGTAATAGATCCGAAACTACGCAGCTCGGGTCTAATTACTTATTGATTACCATCACATAATTAGACGTCGACTGAAACCGCAAACAGGCAAATCCACAACATAATAACCGAGATTCAATACCCACCTAACGTCAGTTGGGTATGTACTGTCGATTATATGTAGTTTTTCAAAAATTACGATCAGTGGATTTGGAATTCCAAAACGACCATCTTCTTTGCAACATGGCTTAGTTATCTACTAAAAAAAACACTAAAAACTACTTGAAATAAAATTATTTGTGTTTATTCTCGTAACAGGCAATTACGAGTAAATATGTTCTGACTTTATTGGGTTTGTAATAAGCATTTCATACAAATTAGACGTAGGTGCGGCAACGACCGACTAGCACTTAACTATTTTTTTTTTATTTAAGGCAGGTAGGTACCGTTACATACCACGTTTAAACAAATAATAAGTTTCAATAACTTGAAAACAGTGGCACATCATTATTTTCAAAACGTCCTAAGTGCTTCCTATCTGCAGGTCGCGGTTAAATTTGACTTAACAGATTTCCACACACAGAAAGCATGTCTGACATCAGTGGGCCTACTATGGCTGCGTCTATATCGCGTGTCAAACGTGGATAAAGCATTGGTCAGTCTCGTACCTATTTACGAGTCAGAAGGTGACGGATGCGTTATCTATACTCTGTCACGCGATATTAGGCCCCCTGCTGGACGATTTTCTGTCTAAACTGTGTAATGCATACCTACTGCACACCTTTTTGAAACCACAACGAACACTGTTTACATATTTGTGGTTTACAACAACAAGAAGTGTATCAGTGCGACGACGCCAATGTTCTTGCTTACAACAACGGACACGATTTCCTTATTTTCGCAACATTTAAGAAGTCGACGAGTATGCATCCTGGTGGACACAGTCTATATCTACACTGCATAAATAAAAACTTCGCAACTATTTTAGTTACAAAAATACATATTTTGCTACAGGTATTAATGGAATATCCATGTACTGCGAGTAAGTTTTCGTGGGAAGTCATGAATATCTCGAAATTTCAAACACACAAGATTTATTTTGGTAAACAGCAGCATTGTTTTAAACTGTTTGCTATTCAGTTTTAGCGAGCATTGGACATAATCATCCTAATTCTGCTGTCCTCTGTCATTTCGCAACTTACTTTGTTAGTATATATCTGTCATTCTGGTTCAAATTTTTCAAGTCCATTTTAAACCACTTTCCGATATAGTAATGGGCTGAAATTTGAAAGACATAAGTAAACCCAAGGGCCATCCATGCAAACACCAAAAACAATGCGTACAATGGTATGATTAGGAGCCGATCTGATGATGATGGAGTCGAAAGCTGCAACCTGATCATTAAGCTAATTGTAGACTCACAGATTTATTAAATAGGAGGGAGATAAATTTCATTTTGTCTATTTGTGTGTCTTCTGTGTACTGAATTAATGTATTTCTTCTTCTTCTTCTTCTTCTTCTTCTATAAACAATGACAAACAAATGTGCAAACAAAATACAATCGGCAATAAAACCTTGTTTCAAAAATTTTAATTTTGTCTGTCATTAATTGTATAGGTCTACATAATCTCATGATTTAAAAGCAAGGAAGTGTTACCTTACGCCTGTCAATTGAAACCAAAGACTACTATTGTACACTGGAAATGAAAAGCGAACCATATCAAACGTACTAAGTTGACATAGCATGATTTAAACTTCACCGCTATCTAGTCAGAGTTATTGTTTGTTATTTTTACTCAAATGTATAGCGTTAGATATCAGGGAAATGTCCTGAAAGCCCTTAATCATGTGTACTGTAAAATTTGTAAGGAAGAAGATGTAAATTAAACACAAACATTAATCGTATTAATACAGTACGATCTTAGCTGCCATTTGAGCTGTAGATGCTTGCAATTTCAAACTCGATGGTACGCAAGAATTATACCCACAGCTATAGTAAGGCTCATTATTGTTCTGAATCCTCAATAGGTACCTACTATAGGTGTTACCTAGTACACGTCTATTTGTTGTAGTCTGTTTGGAACGGCATCTGTATTGCGTCGAGTGACAAATGAGTAGCTGGCAAGATATATATGCTGGTGCCGCTGTTATTGTATGAACTGAGCTCTTGGATATAAATTACTTTTATTTTTATGGCAAGGAGAAAGCACACGAGCATGGTACCTGATAGTACGCGGGATCTGAGACCCATTGACATTTGAATTCTCAAGACTGCTATCCTTAAACTCCATATGTATTGCTAACTCCAAGGACGTCAATGGATTAAATACCTATACGCTAGTAATCTTACCGGTTGTCTTGTCACCGCACTGGAACACGAAAATAAGAACACTGCTGCTTGGCGGTAGATTAAATCATAAAATGGTGGTAACGATCTGGACGGACTAAATATCCTATTTTCTCAAACATGCTCAGAAAGGAGGGCTTTTCTCTTGAAACGAAGAAGAAAATAGCCTCATTTTCTCCCTAGGAGCAAAATAAATTTCAAAAAAGTCATAACTGACCTAAAAAAAGGCAGCGAACTGCGTTTTTTTAGCGGTCTTTTTGTATATAACATCAAAAGGACCTTTGTGTGGAAAATTCTCTTAAATCTTAATACTCGTTTTTTTTACATACTTACATATTATTATTATACATACTTACATACATACATACATACATACCGTCACGCCTTCATCCCAGAGTTACAGAATTACCAACAACTCTAACAACTTGTGGTTAATCCTATAACCCCATTTTGCACAATAGGCTAAGATGTTTACCATGTGTATATTGTTGTTTTCATTCGTTCTTTTTCTCAAAAGACATTCTCTCTCAATTCGTTAAAATGGAAATTGATAAACATTGAAACTCAGTGATAGGTATTACAGGATAAATACTTCACTTGGCAAGACCAAGGCGAATGAATTCTACACAGTCAAAATCATGAGGAAGTGGTTGAATGATAATTACTATTTTAAGTAATTTATACATCCACATTATAAAGAAACAATAATTATTTGCATGACAGTCAATTGATTATTACGTACTTAAGGCAAATATTGTACACCATTTTATGGTAGACTGTAGCGGAATTATCTGACAATATTTTTTATCATCTTTCATATGTACCTACAGTTAAACAATAAAATATTTTGATTTTGATTTTGATTTGAACTAACTAGGAACACAACGCGGCAGTAGTAGTAGTAGGTAGTAGGCTCGAGGCGTAGGCGCGCGCTGCAAATAGGATCACGTTCGGTGCGGCGGCGGCGATCTCCGGCTCAAAGGTCTTATTGTCTCTCGCGCTGTTCACACGCCGCTAATCCCAATAAAGTAATGGAACTGTTCTCAGCTAATTCCGTATTTCATTTATGATCTAGCTTATAAATGAGACCATTTCAAATTTAATTAAAGTTTGGTGGCCGGCCACCTAACTCGATCTCGAAGATAGACGCGCGTCCAAAAGTTCCACGGCCCGTCCATCAGATAATCACATGAGCTGGCCAATTAAACTAATATTATCGGCGCGGCCAAGTGCCGTGTGCCTAAGTGGGGTGATACGCAAAAGTTTCCGGCGGCAGCCAGCGCGTTATCCAGCCGGACCCGGCTCGTGTCTAAGTGTTTAATTACTGCGCCTTTGTTGTTATAAACAGCGCCACAATCCGACGCCGGGCCACCGACCACATCTGTGGCGGCATGCCCACATAAATTGCTAACTGAACCCGCCTAAGTAAATTCTCCCTCTAATCTGACACTTTTAAATAAATTACTTCAGTTTTCAAATGTACATAGATATGGTAATAACTGGGGTAACTCTGACAACTACAACTCTCAACTTCTCGGCTGAGCGGTGTAAAGGGAAATTGGACTGTTGTTCGCCTTTTATGTGTGCTGAAAATGTTTCATTTAGTTTTCTTGTTTGTTGTTATAATGTGTAGATACAATTTATGTAAACAACGTGACGAAGTTGTTATGTTATTGTTCTACTTTATCAGTTACAGTTGAGACTCTGATGGTAATCACTGACCACAAAAAAGTAACACCATTCAGCGTGCTAAACCTAAGTTTATCACTGTCGCTATAACTTCCAGCTGAGACGGTTCCATCTGTTTTTGTTGTGGCTGTCTTGAAATAAGACTATTTCTATTCCCTGTCCATCCGATACGGTCGGCAAAAAGCTCCCGCAGAAGGGCCCCGCGGACCGGCGGCGGCGCGCGGCACCGGCGCAGTCGCCGGATAATACCAGTTATCGGGATAATCCCCCGATTAGAGAGCTCGACACACCATCCCGCTCCCTAACTTTCATAAGTCTTATGACGAACAGCGCAAATAACGTTGTCATGATGAGGGATGCAAATAAATCACGAGTCTTGCTTAAAATCTGATGCTTCACGTACTGAATTACGGACTCCTTTATGTAAAATCACACTTTATGTTTCGTGCCTTTAAAGCGAAGCATTGCAATTTAAGTCGATGACACTTAATAATAACTAGGTAACCACTAAATTCAATACCCCAAGAGATACCAAGTCATCTAATCGAAGTGATTTGTATCAAGTCTCTTTACAAAATCGAGTAATTAAGTCAGGAGTACCAATGTACAGGCAAGACTGAAGTAACTTGGGAAACCTTAAAATGAAAGTTTTTATATCTCTTTCAGCAGGTACAGGCTACGACAGAGCGGTCTGCTGCGACTGTTGTTTCACAATTCGATCGTCAACGATCTGAAATTGAAAAGCTTTGATTGGCTGCAGTCAGCCTAGCGCAATTCGGCTAACTGCGCTATTCGCGGCGATTTCAAAGGCTCGTCCAAGCCACCACTAAAATTGCCAATGGATATCCAAAAGAACTCCACTCGTTCGAGTGGAGTTCGGGAATAAATGAATTTGCTCAACGTTGATAGGGATAAATCGTAACCGGATTTTAATCAATGTTTGGAAACAGGTTGGAAACAAACAAAATGTGTAGGGTCAAAGTGCTATGCAAATGTGGGCTGGAATGTGAAATTTTGCCTAACTAAATTAAAAAAAAACATAAAAAATGTTTTAGCGCGTTGTAATTGAATTAGCTGCACGCTGCTAGTAGGTCTGTCGGTAATCCTATTGCGGCGGACTCGCGCCAGTTGCTCCTAAAAGTTCAGAGTGCGCATTCCCAACAAAACACTGCCAACGCCTCGGGACTTACCGCAATACCATCGGCTTTGTACTTCTTCAAATGGAAGTATTTCTTTCAAAACTAATCTGCCTGTTTCTGTCATTCTTAGAACATATTTTATTTGGTTAATTTCGTGCTCTTTTGATACAGAGTCGAGAAAAAGTTAAGAGGAGAGTAAAGCGTCACTTGAATCGCGACATTGTCAAAAAAAAACATGCAGATGGTCCGGGTAATAAGGTTTCTCGTCCCCTAAATCAAGTTCGAAATTGTTGTAGTTATTGTGAAAAACTATGTCCGCACGTTTTTGTCTTTTGTTTTAAAATTTTCTTAAATCTAAGGTTTTTTTCGTGGAAAGGAAAACGTACAGACATAGTTTATCATAATATCTACAACATATTCAAAAATCATAAAAATTGGACTAGGTTTAAGAGGAGAGAAACGTTATCCCATTTTGTATGGAAACTTTCAGTTTCACAATCCTCTTAAGTAGCTATTATGGCTACGTAGCTCGTAAATAGATAAAGCTGTTTAGTGCTTTTAGTAAGGTTCGATGGACTCAGGTGGATCGCTTAAGATTTATCAGCTCTGAAAGTCAGAATTGCAGGTTATCTAGGCAACTTTTAACGTTTTGAAATTATAATTGACAGAAGTGTCTCAGAATAATAATTAAAAAAAAACGTGATCTAGTACTATACTAGGTAAGTGCAGATGACACAACGCTAAGTTGCTAACTTACTTTGTTTCTCTCACATGTCTAAGAATGCAGCTAAAGTAAGAATCTTAGTAAGAAACTTGCACCACATAGTGCGTGCTTGGAATCCAGAGCCAACCCGGCTTACCACAAATGTCCAAGTCCATTGAGTCATTTGGACGACAAAGAGTAAGTATTCATCCGATCAAGCAATCATGATTTTAAATAAAAGGTTCCACCCGGTAGAGGCAACAGCAATATCTGACCATCAACACTTAGTTAACAGGACCATGCTGATTTATCACTTCGGTGTTAGTTTAAAAAAAATGGTTTAGTTAGTGTAAATCATTGGAACCAAAATATCTGACAATTTTGACACCTCTCCATTACTTACTAGAGACAATAGAGCATATCAGGGTATTTTTTACCCAAAGTTGTATCATTAATTTTAATTGAGCTCAACTTGTTCATATTCATATGATATTATGCTTTTTTGGGGTTAAGACTGCACCGAGCGTACGCCAGATGTACAGTGGCGCCCTCATTACTATTATTGTGTTTTCTAATAAACTAAAGTATCTTCTTGAAATTGGTCGGTTGGTTTTTGTTCTACAAATGAAAACACAAGTTATAGGGTATATCACATAGTTTAATAAAAAAGTGGCCACCTTTTCCCGTTAAGCTGACTACTCAAAGAATAGTTCTTAAAGTTTATTAAGTATCCCATAAATTGTTTTTACTAGCGCTACATTAATGTATCGTCTGATTGCGAGGAAATTCTTTAGTTAATTAGAAAACACAATGCTAGTATTGAGGGCGCCACTGGACGCTCGACGTTTGCTCGGTGCAGTCTTAAATAACGGAACAGTAATATTTTGGTGCCAGAAATCATTTAGTCAAGTCGGTTTTAACCCGATGACGCTCGGTCTCCCAGATACTAAATTATATTATTCCTGGTGATGTACTGGAATCTGGTAGTGGTAACGTAGAGAGGACCCCATTATAAAATCACTGGTATAAGTATATTTGTTACGGTTTACTCTTGAAATATCGAAAATCATTTTAATAGAACGTTTCACTTCGCCGAATTTTCATTTCATTGACCGGCATTTCCACATGCAGGAGCTTAATTTTTTTTATACTCACAAGTTTAACCTAAAAAGTTTCAGCCGAAATTAGATTTCGATGAAATGAAATTCGGTGAAATGACACATCTTCGATGAAATGTTTATCGATATTACAAGGGGGTTTTTTGAACTGTAGTTTTTGTTTCTAAAGCTAAAGGAAAGCACATTACGATATTATCTACCTCTATGATAAATCAACATTATTGTATTGTGTAGTTATATCAAAGTTAGCATTTGTTAGTAAAAACATAAAAAAGAGACTCAAAGTGACCTTACCTTAAATCACGAGAAAATCGAGTCACGTCCGGGATAGTTGCTGGAAGGTGCTCACTCAGTGATTCGGTTGTAGGTCATAGAAGGCAAAAAGGGAATGCAAATATTTTAAGATTTTATTGGTACCTAGGAAACGAGGGTGATTATTACAGTAATAAAAAGGTACTTACCACTTAAAAGTATCTCAGTCAATAAAAATATGTTTCCAACAAATATTGATAGTTTTTTTTCAGTTAATTTTTTTAACATTTAATTGTTATAACCGGATACCTAATACAAAATAATGCTGTCGACGTAATTATGCTGGGTGTTATAAAGATCCGTTAGATCAAATGTCGGTCAGGAATGTCAAAACTTGGATGAAGTTACTAAAATTTGATCTGGCATATTTACTAACGTTCCTTTATAAAACCGGGCCTTAGTCAATTTAAATACATAACGCTGTTTTACATTCAGTACTAATAAAATGTATGAAATAAAATGTTGTTTAAACTGAATGCCCCTCCAATGTTCTTAAGGATGCTTCTTGGATGTTTCCTCATTCAATTAGTAGCTTATTTTTAAATAAGACGATATAGATCTACGAGTACTTAGAGAAGTTATTCTTTGTGAACCACCTTTTTAGTCCTAGTTTTATTTATAAATATGCACTTCTATAATTGTTTATATGGTCTGTATCACCATCTATTTCCGCTGTGTTCGTAGTACGAACTTCGTTCTGGTATTGGAGATTAGACATACGTATATACATCTTAGTCTTCAGGGTTCCAGGGCTTTAGGGCCATCGAAGTGCAACTTCCACCACAACAAGTGTGTCCACGTTTGCCTAACTAAAGATATCAATGACAACACCCTTTTTCATTAAAATACGCATATTAAACGTCAATTCAAGCTGGTTAAGAAGAGGCAGAACAAAAAAAAGATAAAATGGACTGTCTACCGCAAATAAAATTTGATGAATAATCAAAGCTTTAAAATTGTATTGCTCCATTATTTTATGCATTTTAATTAAAGTAAGTAGTGTGAGTGCGTGTAACGAAAATTGTTGCAATTTAAGAGTTCAATAAAAATACAAAAAAGCATCATGCCCGATAATAGCCGTACAAGGGGATATTTCATTTAATCGGATTATATTTTAAATGGAAACAAAATTCATGCAAATATTTTTCCTACGTAATAGTATTTTAGCGTTTCTCTATTACCCAGGTTTATAAGTTGTGCTTTTCATTGTTCTTAGGTCAATTTGATGTAAGCTTAGCCGAGCGCTGGGCTGGGTAATATACTAACACTTCCTAGACACGATGCATTCATCGTTCGTTATCGTTATCCAAAATGTATAGGATTGACGTAAACTGTCAGACGGTCGCCCATATACCTTGTCCGTTTTCGAAAATCTTTTCCGATAGCGTTAAGCATCTTGTCTAGCCTCACTGAATAATATAACTAAATAGATGGATGTTGACTGCATGATCATAATCACGTACGACGTCAACAACGACATTAAACAAATAACAACTGACAGATTAAACTTTTTGTGCAAAACATGGCGTTCTTGTGAAAGTAACTCTATCTATCTGTATGTTTATTCTTTCATGGCTAAACTGAATAACGGGTTTTGATGACATGTGGTACGGAGAGATTAAATGAATGTGTAGCTTTACCATTAATAAATCATGCGATCGAAATTTTGTAACGCTTTGCTATCGTAACGCTACGATATAATCGTAAAATGTGTAAATTCGATTGTAAATAATAAGGTTGCCAATTTCATCCAACTATTTAAACTGTAAAATATATTTATACAGAACGCCTAATTCAGTTAAGATTTTTTGACCAAATATTGTTTGAGCAAGCGTTATTACAAAATTACGGACCATTAGAGAAATGTGATAATCCATAGCTATTGTTAAATAGCAGATTGTTTTTTTGTAAAAATATGTTTCTATATAAATATAATACAATTTTAAAACACGGTTGTATACTATACATTTATTATGTACCTAAGCAAGCAAAACAAATTAAATCACCCGTACCGATAAAACTCAACGTAAGTAAATTTTTCGCTCGCTTCAAACACGAGATAATATCCCTAAAGAGTTTACCTAATACTGCACCGTCACTTCGTCTCGCATTATAAAATATGCAGATAAGTTACGGGAATTGATTCAGGGCACAAAGGAGGCCGGCGAGCTGTCTATCGGCGAGCGGCGAGATTTCGGGAGTAATTTCCCGGGAGGCCACACCTTTATCTCATGACACTGAAAATATTTTGAATAACGTGAATTGTCTATAGTAATTTGCCGCAATTTAATATGTGACGATAATAATAGGCATGGGTTTTTTGAATCGCATTTCTCAACAACTGAAAAGACCGTAAAAGAGATCACGGAAAGTAAAATTAAAATTAAAATCATCCAAGAAATACGGACCATTTTAAACTGCTAATTAGACATGTATAAGACAGAGAGATCCGATGTGCATTGTGACGTCATGTAACAGGTCGGACATATAAATTCCATGTTAAATTCTGTTTTGCTAGAAAGAGATAAGAACAAATATTTGTGGGCTTATATCTTGGTTATTTTTATAGCTATTCAAAAACTGTTTTTGCCAACTTTTTGTTGCATGAATCAGCTTTTATTGAAACTGTGAAAAAAGGTAATATCAGTGTGGCACATCTTAAAACCTGTCGGTGTCTAAATAATTTGAGTTACTCGTATAACTATTTAACGCAGAAACAAGACTTCTGAGGCCCTTGTTTGAAAATCGAAGTTCGAAGCTACGTTATTAGCTCTTCTATTATTCGAGCCTAAATCGAGAGGAATTTCTGAACGTGCATGAAGTTTTATGACATTACAGTGTGCGAAGAGCACAAAAAATTATGTTTTCATACAAATAAATGAATAAATTTCAAGAATACTTTTTTATTTGGAAATACATACTTTTATTTTATACTTGTCAGACAGGTAGGTATATACGTTATTTTCCTAAAACAAAGTTGGGAACACTAGATGAGACACGCAAACGCACATAGACACATACCTACACACGAACATACGCACACACACAGTCTTTTTCCGTCGGGGGTTAAAAAACAGTTAGCTGAATTCCTTATTCCTACTATTCTTGTTGGATATGTATGTTTTTGTTCAAATATTGTTCCAGAGTTTAGAGTACCAACTATTGCACACGGGAAACAAAAACTGTTGATTCTGATGCACCCAAAACATTGTACTCTGCAATCGATAAATGGTTTCATTTCATTTTCATTTCAACGTAACTGATAAGAGTAACATCATGAAAAACTTTCAGTAAACAATCAATGTGATGTTGACAATATTAATTTTCATTACATAATAAATTAACGAAGTCGATGTACCTACATTATGCGGTTGGAGTTTCTGCCATCGATTGCACAATGTTTAGTACTCGTAAAGTATAAGAGCTAATAATTAGCGCTGGATACCGTAAAACTGTTAGAAGTTTGTAAGTTTAAGCTGATACGGCAAATTTGACGGTAGTATGCTCCATGACCGGTAACTTGTGTAAGGAGAACTTCAAGCTCCTTGGTGCGAGTGATGAGATTAAGGCGAAGTCATGAAAGAATAAATAAATAACACTATGTTTGAGACAACAATATTCCTTTTTCTATGGCATGAGGCCACCGTCCTGTTGGTAAAAAGTATCTGAGGCATTTGCATTCTCAATAGTATAATCTTAAAACTGCAACCCCAATTTATGTTTTCAAATACCTAACTTAAATTGATTTATTATTCGTATTCGTTTCACGCGTAATTATGCACTTTAAGAATGTCAACTGCAGTCTGCAACTGCGTATCCGGTGAGCTATAGCAAATTATACAAGTTAAGTTATATTATTATGTGTGTCTAATGTTTATTTTACGCCAATCAAATTGACCCTGCGTTTCCTTGGTACCGTCATTTTACGTAAAACTAAAGCGACTCCATGGACTGAAAACATAATAAAATAATCTTTAAGTACCTACCTACGGACCTATAATGATCGTGTTCATCAATGTGGAATGTGTGTGTCACTTTCTAACTAGTATGTTAGTGCGAGCGAGAGTGACAGGTGCTGTACCCACCGCGATAATGGCCACCATAATAGGGGCCTGATTTATTCTTAAACACAACAAAACATATTTTACTGTGTGTGTGATTTAACAACACCAGATAGAGGTATCAAAAGAAAAACCTGAGCAAATTTATTATTTTGTAGTTTGTAGTATCTTTTCTAGCTATTGTTTGATGTTCGGACACTAAGGTCGCAATAATGTTACTATTTAGTGGAATTTCTCAGTAGTTTCGTTCACTATAGGATTTAATGTGCGTATGTTGAGACACACAGCAATGTTAATTGGAAAACAACGTGATCGGAGTGGAAAACGAGCACAAATTAGGTTTTGGGTAGTTCCGGATACAGAATTTTGTTTGTTTGTGCAGATAAAATGGAATGCACTAGTGACTGGCGCCGCGCCCTGCGCTTTGGAGACGCCGACAGTAATGGGATAGCACGCCGCTGTGGCTGCGACGACGAACTTTAATTCATTAGTACGATTTCCTCGACTATTATCGCCACCTAAACATCTTACATCGCATTATGCCACACTTTGCGCTTGTTTCCTTGCACTTTCTACTTTAAGCTAAGGAACTTATGGAACTAGACCTAGACCGTAGCTTCATCTTTTTATTGCCCGACATTCATCGCTTTTTTTAAGAAAATCTTAATTTTCTCGGGATAAAACTTGGACCTCTACCGCTCCTGCTATCTCAGCTCAAAACCAAATTATCAGTTGTTCTATTTCATTATGTCAAAAGTTGTTTTAAGAAAAAACCCGGTTGGGTGCTTTTGGTTTCGACCACAGAATGTCCCGCCACTAACGTCTTATTAGTGCAATTCAGTTAAACTAATTATTTTAAGTGTTCCGTAGCCAACAAGGAACTCTTATAGTTTCACCATGCCCGTCTGTCCGTCTAGCAGTGGTTTAACTCAGAGGTATAGTTATTCATTCGAGTTACGCCAAAAAAGTTGTAAAATAATACCATGAAAGATTATTACGGGTAAAGCACAGTTTTTAGACTATGATTTCGAATGAGGTTTCATTGTACGGCTCTTAAAAGATCGTTTTATATTTTTTTTTACTTTTAGAGTTGGGGGACCGTAAATATTTAACTCGAAAAGGCCGGGTAATTTTAATATATCAACGTGTTGTATTTATAACCACTTAAGCTAAACTATACTAAACTGTCAAATCATGCTCTAAGTATTATATCTCTAATTACCTCGGATATGGAACAGAACACAAACAGTTGATGTTGACAGTCTATTGGATAAGCTGTTATAGTGGGTATGCCTCTGGGTTCCATATTAGGTCCTTTCCTATTTTTGGTTCGTATAAATGAATTACCACCTACGGTAGATATAATAATTTGTGATGTTGTGCTATTTCTTGATGATACATCATTAATTTTAAAGGTTTTTATCTTTTTTATAGGATAAGATTTGTACCATATCATAAACGTCGTATACGAAATAAATTAATGTGAAACTTTGTTTATATTGTTTAAATACACATTTAACTATAAATATTAACATATCAACAACTGAAGCGACAAAAATATTATTCTATGAACTAGGTTATTCCCCAGTCAATTCTAAACTTCGAATGCTAATTTTGTTTTGAACAACAAATGCGCAAACCTTTTGTGGCCATTGGGCCGTGAAGCCTCCGGATTGAAAGTATTTCAGTTAATACTGAACATTCTTTGATTTGTGGGCTAATTTAACTTGAAGGTTGTTTTGTTTTGCTTAAACAATTCTGCCGGTGACACGAGTGAGGAACCGGTGAAATTGCCTTTATAATTTTCAATCTCTGTGTATGACATGTACTCGCTGATTTAATTATAATCATTCATCCCGATTAGATTTCTTTCAAATTTCTACAGCTCTTGTTGATTTGCAACATGCGGAAATATAATGTCAAACACCATGTCATGTGTAACAACGGTCGAAAAATGCGTGAGTTTGAAATTAGACTTTTCGGGATTTATCTATAGACAGCTCATCGAAACGTTACGAGGAGTCGCAAGATGAATGGTTGCAGAGTTCTGTTTTTTTAATCCCAGTCGCCGTGTGGTCGGCGATAAATGAGATTACGAAATCTAAACATTCAGGTACCTATCTGCTTGTGTAGCTAAAGATGCAATTGGTTTGGTTCTATGACAGCGCAAAATCTTTATTGTCGTTCAAGAATTTGTATTACGAAGCTTTTTTTTTACCGTATGAAATAGAGAGGGGAATCACTGAAAATAATTCTACAAATATGCACCCCTATTTTTAGAAAGCGTCTATCAGTGTTGGCCTGGCTTTTCTTTAATTAATTTAAAATAAACAACACTGTTTCAGTTCCCTCCCGCAAGGGTTACAGAAGTCAGATGGCGGCCGCTGCGTTGTACTTAAAATAATAACCTACCAACCTCGAATTGGAATTGAGAATTCATTTAAGTGTACTCTGAATAATAGGAAAAAGTGATAGGAGGGTATTGACGACATTTTTCGAAGTAAGTGAATACACAATAGTACCTTATCTTATATTATAACTACGATCGTTTCTTTTACCGCTTTTCTCACACGCTTACTAATAAGTTTATAACGTGTCCGTGTCTGTAAACGCCTTAAATTTTACGAAACAGAAACTTCTCCACTATATTAGCTGTAGATAGATGTATGTCAATCAGGTGGTTGTTTAGACGGGGCGCGACGTGCGAGCGGGTCGCATCGCATACGCTTAGGGTTATCAGATCATAGCAGCTCTCAACTTTATCCAGATATTAAAAAAAAGATTTCTCAAAAGAAAATACGGGTAGAGAGATTTTCTAAGCATCAAAGTAGAAACGTTTACATTCTAAATTCCATCATTTTATGTTTTCAATTGACAAGAGAAGCTTTTGTCCCAAAAGCATACATTTTTGTTACTTTTACTGAAAAAATATTTTTTGAATATTATCAGCGTTTGCTACACCTGCGTAGGACTAGTCGGGTTGACGTCATTTTGTTCGTACCTGCGTTACGTAACAATAGCTGTTACGTAGAAAATTATACTCTCTCTGACGCCGAATACCATATTCGCTAAATATGATATTCTCAAAACATCATTATCCGTGGCCGACTGACCAAAATATCATAATATTATGAGGTAGGTTAGGTTAGATTCGTTTTTATGTCAGGCCCAAAGGGCCAAAATACTCAGAATTAAGAGTTCCGCGGCAGCGTAGCTCCGTTGACACTGTTAAATTATATTTTGCGGATATGATCTTTTTTTAGAATATCATATTTTACGAATATGATATTTTTAGAATATCATGTTTCGAGAATATACATTTTGCGAATATGATGTTTTGCGAATATGGTAGGTATTCAGCGATGGATGGAAAATATGCTTTTGAGGCAAACCTTTTTTCAGAACACATTTCAAAAAAGTTCCTGGTGTCAATTTGGTAATCATCGGAGCCTTTTAGCCAAATTTAAAGAAACCGTTTTCGAAATAAACAATGTAAAAATGCAACAAAATTTAATGACTACCAGATATTTCATACGATTTCATCCGCGTTAAACCAGTAAGAATAACGCGGAAATTGTAAGTCAAGATCAAACTGATTGATTGAACAATATGCTCCAGCGGCCATAAATAAAAAAAAACACAAAGTAGCAATTGATGGAGAAGCCGTGCAGCCTTAACAAATAACCAAAAAAGGCGTAAGTGTCACTCCGGCGCGCCACTTATCCGCGAGCCGATTATTCGCCTCCCACGCCGGTAACCCTATTCGTTTGCCAAACCCGTCGACTGCTCACGGAACTCAAACACGGCGCAGTATAATGAATTAAGTTAGGAACTCTCGCCGAGCCAACCCTCCTTGTGTCACACCTCTTGCACCGTCCTCCGACCTCGGGTAAATTTAGTTCAGACGGTCTACAATGACACCAATTCCACACTTGACGTTGCTTTTGTATCGTGAGATAACTATTTCGTTATGTGCCGGGCTAAATTAGATTGGATAGGTGCTTAATGATTCCTTTAGTTTCGTTATTGAATTTAGAACCCGTATTTGTATGACAGGCCGTAAACTAGCGTGCTACATATTCATGGTATTTTGAAATAGGTATGCTGACGACGATTTGTAGTCACTATGCTTTATGTCAACAAGATCACATCGCCGTTCAGGCGATCGCAGCGATTTAAAATGTCGTTCGAAGCTCATTATCCATTTAAAAGGGGCGAGTTATAGTAAAAATCAACAGTACCCACTAACGAGAGTCCGTTTCGATCCCGCCCCAATTTGTCATTTGTTGAACAGTGCCCCTAGGGGCTCTTGAAAAATGTATTAATTTTTCGCTTTACGTGTTTTTGAAGTCTGTAGAATATCTATGAAAGAGGATCCGTTACGGATTCGTTTAAAAAAAAGTAATTAGCAATATAGGTATTTCAGCGCAACTTTTTACATTATTCTCGTATGGACACCCCAACCGATGGATGGATATATTATCAATGATATCATAACGATTGTAGAAAATGTAATACAATGCATTGTGTTGAAATTTACGTACAACTTACACGCTAGCTTAAAATAAATAAGAATGTGGTTAAAATATGTACGACTTAATTTCTTCTGACATGTTATCGTATTGTCAACGTTATGATATAGATGAATTAGCGAGAGCGTGGAATTGCTTATGTAGTGGTATTGTGTGTTTATAGGCATTCTATATTTGAAATTTCCCTTTTCCCATAAAAAGAGGTTTGTAATAAAATAATTATATTTAAGAAGAAAATTCATAAATAATGTCAGTGTCAAATTCTAAATATTATTTACTTTTATTTGATTGTATTGATTTTATTGTATTGAATTTAGCAACTGAAAGAATGAATACTATTACTGCTGAGGACTGGGAAAATACTTGTATATCAAGAAGAGGAAATGGATCGAACTACAGATCACAATTTTATGATCAATACTTGTGACGAAGAATTAAATAATAGCGAATGAAAGCAAAAAAAGACTGAGCATTATTTTACTTCTTAAGAAGAGAAATATGAAAAGCAAAAGTATGTAATTTCATTAAATTAAGAGAAATACTTACGTTATTCTACTTTTCATGCGAACCGTAGAACCACTACAAATGCAATTCCACGCTCTCGCTAATTCATCTACTTCTTATTTACTTGAATTTAATGGCGGCCGGGCTAAAAACAATAAGAGTTCGGGTTCACCGAGTGGACGATGCATTTATAATAATATACTTAACGGTAATAAATTGTAACAAAATGATTAACAAGACTTAACACGATAACCATTATATACAGACATGTTGATTGAACGATTGGTTAAAATCGGAAGCTGATTGTGAGTTCGCAAAACGATAATTTATTAACAACTGTACAGTCAACCAATTTGATTTCGAGGCCACTATGGACTTTGTCAACGTGACGTTGTAAACCATATTATAGGAAGTCTCTTACGTTTTAGTTGACAACATCGCTTTAACATAGTCTAAAGTGGCCTAGAAATCAAATTGGTTGACTGTACACTGTGAGTGAGTAAGTATGAGGTGTCCATTTAATTTTTGCGGTAACACATTCATTTAGATTAACACTGATATGAAACCGTAATTATTGAACCTACTTTAATAATATCAATCTCAATTATTGGTCACCTAATTAATAATATTTCAGCTAACGCCGCGTTCCAATCGGCTTTGTAAACGTCTGATTGCATTTAAAATGTTTTATTATGTGAGCTGTTTTCCTTGTCGTGAAGTGAATGCGGTTAAACACGCATCAGATTGACCGACTGCTATAATCGATACGTTTGACCCGGAACCCGCATCGTAGGTTCTTTATACCCATACCCGAACGAACTTTAGGGAAAGTAACGAACACTGTATTCTGTGATTTTAACCGCAAATTACGTATCTTGTGTTGGGATTTGTCATAAGTATTATCTGCACGTTTATAGGGTAAATCGCCTATTACTGGCCACCCTCCGGTAACTGGCCACTTTGCAATAAAATGTGTAAAGCAAGAGATTTACTCAAATTTTTACGATCAAACTAGAATACCTAGGTCCTGAGTTATTAACCGGAGCACTGTCTCAGTGTATTTACTAACAGCGTCAGTAAGAAATTTGATGGCTAGTAACTAAATGACACTTTCTAAAGTGGCCAGTTATTGACGATTTACCCTAATTTGTTCGAACACATAATTTTTCACTTCCCCTGCTCTTATAATGTTACTTTAGGCTCTGCACATCGGGACTAAAGCTCCTTATTTATCCCTAGGGATTTACATGTCTTTTTTTTATTTACTTTGGAAACCCCTTAAGAACCAATCACGGTGTTCGTGAATGGAGGATTATCGCCATTTTCAGTGATTGTGTATGGACCATTTTTTGAGCGGGGAAATAACCTCAAAATGACAATTGCGAAAAAATTTAAAGAAATGCGATTTAATTTCGTGAAACACGATTAATTATTACGAAAATGAATCTATTTAATGATATCAAGGGTGAATTCATTTTATTATGCATGGTCCAATTAGTTTTAAAATATTTTTCAAGTTTGAATCTGTCGGGTAAATAATATGCAAGCATTTAAAGTGCCACTTTACGAAAACATAATAGAAGAAAAGAAAAAACCGCCGTGACTAAACAACGAAAATGACACTCGAACTATAGCCTCCCGCGCTGCGCTTGGGTGGCTAAACATCTCGTGTAATTATAACTTGTTTTAGTCCCTTGTTAAACAATCTACCATTATGTTTCAAAGTTTATCATAGGGCAATATTCATTTTGTATGTGAAAAAGCAGGCAGATAGGCAAGCGAGTTACCTGATCTTAAGTGATCATCGCCCCATCAATATACGCAAACCCAGAGGAATCGCTGGGGTCCTGCCGGCCATTGAGAAAAGAGTAGGCTATAAAGAGACCTCGGCCATGGATGTAACAATAATATACATAAGTAAGCAAACACAAATAAGTTAGTATGTTTTCTATTTTTCTATGATTAGACTTCAAAACTGGTATATTTAATTTTCTATAATGATGGCAGCCAAAGACATAAAACGTCCTGAATCCGCGCCGGGGAAGTCGTACGACTTGTACAAAAAGCTGGTTACATACACAAGGTCTCCGTTTAAAGATGCGGGCATTGTTGAATAATAAACTACGATAAGTACCTACTTCCATTTGCTAGCATAGTTCTCAGTTGTGTAGCCTTGTCTGTCTGCACGTCGCGCGTCGCCGAATGCACTGTATACTGCAACACTTGAATCAGATGCAGCAGCTGCACACATGTAAGTATTACGGAAATGTTCCCAGAAAATAGCGTACGGGACGGTCGGCTTATTTAAAAGATGAATTGGAAACATACAAAACACTTGCGTTCCTGAGCTTTGGCGTAAAAGTTCACGAAATAAATCATAAAAAACTCGCCATTCGACGTTCATATTTGCATGGATTTGATTCATCTAGAAATCATATGCGTTTTAACAACAGATTTTAGGAAAGAGAACTTTATCAGTTTGATAACGAGATTGTTACAAAATGGCAATCAGCAAGTATGGGCAAGCTGTTCATTAACAGTCGGTAATTGGAGTTCTTTGTGGAAAACTCATCATAAAAATTAACAAGTTAATCAGTCGGTGCCGTTTGTTCACAACCTGTGCCACAGATGAAATTTATTTCGCAGGTCAGGGGGAGGAGAGAGCCTTTTTGTGAGAAGATAACTCAAAATATAACGGATTTGCGTAAAATATGTGAACCCTTTTGTATGCTAATACGATCCCATTGGTCGGAGATTGAATTTTGGGTTATCATGCTTAAGAATTATTCATGACAGATACGCAACGATTGTTATGATTCCACCTTTTAACTGTATCAGGAATCAATCATGTCATTTGAAGTAAAAAAACGGGCTGAGTAAATATTTGACAAGCAAATTTCAAACGGAATATAAAATAAATTGCTTTTGGCCGTGTTGAGTAATCGAATACAAGTTAAGTGGTTTAAAAAATTAATAAGGAAACATTTAGTAGGTGTAACACCAAAATAAATCAAGTTTTTACGCAATTCTGGGAAAAATAAAACTAATCTAAGAGTTAGTCAATCAAATTCTGGGAGCAACAGTTAGATGCTTGCTGCGGTTTAAAAGTGTGTGGGAGCGATGCGAGGCCGACTGAGGCCGCGCTAAATCATTTTATCTAGACGCCGTAAAACACGGAAACATTGAATATTAAATGAGTAGCACATGTGGAATTGTGCGCGAGAGGGACAGATTAAGGGGCATTCATTTCAGGAAGGCACCGCACGTCTCTCGGACGGCGGGAAATTGAAACTTCATATTTGAGCGCACTTTATCTGACCGACGAAGCTGGAACCTCTCTAGCAGAAAATCCTTAGTCGAAATAAAATAAAACGAAAACGAATTTCCTCAATACTTTCTACGACTAGAACAAGGTTTTCACAGCCATTTTGTAACTACTTTTTATTATAAGTATTAGATTTGCGTTTTTTATTATTCCTCTAGTTGAAGTAAAAAAATATTAAGTAGTTTTAAATTACTTTTGATGATATTGACTTAGAAATGTACCTGTTTTTAATATTGAAACGAAATGAGCTCAAACTTTTCCGCAAATTGCACCTGAAGCGTAGCAAAATTAATATTTTGCTAGTCCTCTTGAAACGGCTCTCGACTACACAACTATTTTAATTTCAGCTCTAAAGCGATTTAGCACGGGAGACACGGGAGTTCGTTTTTCGTCCGTCTGCACGGTACGCTCCCTAGTTGGAAATATTCGGATGTCACAGCGGCGAAAGCTCTCCAGTTATTGACTCGCGAATCATCGATATTTCATAAGAATTATGAGGTCCGTGAGAATCGGCGCCGGCGTTACGACGTTTGACGATTGGACATGAATATTTCTGTGCCTCCTGTGACAAGTGATACAACTTGAGTTGTAGCAGTTAACGTGTTCTTTCATGAAACAACTTAAAAAAAAATAACGCATCGTTTGCTCCAACTCCCGTGTTCCTAGGCCTTCTAGTTTCCAAGATACTTTCGTGTAAAATGATACAATTGACCCTTTTTTTACCCATTTTCCGTGTTTAATGATATTTCTCTAGTTAAAACACGTAAAAAAACCATAACTATATTTTTTTTTCGTGCCTCATGATATATCTAAAAATGTATTATTAATCACGGTTTTTATGTCTTTAAAAATGTCTGTGTCTTTTGATATAACTCGAGTTATATCATTTATCACCAGAGTTTTGCGTATTTTGAAAGATACAACTTGAGTTAGATCAAAAATTAACCCTATATTTGCTTCAATTGGTATGTGTTAATTGATACAACTCGAGTTATATCAAATGTCTTCAAATATTTCCTAATCTTTGCAAATGTACAAGTCAGTTGTATCAAAAATGTGAGAATATTACGACCATTTAGAACCTATAAAGTTTGGTGCACAGTGATACAATTACTATAAAATAATACAATAAGCATACGGGGACAATCTCACACCAACTGACCTAGTCCCCAACTAAGCTCTAGGCTTATACTTTGGGTACTAGACAACGGTATATTAAATACTTAAATAGAGAAATATATCTTAAATATATATCTAAACAAATTTATTGATACTTACCATAAAACCGTGTCATAATAAAGTGTAAGTAATATGTAAATCGTAAGGTCTACTAATATTACTTTGTTGTGACAAAGTGTTGTAAAGGTTAAGAATAAAATTGTTTATCTTTAATAGTTATGCAAAAAGAGACCAATAATAAATATCCGGTTTCGAGGTATAGCCGTTGTTAGGTAAAAATAATAATTTATTACTTTCTAGTATGTTTTCTTAAACATAAATAACCCAAATTTATAGAACATAGTAATGATGTACTTTATTAAGCACATGTTATACAAATTAACTGGAGTTTTCGTAGGTTTTTAAAAAAAACAATGTAGTAGGACGTTTTCTATGCATCTAATATTTGCTATATTGCTGTCGATCTTAATTCAATGAAAGCGACCATTATTATGCTGATTTATGCTGATTACAATATTGCATTCTTTTAGTTTTTGGAGTACTTATTCGTAGGCTATAGAACTAATATTTTTTTCGTGCTCCTGCTTTCGATCGTAATTCAATGAAAGCGACCATTTTTTTTAGCTGACTTATGCTGATTACAAAATCGCATTCTTACTTTTTGGAGTATTCATAGGTTTTTTAAAAAAACAATGTAGTTGGACGATTTATATAGAACTAATATTTGCTATCCTGCTTCCGATCGTAATTTTAATAAAAGCGACCATTTCTTTAACCGACTTAACTGATTACAATATTGCATTCTTGTATTTTTATAAAGAGAGCTACGAGTATATGCTATATTACTCTAGTTGCCTCATGCTCATTATAAATACAAGATTGTAGTATTTATATAGAAAGAGCTTAATGCTGATTGTAATAAGTAAAACACTCATTTAAATTATTTTTATTTTATCAAAGGTTATAAAAACATCACTGCGAAAACTACCAAACATGAGGTAGAACGAAAAACAAAAATTGCTCAAAGCGACTATCTGCCTAGTCGTTGTAAGTAGTTTACTTACATGAATGTGCTCACTTGATAAGTACATTTGTTTGTATTCCGACTAATCGACTAATGAAAGATTGGCTGTGTTTTGCAGATTAAAAATATCATCTTTTAACGGACAAAATAGACAAAATCAAGTACTTTGGCGGCTTTCGACATTATAGAACCCACATATCGTTATTGGCGGTTTTATACATAATGGTATAATTTAATGAATTGGCGTGGTTAAATAAGTCCCTTTCAACATAACGTAGGTTAAACAATCTAGTTTACGATGGCATAGCTAACTCATTTTCCGAAAAAAATTGTCTGGTGTCTTTCTACATAACTAATGGCCATAGTGTCTCTACGTCATCAAGGGTGGGAGCGCACGCTCGCTGTGTCGCCATGAACCGACGCGTAAGTATGATTTCTATTGTAGGTAATTTAATAAATGTTAATATCCTTTTACGGTTGCGATATATTATGATCTACATGTGTGTCGCTTACTAGTTATTTGTGTAAAATATTATGACAAGATAAAAACGGTAAAAATCTCTCGTTGGAGAGAAACAGGTATTTACCAACCAACGTGTTTTATTTTGTGAAGTGGCAGGTTAGTAAATGCTACTGTTCTGTGGTGACTTAAATTATTGTATCAAATTCAGTATGTAATTCAGGTGGACCATGCGCTATGTCATTTAACTACCTACTCGTACTTCCTACTTCGACTGACGGCGAGCTTAATTTAAATTACTTTATTTCTTACCTAGCTGAGGTTTAGTTATCATTATTTTCATGTTTTGTAGGTGATTATTGAGAATTATTTTTTGATTTGTTGTGTAGGTGTCTATATAGTTTTTGTTTTGAATGACAATATGCACAGTTTAATTTAACTACTGTATGGTTGCAACACCGTAATGTTGCTTTGAGATTAAAGAGCGTAAGTTAATTTGTTTACCCAGTGATTTAATGCCATCATGTTTAGTACAAAGATATCATGATTGCTATTATTTGTTTTAATCAATTACTTACTTGTATTATTTGACACAAGTTTATTCGTAATCAGACCCAAGAATAACTCGATATGTAACATTAGTCACGGTTTGAATTACGTTTTTATTTTGTGATTAATGATGCAACTCACTAAAAATCCTTATATTTTGTCCGTTTGTTTTAAGAAATATTACTAATTCAATTCCCTACAACTTGTGTATACAGGTTAGGCCCCTAACTCAAGAAATAAGAGAAAAATGAAGGTTTCAAAAAAAAGTTGTATCAGTCATCACCAGAGCTCCTTGATTAGACTTTTTTGTGTTCAATAATACAATTCGAGTTGTATCATCTTACACGGGTTAAATAAATCAATCTGAAATGTAAAATGATACATTATGGACGTTTCTTTGAATATCTCAAAATCTATAGCTAGTATCATTATTTTTGTCAAACCAGTTAATAAAGTGATATTATATGTTATAAAAATCGGTAGCAATTTTCACAAAAATCTATTCGTTTAGAAGCAGTATTTTTTTTAAACTTGTTTTCGCTCTCCTGAAAAATCGTGTTTTTCGAGTTGTATCACTTGTCACAGGAGGCACAGATTTACGTCGTATTAACGAGCCAGCCGTCTCTGTCACCGGTGCAAGCCAAGCCAGCATCAATATTAATTAATTCCATTGGTTAATTACGTTCGGAAAACACTGAAATAATCATTACGGGCGTTTACTTTATAACGCGCTGATATAATGTTTAAGTTTAAGTTTTAACTTTAAATCACATACGTTTATATTTGTTGTTTATCGCTAACCTGTGAAAGTTATTTACATGATAATTCAGTTTTTTGACAATACGTCTACATTTTCATGACCTTGCTCACTATTTCCCTTAAAATTATGCGAAAACGAACTAATAATTAAACGTTATAATGATTTACAAGGTAATTAGTGCCGCTTCTATCACGAGAGGTTAGGTATGTGCCTTGTCAACAATGTCTGTATAATAAGACATAATAAATCATCCTGTCCTTCAGCGCGATATATAATGAACATGTTCGTCTTGCCGCTAACTGCGGCTGTAACATTAATTATGTTTGCGGGTTCTTTCTACAACTGGCTTCAAGTAAATTATATTTAATGCAAGCTTTGCAGTTTTATCAAAAGTATGCACCGCAGGTCTTCTCCAAACATTGCTACAACGGGCAGCCTTGCGGTGGAGGCATTCATCGGATTCCCATGTTTTTTTCCAATATGTTGTTACTACTCGAAAACTCTACGGCCACATCAGTTAACCTTTTATAATTTAATTGATAAGTAATGCATTATACGCTCAGATAATACCCCAGAATTTATACTTATCCGAAACACGAAAAAGTAGTATTTTACATAGACCCTATTACAATAAGTGTACAAACAAATTGGTCGCTATCGGCCTCCGATTCTCTCGCCTTGGTGGCTCTTACTTCTCGAACATCAGACAGAACTCAAAGAACTCTTTAGCTACCCGCCCGCCATGCTCACCTCCTTCACTTAATAAATGTCTTTCTGCGATTGATACACGTGCAACAATGCCAAATACTGGCGGTGACACACTTCACCGCACGTATGAAACTTCCTAGACGAGCACTTATCGCCAGAAGCTGTTAAATTAATACTGTGAATTTAATGCCTCTATTTCTGTTCGTGAAATGTGTAGGATATTTATACAATACGTATATGGAAACCATTTGATATGCGCTGGAAACTACAACTCCATGCATTAGCTTCAGTCTGTCTGTCTTCAGTAATGTAATTGTGGTAGGCTTTCGATAAACTTTGCATGGTTCTTGAAGCGTCTGATCTTGTAACTACTGCAAAACCTTTCTGTAAATGTAGGCTTGCTAGCATAAATTTAACCTTTATTCAACGCGTATCTTTTTTAAGGAACATCACTTGAATTTTAAGGGACTAATACGTAAAGACGAGTAGTAGTTCGAAATATTGTAATTGCGAAAACTGTCTCATTTGAACACAACTACATTCCAATAGTTAGCAAAAATTATCAAGCAAAAAGTAATAAAGAATTTTTCTCTCACATATTTAGACCGCTATGGAATTGTTATAACGTAAAACGGGTCGCATGTAATAACAATTATTCATGTGCCGGTCTAATGCCGGTACACTAGTGTGAAATATTGATATGCGTTACCTATACCCGGGTGTTGTAACTGCGGGAAACATGTTCATGTTCGCACAACCTTGTCTCGTGACATTTCCGCGGCCTACATACTAATGACGGGTGACTACTGAAAGGGCGTCTGATAGTTTAGCAAAATATATCGTTACGTGTAGTACAGACTGGCTTTGATCGCTATGTCCTGGAAAAGAAAAATCTTTCAGCTTTTGGTCTTTGTATTTTGTTTTGTACTATTACTGACTTCATCTTTACAATAATGTAACTTACTAACATTATCTGTAATGAAACCCGGTAGCAATCCATTAACGTACCTATACTAATCACTTAACTTAGCAATATTGTATAATTTGATATCGAACTTCTGCTATTGGTTAATTTATCAGTACAGCTAATCAGCTCCAAAAAGTCGGTTGAACTAATTGGTTACAGCAGTTCAAATTGCTCTCCTAATCCAGATAATTGAGAAGTAAATCGAAAGTATTTAGATACGACTTTATCTGAATTTGACAGCCGGTACGTTCGCCATGGAAAGTTAATAACATCGAGAAAGTTTTGATCCCTTTGCCCCTAATCCTGGCTGATGTCGCCTCAGGCGGAGCCAATAAGGGAAGTAAATTTCCAACGCGTATTTTTAGTTCTGTTTAAAAAACGGTTTCTAAGCAAGCGAGCTGAGAAAATTCGTACTGAGCGCGCTGAAATAAAATCTTCAGCAAAGTTGGGTAGCGCTAACCAAATCCAGATTTCAGGTGTCGACGGAACAATGCAATTCTACGAACAAATCATGTCGTCGCCGCCAGGATGCTGCCTGCAGTATCTTCCCGGGCGATTCCGTATCGGCCGGGGTGCAGAACATAAACGCACCGTCTTTCTTCCTCGCACCCGCTATTTTGAAAGAAGACAGCCAGCTTCAGCATCTTAGTTTCGACAGTGATAACGAGGCGCCGAGCCTCGAACGTGTAGCCGCTCTTCCAAAACCGACAGGAAACTAATTCCCTCCACGGAGTGCATTCAATCGAATGTGGAGAAATGTTTTGCACGTTTTTGGATGTACTTTACTTTTAAAAAGCGTATCAAACCATCGTAAGTTGAAATGGTCCTTAAGTATGTAGGTCCTTAAGTAACTAGGTACTTTTATTTGATTTAAATCCAAGCTTATGTTAAAGGCGTTTCTCGAATAATGCCATATTTTATATGTACCGAAAATCATACCAGTCAATATCACCCAATAACTTTGCAACGAGAATTAACTCATAGTTATGGGTTATAGATATTTTTTTTGTTTTTGTAGTAACGCGTAAATCGTAAATTTTTGTTTCGTGCTAGATAATACGAGTTGGTTAAACATTTTTTTTTAAACACTAAAATGCGCGCGTTTACATTTTCCGATCATTAGTGCTACAACATGCCAAGTAAAAAAAAAACTATATTGAGGTTAGAGGCTATTTTAGTGACGTTTCACACAGTTAATGCTGTGCTGCGGTGTGAAATTTACGAGTTTAGCTATCGCGGAGATTGACGCGACTATACGCGCCCTTCAAACCAACTAACTACTAAGTTTTTAATAATATAAAATCCTATCGTATCGTTGCCACCTTCTACATGTCTTATTTTCCTGAATCACCCAAAGGTTAGCTGGAAGAGATCTCTTATAGGGCTAAGTTCGCCTTTGTAAATTCCTATTCTGTAAATATGGTGTTTGTTTTTCTGTGTTTTGTACAATAAGTGTTTATTATTATGATTTATAAATTAAAATTTCCAACAGTTACAACTATTTGTTTTTTTTATGTTGTGGTTAAATGATTCAATTGTAACACCCTTTTTACCTAAATCAAATAAATTGATCAAGTTCTAAAGCTTGTCTAGCAAGGTATAGGTACATCAGGGAACACACTAGGTCCATTAGCAGAACTGTTTGAACTTGGGTAATTATATCCGGTCGCAGGTGCTCCAAATGCCTGCTAACAATAACTAAAATAATTAACGATTCAGTATAACTTACAGCGGCTCACTAGAGCTGTTCAATCTCAACTTCAATCCTAACATTCTTTTAACTTGACCTAAAAATACTGTGAAAGATATCTTTGAAATAACTTTGACTAGAGCAAGCACGAGATGATTCATTTCATTTTAGAAGAGACAAAGAATAACGTTGCCGTTGTCGCGAGATACATTAAATAATATCATTTCAAAATTCATTTCATAACGTAGAAAGATACCCAGCCTCCGCAAAAAGTAAAACACAAGTCAATAGTGAAACGCGTAACTTTGTTCAGAAGAATTCCGTGTAAAAGGAAAAAGGAATAAAACTGTTGGCTGACGAATTCGACAGAGATTTATCGTCTTCGGTAGATTTTAGCGAATCCTAATTTAGGACCACCCTGAAATGTAAAATGTAACTTTGATTAATAGTAATAGTTGCTTGGAATGTTTTTTGGGACATGATTAAAACCAAAATTACATTTTTATTTAATCTTTATTCACAAAATGTGTAAATGGCGGACTTAATTCCATTCTCTACCAGTCGACCTAATAATCAAGCAGATATTAACAGTTTGTGCGCGGGTAAAAAACAAAAAACTTACAACAACAGTACATTGTTGTAGAGGTTAGAAAGTAAGCAATAGATGGACGAGTTATTTCGAGGGCCCTCGAAAGTACGAGTCCATCTATTGCACTTTCGGTCGAGGCTTAACACAGTGCTTTTCGCGACTACTGCGAGGAATTAAAATTTATTTGAACTTAAGTATCACCGAAAATTATCGCATCGAAAATTCAACACCTTAAATTTTCTAGGTTTTCCCGCTAAGTTTTGCTTTTTTTTAACGATACTTTTCTTAGTGGCCAGTCATTAAAATGCGTTTTTTAAACTGACGACTCTGACCATGACAGAACTATATTTCAGATAATTAAAAATAGATATGGCTGTATGGAATCTTATTCCTTTGCCTATCCGTGAAGGGATGAATATTATTAATAGTACATCGTGTATTATGGGTGGTAAAGAAAGAATTACAAACGAGAGTCTGTTAGACTCTTGCTTTAATGACTCGAGCTTAGTATTTCCTTTACCACCCGTGTAACATACAATGTTTTTCATCACAATTGCGAGGAAATGAAATAAAGTCAGACAAAAGATCATATTTTTAACTTATTAGCGGCAGACTACATCATTGTCTGTCACTTACCACAGATAATGTCAAACGTGTTCGGAGTCCGATTCTAGTGACATATGAGATCAATAGTTTATTATGCATTATTTCATCTCGAATGAAACTTCATATCGAATGGCACAAGAATTGGGATAGTTTGAGTCCACGTATAATATTTTAAAAAAAAGCTATTACGCACGTTAGGGCGTAATGGTAAAAAAAAGCCTGCGGGTATTATTTTGGATTTACGGTCGATTTTTCTAGCATGTTAGGACACTATTTACGAGCAAGTGTGATGAAAAAATAAAACGACTTCTCAGTGGCAAATTTAATTTCATATGCATCACAAGTCGTGTTCTGATTAGTTGAATCAGTGATCAGCGGACTGATGTGATTGGTTGACTTGCTCAATGGAACAGACCAACAATGTTAATATTTATAAAAAAAAACCCGTAGTAACACTACTTCTTTGAGTGGAAGCACAAAAAATTGTCTCTGTGTTTTTCATCAAAATGTTCAAAGCTTGAAATCTAAAATAACCCAAATCGAAATTTTAACATCAACCTCTAATATCGATATACTATGCTTCACCGAAACATTTCTTAGAAATAATGAGACCTCCATCCTACAGATTGATGATTTTAAATTAGCCACATATTTCTGTAGATCTCGTAAAGCTCGTGGTGGTGTCTGTATTTATGCGAAAAAGTCTTTAATTTCTCAGTGCCTACAATGGATTTCGGACATGTCAATAGAGGTACATTTCGAGGTTTGCGGAATTCTAATTCCTGAAATCAACCACATGATTGTTTGCGTGTACAGATCGCCTAATGGCGACCTTGATTTGTTCATCTCTAAATTTGAAGTGCTTTTGAGCAAACTTACATTTCGATCACGATTTTTGAAGAAGAAAATTGTTATAGCTGGTGATTTCAATGTAAACATTAATTAAAGATAGAGCAACAAACACGTTTCTATCAACGCTAGACAAATATAATCTCAGGTACACAATAAATGAGCCTACGAGAATAACTCCTACTTCACAAACATGCATCGACAACTTATTGACAAATTCCCACCAGTATACTTCCAAAATTATGAATTTAGGAATATCAGATCACACCGGACAAATAATTGAATTGCCAACAAGATATAGTTTCAATCAAAAGTACTGGTTTGTGGTAAGGCGGAGGATTGACTATCATTTAAACATTTTCAAGAAGTATATTGCTCAAATTAACTTCGAGGACGTTTATAAGGAAACTGATCCTAACAAATCATATAAATCTTTTGCTGAAATGTTTTCGTTGGTATTTAATCTTTGCATCCCAATGGAAAGGACAAAAGTGACCTATATAAAAAAACCAAACTGGAAATCCAAGGGTATTTTAAATTCTAGCAAAAATAAACGGAAGATGCATGTATCCAATCAACAAACAAAAAATAATAGATTTGCTCTGATTAAGTACAAAAAATATTGCAAAATATTAAAAAGTATAATTAGGAAATCTAAAATCATTTCAAACGATAAATTCATAAAAAATAGTACAAATAAACAAAAAGCGACTTGGGGCTTAATAAAACTTAACACGAGCTCTACGAATTCAATTCCAAACTCTATAACTAAAATAGATGAAGATGGGTCAGTGATTCTAAATCCTCGTGACATAGCTGAAGCATTTAATAAATTTTACATTTCCCAAATCATATCCGATACTTTTGACCCGCAAGAATATAAATACAAATCTCCAAGCATTGCAAACAGTATCTTCCTAGCTCCGGTCGATTGTCATGAAATTAAAAAAATTGTGACCTCCCTGAAAAATAAAAAAACCTCAGGGCACGATAACATACCAATACAGGTAATCAAATCATGTATAGATCATATAGCAGAACCCCTTATGTACATTATTAATTTAACACTTGAAACTGGAATGTTCCCAAACGATCTTAAGAAAGCTATAATAAAACCAATTTAAAAAAAAGGATCAGCAACCATCATGAGTAACTATAGGCCCATAGCGTTATTACCTAGCTTTTCTAAAATCTTCGAAAAGGTGATACACGTTAGATTATCAAATTTTTCAAGTCGAAATAAAATTCTAAACTCATGCCAATTCGGCTTCCAAAAAGGGAAATCCACTACTACAGCCATATTTAAAATGCTAAAGCTTATTTGGGAAAGTGTCAACAAAAAAAATCGATGTGCCTCCCTTCTGATCGACATGTCCAAGGCTTTCGATTGCGTAAGTTACGACATAATCCTAAAACAGCTGGAACATATTGGAATAAGGGGAAACGCTCTTAGGTTATTTTCCAATTACTTGGGCAATAGAGAACAAGCGGTAGAAATTGTAAACTACAATGCTAAAAATAAAACGGTTGAACAGGTACAGTCTTCATTTGAGAAAGTTCTGTTAGGAGTTCCCCAAGGTAGCATTCTAGGGCCCCTTTTATTTTTAATCTACTTAAATGAACTTCCCCAGGTAGTTGATGTACCGTGTGTTTTATATGCGGATGATGTTACTCTACTGTTCTCAAAGGAAAATATCAATGATAATATGCAGGAACATATATATTGTGTACTGGATAAAATTACAAAATGGCTTGATGGTCTTAATCTCAAGGTGAACCTCAATAAAACTAAGCTCATTCAATTTAAAAACTATAAAACTGTTCATAAGTCTATTGTAGTTTCAAATGGAAATACGTCAATTGATGAGGTAAACCATATAAATTTTCTTGGAGTCGAAATAGACTCACATCTAAATTGGAAGGCGCATGTAGATGCGATAAACAGAAAGATTTCTAGCAGATGTTATGCATTGTCAATTTTATCAGAAACTTGTTCTCAAAACATAGCTATAGATGCATATTACGGAACAATCTACCCATTGCTCACGTATGGAGTAATTTATTGGGGAAATTCTGCTGATGTTCACAAAACATTTATTCTACAAAAAAGATGCCTAAGGACAATTTATCGAATGTACATAGACGAATCATTGCGAAATATCTTCCGTGAGAGGCGTTTCTTAACACTCACAGGCATTTATATTTTAGAATTGTGTATATTTGTAAAAAATAATCCCGAATACTTTTCAAAACAGTCATGTAAAAGAAATGTCCGAGCTCAATATAAATATAATATGATACCTCCGAGAGCTAGCACCTCCATTTATAAAAAGAGTGCATTCATAGCAGCAATAAATGTTTGAAATAAGCTTCCTATGGAAATAAAGTGCCTAGAAGGTAATCATTTTAAAAGATCCTTAAAGAATTTTCTAGTAGATAAGGCCTTTTATAACCTAAACGAATATTTCAGTCATATTATATAATTTAAACTTGTATCTGTATACTTAGGTTAAGACTTGAATATTGTATGCCCGAAAAGGGTAAAACTGTTGATACTGCCTAAACATGTACCTATGATCCTTATACCTACACAGTTTTAAACAATAAATTATTCTTATTCTTATTCTTATTCTTATTGTTGTCCAGTTTAAATTCATAGTAAGCCTGCTCATTCAATGTACAACTATTGACTGTTTTGAGGACCAAGAACACACCATCGTTTGCCACATTTCCGAGCAGTGGCGTGAACAAAAATACTATGAGTAAAAAGTACTTACTAATAAAACAAAACAGTAAGTCTAGGGTCACGAGCGTTAATTTACGACCCATTTCAAGAAAATATGCTTGAAGTCGTCAATGTCATTAGAGATCTCAAGATTGTCAAGTCATTTTTAACTTTTAGGAAACTCAACCTTTTTGTTGTGGAATATCAGACTGACTTTAGACCTAAGGTGGGTTACCAAATTAAATCTCGTGACTGTACAGTACAACAATAAGGTTGACTTTCCTAAAAGTTACAAAATTAAATGACGTGACATTGACGACTTCAAGCATATTTTTCTTGAAATGAGCCCCAAATTAACGCTCGTGACCGTATATGATGTACCTACATATACATACAAACATACATACATAAATAAATACAATAATAAATAAAACAACGACCAGAAACTAAAAATTATATTCGATGATATATTCGATGATCAAGCCCCCATGTTCTAGATAAGATGCATAACGCTAACGTAAACGATTATCGAAAACTGAGAAAATGTTTGGCATTGAACATTGACATCATAAGCCCTCGGCAAGACTATCTGGCAGTTTAAGTCAATCCGTAATATTTTCGATAACGATAACGTTCGTTGAATGCATCTTGTCTAGGGAGACAGGCCTTTTTACATTCTACGCGACATTACATCTAACTTATATCATCATCAACAATGGTGTAATAATATATGGCAGGGAACCAGGTGTGCATTAAATAATATGTTACAAACATTTATCCTTATTTTGTGATGTAAACATGATATATTTTTTTAATTATTATGCGTTATTTCAATAGCGCGTGAAATTTAATAAAAACCGACCAATAAATCGTCAATGAACGATATCGGACCATATAAATAGGTTTACAGCTTCATGCCCATGTGAATACTGAATTTTATGGCACTGTTGATTGAAGATATAAAATTGACATTGTAACCAGATAGTGATATTCATGCATTGGAATCAATATTTCTCATTTCACAATACCACGATTTCAATCTTTGAGAAATCAACAGGAATTTGCATACAAAAAGCGCTATCTGTTTTGCATAAATCGATTTACCTATCCGCTTTCAAAAGCTGGCTTTTTTCCTTCCCAATTTCAACACCAAGTTTATTTGTAAACAAAGTAGCAATTGCTCTAGGGTATTACCAAATAAAAGTTGGGAACGCGGCAGAAATTATTCGTATTTTTACGTTTTTATTGGTGGCGATAAATACAAGCACAATGGCAACATTGTTGGTTGTTTGTTTGCCTGAGGAACGAATGGGGAAAAACCCGGGAAGTTTTACTAACTTAAGAGCGTTAAGGATTATGCCGAAATGTTCCCAAGAATAAACCGAAACGTACACAATTCACTGTTGGAGTGTGGTCTACCACGTTTTGTTGAATTGTTGACAAACATTATATTAATCGCAGCGCTATGTAGAGGTTTGGCAAACGACATGTAAGTTGACGACACTTTACTTTTTGATAACGCAAGCCAAAAACATTATGCCTAGACTTACAAATGTCTGTGGAGTTTATAATATCTTTAATTTAGAGGTCTTAAAGGTGAAGGAGGGGATTCCAATAATGATTTAAGTTTAGCAAGTACCTTAAGCATTTAAATACTACCGCGTCTTCAAAGTTCCTTCATCAAATAGTAGAGATAAGGCTGCCCCAAGAGCTCTACGATGGGGTAGAATAACCGGGACATGCCACCTTTATACGAAGTTACCAGCCTTCTTGCTATATTTCATAAATAATAGGCCTTGCATATCCAAGTTAGCAAAAGGACTGGGTTTCGTAATAGTTAGGTACCAAGTAAAATGAAGGTTTGTAATTATTTAAGAACGAACTGTGGACGGGTAATTATTGGCCATAAAATTGCCCGTGTCAGTGCAACTTTAAGTAACTTTTCCTATTCTATAAATGTTGTATTTGAATTTCTGTGTTTTGAACAATAGTGTTTACATACATGCTTACATAGGTACATACTTTTAATAAGCAAATTGTTATATTTTTTGGTTTTACAGTTGTAATTTTAAATTGTTTTTCATGTATCTTTCAAATTCTAAACTTGTCAGTTTCAGAATCTGGATTATTATTATAAAACCAATTATAAAATATAGAGAGCTGCCTTTTTGTAACACCATGCCAGGGCCTCTATTCAAAAAAAACACATTTCCCTTTCCTTTGACATGTTATCAACTTTACGATAGCTCTTATTTACTTGACAGTAATGGCGGACGAGTTAAAGACAATACCATAACACGTCAAAAGCAATATAATTAAATGGAACTACCTTTCTTATATCTATTTTCGTTTTTCAAGGGAGCTTAAACACGTTGTTTACACGTTTTATAAGTAATTATCCCAGTTCTAAATAAAAAAATCTATCGTCGGAATGAGGATAAACGATTTATTTTCCATGAAAATTAATTACTGCCCGTGTTCTGAACAGAGCTAAATTTATGTGTAGGTATGCAAAATAAAACGACATTCTCATTCAAGTAAGTGAATATCGATGTTACGTGATATATCGGATGCATTTAAAAACAGTAAAACCTAGGTATTCGAAATATTCTTATCGATATTGTAAACGTAGTTTCAATGTCGCTTTGCGGACTGTATGTTGTAGACAGGTATGAAAATCCAGGCTTTCCTCGCCATTGGAAACACAATTAAAGTCTACAAAACGAAAAAAGTGATAAATTTAATCCAAAGGTTCATTTTCATCGGTCGCCAGTTTATTGCGGCGGGATCGACCGATCGCTGCGCTCGCCTTGCTAACGAATCGCCGTTCATGGGCTTTCACCTCCCTCACAACGGCTATTGTTTCCTGAAGTTGTTTCATATGTCCCATATTCTTTCATCTCAAACGTTTTACAAATACGAAGATAAAAATAAATAAAACATAACTTTCATCTCCACACTGCATTACTCATGCATAGAGAAATTTAAAATTTATCACATTGCCTGTTTGATTACCTTCACCGCGCTCTTTGCTGTGTCACTAACCGTTTCATGTAGACCGGGAAGCATGGGCTCAACGATTAAGGGTCTGCGATAGGCATCTATCATATAATTGGACCCTGATCAATCAATGTTGACCGTACTAAAAATGACCCAATGGCCGTCGTGGCGGAAAGGGTCTACCTTTAGAGTGGCAACCAAGTACCGGAATGCAAATATTGGCAAGCCTCCTACGAGGTAGACCGACCAGCTAATAAGGGTCGCTGGAAACTGCTGGATTGAGTAGCACAGGACCTGGTGGACATCTTTAGAGAAGGCCTATGCCTAGCAATGGACGTGTTTCGGCTTACATGAAGATGATGAAAATCATTACATGTTCTTTATAAAATACTAGTTCCTAAAATTATAAAATTAGTTTATAAAATGTTTAGTTACTTTCCTAGCCGATTAGCTCAGAAACTTCTAGCAAGAATCCTTTACCACTCTTTTCATTACTATTTTATGAGAGTTGCTCATAAATCTATTTATATTTGAACTATTTCGTGAAGATATCACGCTTATTTAATCAAAGCTCGTATATTATGAGTAATTCTAAAGATTGATGATGATTATTCGTACCATTTGGCCTACTGCCGTCTACAGTCTCGAGTCTCGCCTCTTTTGAATAGAAACGTAATCAGACGTAATTTAGGCGAAATGTAATGAGCTAGGCTAAACCGTAAAATAATATATCACGCAGCGTTGGGTGAAATAATAGCAGAACCGCGAAGCCTCTAAGTGATATATTACCTACAAGATTTAATACATTTCCTTTAGCATAATTAATGCATGTATTTACACTATAGTTCACTATACCTATATAGAGTTTTTCAATAGAGACCAGACGTCTTTAATACGTTGGACTGTTTTTAACGCGATTTGTTGACAGATTAGTCGGTGAATATTCGGCACTTATCAAGATGACTCGATAGACTGTTAAATGGCGTGTTAAATTGGTTAAACTTTATTTGTCGGCATATTAATTCGACAAACGTTTCCACCGTCAGTGCTGTATGCCAACCAGTAAAAAACTGCCGAAAACCTAGATTGACATAGCAACGTTTGTATATATTACCTTTGCCAGGTCTACATTTGATTATATTAACGGATTCCAGACTTCCAACGAACTAAGGGCTCTATGGCACAAACTTATTCAATGCAGAGGTTAGTAAAAACAAAACAATTACCACAGCCTACTACTACTACTTTCTATTTGAGAAACCCTTTCCTGCACATGTCAAATTTTCCCGGCGATATGACAAAGTGATCAAATGTCTTGTGCAATCATGTAAACCATGCCTGATAGCAGTGACATCGGCAACGACACAAGTGGCATGTACGGCCGCCGAGCACCGAGGGCTGTTTGCGCTGAGAGCCCGTTGTGAGGCCGGACTGACTTCCAACTTCAAATTGGAATATGCCAGTGGGTCAAATAATGCAACTTCAGCGTCCGGAGTGTCCGCTAGAAGCATGTTAAACTAGGTCGTATAGGTCACATGTTACGCAACAGTGATGTCCATTGGAGGTCCGTAAAGGAACTCTTGTAATAAATAAAGATCTAAATATTGTTAGCAAAGTGCCCGTTGACAATGTACTAACTCAGCAGTTGGCCGTTTCATGAATAATCTAGTGAAAGTGCGTGCGTAATCGTTTACGCTCCCGATATTTTCTCAAAACGGGTGTGATTCTCTCAAAAACGGCGGTCGGTCGGACGAACGAGCAAAATCGCAGCGGCGAGTTTAAGTAGCGCGTGCATTTTCTATTTGGCAGCATGGCTTTTGTCAATAAGATCGAACGTATAAGGCTGCTTAATTGAGAATGCACGGGCTAAAATGTGTTTAGTTTTCTCCGACGGGACTACTTAAACTCACCGCTGTGATTTCGCTCGTTGGTCCGACCGATCGCTGTTTTTGAGAGAATAACAGCCTTGGCCAAAAGAACATCTAATTGTAAAGTAAACTGCTTCTATAACAGTGCAACCATTTTCTTAATAGCGATCGGCAATCATTGACAAGCTGGGAATACTGTACATAGGTACAATGCAAACATAGTAACAGCACGAATAATTTATCATGCATTATCAAAGTCATGTCAATACACAACTCGAGGGTATAAATTATCGTAAATCCATTGTTTATAAGAAACTTTTAGAGAGAAGGAATAAGTAGGTATTTATGTATATTTTGATAAGAATAACAATAACGGCACGGTATCGTGAAATATAAATGATCGTAAAGTAACATCTGTTGTTAACAGGTAACTTGTTACGCGTAAAATAAACATTGATATAATATTGCAAATTATATGAATACATATTATGAAAAATAAATTATTATTGAATGACTTAGCATTATTAATATTTTTTCAAAACAATAACACATTTACCATTATGATGTAAGTAGGTACGGTACTGAATGATGAAAAAGAAAGAAAAGTACCGTAAAATGTTCCTACTTTGCTCCCCCATGGGTAACTATGCTCCATAGTGACTATTTCGTTTGCTACCTTATAAGTCAAGGTTGATGTCAAATTTGCTTAAAAGAATCGATGTATACATCCAGCTACGAAGTAAATTAAAGCAATGGAAGGATTTTCAATACAGATTACCTCAATATAACCATGGAGCATAATTACCCAGGGGGGAGCAAAGTAGGCACATTTTACGGTACCTACTGTTATAGGTTTTTTATCTGTAAGAAATACTTAACAGCAAGTAATGTTTGTACTCATTTACTTTTGGGGTAAGTATTCGTTTTAATACACCAGAACCACATGTGATGTCGCCGGCGAGCGTGCTGACCAAATTCTATTATTGCGTAAAACCACAATTGTAACAGCTCCTCAAGTAAATAAATAAATTTATGTAGTCTTATGTCTGTCTTTGTATTTCAGAGAGCAGTGGTTGGGAACCTTGGGTCCACCCATTTAGCCATATAGTGTTTAAATAACTGAAGTATGGGCCTGCATTCGAAACAAAGTGATATTTTGAATTCTTCGAATGTATAAACTCCCCAGAGAGCCATCAAATATGAAGCGGAGGCGTGGCAAAATATTACCCGAGCTATACTTTAATATCAGTTACTACGAGGAAGAAAAAACGACCCCTTCAGATAAATTAAGACGGCCTACATACATATCTAGGCCATGTAAAATCATCTGAAGAGGGTGTTTTCTCGTAGTTTTCTCGTCTTCATTATTTGAGATGACGCCAGTCTACTGATGACCTGAATAATTTCCACATTTCGTTCAAATATACATATATTTAGAGATTTGGTCTTATTCATGCTTATTTCGAAGAAAACTTGTTACTCTCGTCGTCGTCGTCGTCGTTCGTTCGTTGTTGCCAATTCGTGTGACATCTCAAAATCTTCCCCTCGTGAAGCAAGGCTGAGAATCCTCAGTTGGTTAAAAACTCTTGGCTATAGGGAGACTGATAAACTGCTGAAGGCCATCACTTGAGAACTCGTAACCTCCACCAAAACACGCACGAGAACACAAACATGTACTCACACACACAGATACACACACACACACTCACACACACCAACTCGCAACCACGCATAACTCGTACCTCAAATATTTTAGTAATTTAGTAATTTAATATAATAAAATTTAGTTGTGCCATATTCGGGCTTAAAAATTTGTTACATTACTTTAAGTTAGTCTTTAAGTTTCCAATTTTCATTTGTAGACAGTAACTGTACTCTCTTTTAAAGTGTTACTCCGCATCCGGTTACCACGTGACAAGGCATGGCCTAGTGTGGGACCAACGGATAATCTGTTCAATTTGTTACTCTTAACTTTTTTTTTTTTACCTTACCTTTCAGTAGTAGGTATAGTACATTACTACAGAGGCCGGGAAGTAGGGGGTGGCCGGCCGAGTGATAGTGGATAGTTACGAGGCTGGCAACCCTTTTTCACGGCGAGGTACGAATAGCGCTTTTCTCAAACATATGCAATGAAATAAAAAATACATCGCTGAAAAAAGTAAATTGATATATTGTCCACTCTAGGGAAGAAAAGTAATTGCATGTTAAAATAAAGTACCAGGAACGCAGCGGTAATTAGAAGGCATATCAGGCATAGCGCAACTTGGATCGAAGGCGGTGCGGAGCACCGGCGGGTGGGCAGCAGGTGCACACGACACAGCGCGGATGTCTCCCAAACGTTTATGCACTCCTAGTATTTGACGTTATAACTTTTTGTCAAACATGTTAAAAATATAATTTGGTTATTCAGCCTGTTCATAAACACAGCCGCCATTTTACATTAATAGTACATTGTGTATTAAGGGTGGTAAAGAAAGAATTACAAACGAGAGTCTGTTAGAAGCCCGAAGCCGAAGGCTGAGGGCTTTAATGACTCGAGCTTTGTATTTCCTTTACCACCCGTGTAACATACAATGTTTTTCATCACAATTGCGAGGAAATTAAATAAAATCAGACAAAAGATCATATTTTTAACTTATTAGCGGCAGACTACGTCATTGTCTGTGACTTACCACAGATAATGTCAAACGTGTTCGGAGTCCGATTCTAGTGACATATGAGATCAATAGTTTATTATGCGAGATTGTTAGGAAATAGTATTCAACTGACATTTCATCTCGAATGAAACTTCATATCGAATGGCACAAGAATTGGGGTCCTGACGTATTGTGATAGTTTGAGTCTTTACTTTAGTTACGTAATGGTAAAAAAAGGCCCGCGGGTATTATTTTGGATTTACGGTCGATTTTTCTAGCTTGTTAGGACACTATTTACGAGCAAGTGTGATGAAAAATTAAAATAAAAACTTCCCGGCCTAGGCCTTCAATTTTGTATGCAATTCCTTTACAGTTATCTCCAGTTGTTCTGCCCGCAGCGTGATACTTTGAAGCCGAAAATAACTAACATAACGCTAACATTTCATTGCATGTTTGATAAAAATATACTTAATGTTTGGTAAAATATTTTAAAGTAGGTATTGGATATCGTTTGACATCAAAATGTAATCAAAAAATTAACATAGGGCTTTGATCTAAATACAAAAACTACAACTGTAAATAACGTTGCAAAATATTTCAACCCGAAGCTAATGTAATAACTGAACTGCAAACGAACGAACTGAACAAAATAGGTTTTTTGCCAGTTAATTGATCCGTCACCCGTCAGACTTGTCGATCGCAGGCTTTTCATTAAGCATCGCTCTCAGCTTGATCAGCCCGGAGCATTGGATCACATAACAAATAACAATAATTATTTCAACCTCTCACCCGACTTATCCACGATAAAAATCATATCTTGACGAATTTTATCGACATCTACTTAAAACAACGATAAGCGGCTTGCCATAGTTTATTCTCGGATAAATCATACCTTGGTAATGTTCATTTTTAACCCCCGATGCAAACAGACAGTTGTTATAAGTTTGACCGCTATGTGTGTGTGCGTATGTATGTGTGTGTGTGTGTCTGTCTGGTTCTATCTGTGGCACCGTAGCTCTTAAGCGGGTGAACCAATTTAGAAAAAGGAGGAAGTTGTCACCATTCTATCGGAGGTTTTATCTATCTAATAATTATTACAACCCATATTATTAAAGGCAAACCTGACTCACTGACTTATATATTAACGAACAGCCCAAATTACTGTACTTAAAAACTAAAACGTTTTTACGCTTATGATATCAAACACGAATCCCCACCCACCCGCGAACGAGATCACCGCGTGACATGATTTTCATTATTAATTACATTCAAAAATCAACTCCCAGAGGCACTCAATTCGATCAGACCGTAGTTATAAACTTATCTTGAGTAAGATACCTGTCTCAAGACTCGTCAGATGACACTTTTATACGATTTGACATTAACTCGGGCAGTCGGCTTATAGAGATCTATAGGTATCCACTTATGGATCTTGTTACAATGCAATAAGGTGGAAAAGTGGATACATATCTTTGTAGTGTACTGGACTTGTCGTACTGGAATAGGCGTCATCTGGAGGATAAATTTATTTCAACGCAAAAATATATACTATTAAATACTTAATATCTATTTATAAAAGTCATAGCTTAATATCGGCCTTAAAACTAAAACTAAGTAAGGCTAAGTATATTTCAAAAACCCCCATGGGATTGACGATCACTAGATCTTTACTGCAGATTATTTTATTAATACGGCCCTAAGGTATAAATTAACAGTTTCAGTTTGATTCTGCAATTTTTAAAGACTTGTTTATACTAACCATGGTATAACTTTTTTAGTATAAGCCTAAGTAGTGTTTTCATTTTCAATCCACGAAAGAACATGTGCCCGCCTTTTAAGTTACGTGAGCGGTTGCTTTGAAGTACGTAATATTAAGTAGAGGCTCGCGACTTTGTAAATAGTAAATAGTACACTATAGTAAAAGAGACCAAATGAAAGCAATATCACCGTTAAAATCCATGTAACTTTATGATAAATCTTCTGACTTTATGATATCTAGGTCAATATCAAATTTACATAGGTCTTCTCTAACAAGCACGTAATGAATAGGACACGTTATAAATTATTCTTAAGGATATGTGTATTGTTTAGCTATAAGCTTTTTCACTAGTTTATAATCATAATATTTTGTGTACAGAGTAAATAATGGTCTTACAATTTTTATGTTAATTTAAGTGTACGTACACACAATAGAGCGCATTATTTATTTATTCTTGTCGATTGGGTTAGCTCTTGACTAACTTTTCCCCTTGGAGGACGAAGATTTGGTCAACGATGAAGCAAGCTCACCATGATGAGGTCTTGAGTAGGCCACAATTTTTTCAAGAAATCTACGCTTAGATACGGCTAGCCTACATTCACTATAGTTTTAATTTGTAGACCTTATAGGCTTTTATTATTTATATCAGGACCATTTCGTAACTTTCAAACCATTCACTTTGAAAGAAAGTTGACTGGAAGCTTAATAAAAAACGAACACTGAAAAATAAGCAAGACATAACCGTCCAAAAGTTAAGTGGAAAAACTCTAACTGCACTTCTTCGTGAACCGCTTAAGTGAGAAACTATGCATTTTGCGAGCCGGTTAACTTACAAACTTTGAATTTACAGAGATGTCGGAAGCCGGTCTAGTTCGCGTCGGGGTAGCGTTGGGGATCGTCAGCCTGCTTGGGTTTCATTACCGCGGACTGGGGCCCGTGACCTCGTGCTGGCAACCGCAGAGCTAGGGGAGGCCGCATCTACTCGTACTTGCTCGTTATACTTACCATTTTGGCCGACGATGCAGAAAGAGGGTGATATAAGCACACGCGAACTTAATCTCATAATGCCTTATCATTTCATTTTTTTTTTATACTCGTAGTTGTATTTAGAAAACCGATAAGCCTTATAATCTATTGTTACTCCTTGTAGTTATCTACATCTAAATTGTGCATGTTATTTATAGTTTTTAATAACGGTGTAGTCAAAAGTCGATCAAAGTTTATTTGCCAGAATTGGGGTGCGTACATGGTTGGTAGCAATATTACAGAACAATAGAGAACAGGACAAATCACTATTAAGCAGGCTATTATTCACGTTATCCTGATTACACACAAATTTATCATTACGTATAATATCATCATATTTAAACATTTTCACATTTATTTGTACAGTCTATGTTTGTGGATGTGGATATGAATGTACAACTGTACATGTACGCACTCACGGTCTATCTTATCCAGACAGCCATCTTCAAATTTGTACTTTCGAGAGATGTGAGTCTTGGTGTGTTTAACTTGAGTAAATTTCAACCTTTCGTAAGATAATAAAACAAAAAAAAGATAGTTGAAAAACGTTTTTTTTAAACAAAAAAAACTTATAAAAACCATGCTTATAGAGGTTCGTCTCAAAAGCTTTTTTTAACTTTTTCATTAATATTATTAACTGAGTTATTTTTATATTATCAGTGTTTACTACGCCCGCTTTGGACTAGTGGTTGGAATGACGTCACTGGCTTTGTAACCGCCTTCTGTTTATTTAAGTCTAGCACTAGTTGTAACGTAAAAATTACCACAAAGTGTTCAAGCTCTTTTGCCACTTGCAGAAATTTGTCTATTTATTTTCTCAGTAAAATAAGCGACCTCCTTTAAAAACGTTCCTTTTGTCAATAAGTTTCGGACTTTGCTTTACAGAAGTAATAACAATGAAGCCTTAAAATTCATCGGGAAATGACGGACGCAGCATAACTATTTATTTTAGGACCTGGGTTCAAATGAACCCAGTGAAAACACCTCGGGTAATTGATTATTTGGTAAAAGGAGGAGAGTTAAATTCACTCACCAAATCTCGTCACTTATAATCGGGTTAGAAGGGATCAATCGCTGGTCAGTCCCTGTTAACCTTTCAGCTCCGTATCAGATACAAACACAGCGCCAATTTCAACCTTACGGGCAAAAACATTAGTTCTGAGTTGTGTTTTTCGTTATCAGCCATTAATGATAAAAAAGTAAAAAAGAAGTCTGACCTTTAGCGCGGATAATATTCTACCACTTTAAACCAAGTCGGTAAGGGTAAACTTGGAATACTATAGGTATATACCCTTCTTTCCCGAACCACAAGAATAAAAGGTCAAGTTTATTCCGGAGAATAAACATTTTCACTTTAATTTGACCTTAACGTAGTAATGTAATCACTCTGACATGTAAACTCATTACCCGACGTGATTTTGAATTCATGAGTTGTCTTTTAAGTAATTTTCCAAATGTTGATCTACAAATGCGGATTCAAAATTAGATGAGACGTTCTTCCTGCTTGTATCTCAACCAGCAGGAATCTCAAATACTTGCAAATCATTTTCCGGTTATACTTCCTTTTATATCCAGATAGATCTGTCATTTTTCCATTACTCAAAATTTCTCCGTCTCAATCTTCTCACAAGTCACATCGACCCATCAATCTTTGTTTCACATCTGAACCGCTCCCAACTTGACGAATGAAATTTATCTCACATTGATCCTCGAATGAGTTTCTTAAAAACATCAGTTACTAGGCGCACTTGAAAGCGCTCCCGAGAGCCGTAAGTGGCTTTTTGTGTAGGGATGTCAAATTACCTAATTGTACATTGTATGTTTTCATGTTACCTTTATGAATGGAGTTGAAATAGAAATAAAAATTGTATGTATGTGGCCTCTGACATTTTACAAATGAAAAGCACTGTTTGATTCCAGTAATAAAATTAAAAGTTACTTATTTATATCCTTCGTACTTACGAGTACCTAGTGACATTGACGGTAACTCATATAAAATGCAAAAGTTATCACGGCTGCTGAAATAAATGCAAATAACTCGCAATTTCGTTACGGTTACTAAGTGAGACGGAAATGAATAAAAAGAATTAAATGAGCGCAATCATATTTTCTTTTATTTACTCGCTTTTACGATTCGTAGCCGTCAGCTGCAGGTGGTCCGTAGGTCATTAGGAGGATTCGTAATTTCGTAGCGATCGTGGCCGCGCTACGCCGCACGTAGCCGACCTAATAAGCAACCCTACAATCAACTCCGCTGTTGATCATTTACTTATCTGGAAGTAATATTGATTATTTAACTTCGTTATGAATTTTGTAAAAACGGGCTTTAATATTTTGATAGGAAACTGATCCCAAACTAACAAGTTGTAAATCTATTGACACTGTTAATGTAAACACAACTCGTAGAATTTCTAGTGTTTCTATCAATTGCACTTTAATTGTATTTTGATACGGTATTTAAAACACGTTTTGTAAGTAAAGATTTATCTTAAATTATTACATCATAATGAAGTTGACCTCATTCTTATCGAGTCTATACATATAATTGTAAATATATTGTTATCATTTTTTCTACGGACTACGTCTAAAAAAATGTTTTATTGGAACGTGGTACGTATTTAATACGTCACACAATGAGAGAGATTTTTTTTTTATTACAGGTTGGAATTGACGACACAATGTGTCACGAACAAAAGATCGAGAGACAAAAGTTCTTTCTTCTATTGAAGAGCGTTACAACCGGTGTTCGTCAACAAATGACACGGACATGACACTGCGGCGAAAACTCATTCCGGCCTCGATTAATCGAATAGCTGTCGAAAATATTTTGTAGTGCGCAAAAAAACTAGGCTCTTTACAACATAAATTTTTAAATTTTTGATTACATCATTCAATAGCTGCAGATTGAGTTTTAAGCGGCGTTTCTTCTTAGCAGTGAACTCCACTTGGAAAGCGACTATAAATTTTGACGTGTGCCTATGCAATCTTACCCCCTTATTCATAAACGCACAATAAACCTATTTTAGTTAAAGTATTTTTGTCCCTTTCTGTCCATATCAAATGTCATAATGACAGATAAGGACAGAGCATATTTTAAGCACATGGATAGGTTACCTACTCGTATATTCTCAACCTAGATAGTTGAGTATTGCAGTATAGATTCTACAACTTGGTATCAATGATATCCACATATACATACATAGGTACCTAACGGAATTTACATAGTTAAGGAACATTCAGCTTCAGTCTACCAAGCAATGGCTAGACTATGTGCGTCCAAGTGGACGACAACGCGGTGCGGTGTACAGGAATGCGCTCCCAGGATATTGAGTGACCCTGCCTTAAATCACCGCGGATCCAATTACTTATGGGCCAAATCAACCAGAACTTGTATCTTAAGCCCCGTATTAATACTACACTCGGAGCTGAGCCCCACTTGAGTAGCGGTTGTGAACCTGGGGTGAAAACGGACTTAAGGGCCCAAGATCTTCGGAAACTGTCCTTTATTTCTCTTCAATATTGAAGTAGTTTAATAAAGGTTTAATTTATTTATATTATGGAACGACAACGCTGTAAAGTTTTCATTTGCAAATATTTGCGTAAAGTTTTTCTTTAGTCAAGAGTAATGAAAAGTTCTTGAATTATGATAATGACTATTTTTATTATAGTCGTGATAATCTTGAAAAATACTAGTGATTGAATGACTTTATTTTAAGATATGTATGGTATGTTGTTTTTTTTTTTCATAAAAAAAAAAAATAGACATTAAGATATGGGGTAATATTTTGGGGTAGCTCTACGGATCGGGTACTAGTCTGTAGGGCACAGAAAAATTCATAAGAGCACACTGTGTGGACTGCGACCTATGGATTCATGTAAAACTCACTTTGTAAAATTAAACATTCTCGCTTTTCCTAGTTTATATTTTTTTGAAGTAGCATTGTTCGTGATATCGAATCCCAATGAGTTTCAGTATTTTTCAAGTAGAAGACTTCAAAACAAGTTGTGTCCACCCCCATCTAAAACAAGACTTATGGCAAAAAATATTATAGGAATGGCGCCGAGTTTTTTAATCATCTTCCAGTTGTTATTAAGAAAAAAGAAACTGTTTGACAATTTAAGCAGGCTTTAAGCAAATTTCTAGTTAAAGAAACTTATTATTCAGTCAACGAATACTTAAATAATAGCTGTAATACATAACAATGAACATGTTAGTTATAAGATCCAAATTTGTATGCCCTGAGGCAGAACATAGCTGAACCATGTTTTATGAAACTCACCATCTACCATAATTTACATTATGTGTGTACATTTTGTTCACAAATAAATGATTTGATTTGATTTGACATTTCTCTCTTAGCCCGAATCTTTAGAAGGGTGAACACGTCACTCCATATTTAAAAAATTGTAATAATTATTAATGTTGTGTGATACTTTAAATAAACCTGCTGAAGACCAAGTTCCTAGTTTTAATTCAAGAATAATACAACATTATTCAGCTAGAAAGCAAAGAAAGTAGTGTTTATTTAATGTATGTTCGTACAAACGTCATAATTTATTAACCCATTTGACAAGCCACAGTATTCTGAGGACGCTACAGCTTTGTCAGGTATTATGATTAATGCCTCGCTAAATGATACAAATTACATCGTGAATAGGATTTATCCTTTAAACGGATTCGAAATAAATCTCATTATGAGTATCCGTTTATTTAAATAGTAACGAAACGGTGGCTATATTAAAAAACAAAAACAGTGTAAAAGGCATAACCTATAATTTTAACTACTTCATTCAGAATTTCTAGCAGAAGTAATAATTCTCTTAAATATTGGTTAAAATGGCTAAAAAGACTAATCTTAGCGAAATGTCACGTCAGATAAATATGTTTTATACAACTTATTTCATACTGCACATTTGTTGGTAGTAATTAGCAAATTGGCCCTTAAATTGACCTCGAAAAGCGCTTGACATTATGCAAAAAACATTTATAAAGGCGGTAAAAAACTAGTCTTAAAAATGAAATGTCTATCTTAAACACCAACGTGACATTTTGCATTAGTTCAGTTTTTACCCGGCTGAAAGAATTAAAAGAAAAAAAAACAAAGGCAAAAATAGTATGGCATGTGGCAAAAAGAGCCGACTCAGCAAATGCTGCGCTTCCGAGCGTGGGCGCGGGAGATCGCAGCACTGGTTTTCAGTCCGTTCTTGTTGTCTCATACCAGCAGCAGTAGCAGCGATACAATGTAGTGGTAGCTGGCGAGTTTTCTCTTGTACATATTACTAATTATTACCATTCTTATGACTTCCGAGGGAGGAGGGTATTTATGTATGGTTCTTTGTTCCCTTGTAAAGGCTGAAAGGGCTGGATGCCCCGATTTCGACAAGCGAGGTGTCGTTCGATTATTCTTAGCATCGCAGGTGTCATGGGTACTTTATTTACTTTTGAAATTTGAAATTGGCGAAATAAATAGTACATTGTGTATTAAGGGTGGTAAAGAAAGAATTACAAACGAGAGTCTGTTAGAAGCCCGAAGCCGAAGGCTGAGGGCTTTAATGACTCGAGCTTTGTATTTCCTTTACCACCCGTTTAACATACAATGTTTTTCATCACTATTGCGAGGAAATGAAATAAAATCAGACAAAAGATCATATTTTTAACTTATTAGCGGCAGACTACATCATTGTCTGTGACTTACCAAAGATAATGTAAAACGTGTTCGGAGTCCCATTCTAGTGACATATGAGATCAATAGTTTATTATGCGAGATTTTTAGGAAATAGTATTCAACTGACATTTCATCTCGAATGAAACTTCATATCGAATGGCACAAGAATTGGGGTCCTGACATATTGTGATAGTTTGAGTCCACGTATAATATTTAAAAAAAAGCTATTACGCACGTTAGGGCGTAATGGTAAAAAAGGGCCCGTGGGTATTATTTTGGATTTACGGTCGATTTTTCTAGCATGTTAGGACACTATTTACGAGCAAGTGTGATGAAAATAAATATACATGACAACTAACATTATATTGACGACATTACCCAAACAGCTGTTAGGTTTTTAAAGATTATTGATAAAGATAAAAAAGATAAAAGACATTTATTCAGTAAGTAGGCCGTACGGGCACTTTTACACGTCAAGAATCTACCAGCGCTTCCCAAGAGGAGACACTGCTGAGAAGAAACGCCGCAAGAAACTCAGCAGTCAGTCATTTTTTAAACATATTACAATGGTACTACTTAATCTAGCATTATATAAAGCAATAAATATTAAATTAAATAAAATATCAAATAACATGTGTAGATCAGCAGGAAAACATGCCAAAAATCTTACGTGAGAGATAAAATAAGAAAGAGGAGAAAAAAAAAACTAAAACCCAACTACTTATATTACTTTATAACGTATAACACGGTGCAGGATGACCACATAAAAGTTTCGATACGTTTTCTTACATCAACAGTGTCCCCTAGACAGGATAAAGCTTTTGCAATTGATCAAATTATTATTGACCATGCATTTTTGTGTGTTAGATAGTCCTCGACCCTATAATACGCTTTAGACATTAACAACTTTTTCAAGTATTTTTCAAGTTCTGGAAAGGGTAAATTTAAAACTACGTCAGGTAATTTATTATAGAAATGAATGCGTTGACCAACAAATGATTTATATACTTTTCGGACGCGGAATTTTCGAATAGTGTTTTTATTTTTATTTCTAGTATTGAAATTATGTATATCAGAATTCTTGGTGAAAGAATCTAAATTCTTAATAACATAAATAATATTTTCATACATAAATTGAGACGCTACAGTTAAGATATTAATTTCTTTACAAAGTTCTCTTAAGGAGTCACGGGAATTTAAGTTGTAAATAGAACGAATGGCCTATTTTTGTAACACAAATATAGTTTGGATGTCAGCAGCCTTACCCCAAACCAGAATACCGTACGAGATGACACTATAGAAATAACTATAATAAACTAATCAAGCTGTCTCAACATTGGTTAACTGTCTAATTTTCCTAACGGCGTAAGCTGCCGAGCTTAGTTTACCTGCCAGTGCAGCTATATGGGGACTCCATTGCATTTTTTTATCTATTGTTATGCCTAGGAAAACTGCCTTATCTACCATTTGCAAACACTCGTCATTTAAAAAAAATCTAGACTCTAACGGTTTAACGTTAGGCAAAGTGAACCTAAGACATTTAGTTTTCTTAGCACTTAGTAGCAAATTGTTGGAAGTAAACCAATTAAGTACTTTAACTAGTGTGGCGTTTATCCTACTGTAGTCTACTGTTGTTCTATCTACCTTGAAAATTAGTGAAGTATCGTCAGCAAAAAGTACAATAGGTATCACAAAGTTTATCTACTGTTGGTGGTAAGTCATTTATATACACCAAAAATAAAAAGGGACCTAAAATAGAGCCTTGAGGCACACCTATTTTCACTGTAGCTCCAACAGATTGCGTTTTGTTTACAACAACTGTTTGAGGTCTATCATTTAGATAAGAAGACAAGACTTAAAGCTTTATTGGCCAATCCATAATGTTCTAATTTTAAAATAAGGGTCGTATGATCCACGCAATCAAAAGCTTTAGAAAGATCACAAAATATTCCTACTGCATCGCAAGATTTCTCCCAACTGTTATATATATATTTAATGAGAACAGATGCCGCATCAATAGTGGTTCGACTTCTGGTAAAGCCGAACTGGTTATTGCTAAGTAGTTTATTTCTATTAAAGTGACCTAACATATCATTCAACATTAATCTCTCAAAGACTTTACTTAAAACTGGTAGTTTGGAAATGGGACGGAAGTTCGTTAAATCACTCATCTCGCCCGATTTAAAAAGAGGTATGACTTTACTATATTTCATGAGATCTGAAAAGATCCCCTCTGATATGCAATTATTGTAAATTAATGCTAGATGGGCTATTGTTATAATATATCACCTGGAGCAATCCCAAACCACGCCAATAATAAACTAGATTATACTAGTGTTATCGTCAAACCTTGCAGCTACGATACAACCTAAACAAGCCAGGCAGCGTCAGCACTCCGGGAGCCCAGTATCCAGTTAATTAAATGTTTTGGATGCGGGGCGCGATATCGGGTCGATATGGCGTTAATGAGGCGTGTCCCGCTGTTCCGACATGTGTGAACCCGGCCTAACGTGACCACACGAACCAGGAAAATTTTGAACTGAATTATGTTTAAACTCCTAACGTCAAACAATGTTTGTGAAATTTAGGTTGTGTATTTCATATGAAGGAAATATGATCTTTTAATTATTTTCTTAATCAATACATTAGTGACATTATACCATTTATACCTATACGTACTCGGTAATAATAGTAACAGTTACATTAAAATGTGTCAGGTGTCAACGTGATATGTTTACACACTCACATACAACTTAGTTTGATCTTAATGCCAACAGTTGGATCTCAGCAATACGTTTGTCACATGTGCAACGCAGGGCTCACACTTCAACTGTAGTGTATGTATTGTAACATTGCAAGATTGCCACTGTGCAGTGTTTACTCAGTCTTAATGAGTGCCTATCCTCAACACTATATTCTTACAGCAGCGTTCAAAGTTGATTTCTTGAGTAGAATAAAGAAACGGCCAAGGGGAAATAGGTTTTAAATTATCTTAATCAGAACTCTAAGTTTAAAAACAAGTGATATTTAATAAAAAAAACTTTTTTGTAACTAGTTTTATGGTTAGGTACCTATGTCCCATTTTAAACCACAGGAAAGATTATTTCAGGGCAACAGAATGTACGTATTAACTGCGAATTTTATTAAATAACATATCTTGGAAGTGGCCCAGAAATCATCAAATACCAATACTGGCAGTTTTGGTAAATTCCTAGCGTTTTAACAAAGTGTGGGCACTGCGGGCGCGGCCGGGTCGCAGCCTGCCGCATTTCGCACGCTCTGAATACCAATAAGCCACTATGGACAAAAATTAACACCGTTTCATTCATCAACGTGGATATAATTATATTCAAGTTTCATTATTGACGCGTTAATAGATTTTAGTAATAGCTACTCCACACGCAATATTGGGTTTGGAAGCGATATATTTAACGTCAATTGTGTTGTGTACCTATTTAGTTTAGATTTACAATTTACAAACACTAAAATATTTTAGTAGGATTTTTAATTCAACAATTTAGACAACCAGTTTTTTAAGGAAGGGTAACATTGGATTCTTGATGGATTTTAAACTAAGGGGTCAAAATCCAATGGGTTTAGGAAGGTAGGGTAGGGATAGGCTATATTAGCACCTTCTCAGTCCTGATGCTACAGGGGTCGGATTTTTTATTTTTATTAAACAAGAACAACTTGCTTATTTATTATACAATACCAAATGATTCAAATTGTTGTGCAATGGGAATTGGACGATATATATCAACGCACTACTCGTAGTTTAAGCTCGGAACCACCTACAGATTAGCTCGGGCTGCGGTTCCTCGCCGTTTATCGCCGGCGAGGATCTAAGTAAGCGCGGCGATATTTCCGCGCGTCCGTCGCGCCGCATTACTCACCCTATCTGATGGCGTCTGCTAATTGACTGGAAGTAAAGATAAAACGCTATTTTTATTCCACCATAAATCTTCACTTATGTGTGATTTGTGAATCGAACTCTCATCGACTGAAGCATGCCATCATCATTAAAGTAAGGATAAAGGTTGCTGCATACTAAAAACCTTTTAAAAGGAAAAAATAAAACAAAATTTGAAAAGGCAAATTTTAATCATGGTCCAACGTATACTCAATGAACGGAC